>CM039140.1:20554960-20864260 GCA_022036555.1 Microstegium vimineum
CGAGCATCTATCCTAAACCCGGTCATATACTTCTCTACACACCAATGACCGGTGAAATGAAATGCCTTACAAGTTATACCTTTGCCTTGCGCATTCCATTTCATCTCCTTCTCCAATGTTGATGTAACACATGCATCAACCACTTGTCAAATGATATGATCCACTTCATATCATCACATAACCATATTGGTTCATTGACCTTGACCCCACTTGCTCTTCACCGTTGCGTTGGTCCATCGGCGCCAAGCATCACCCGCTTGCCCTTCACACTTGCAACCGGTCCATCAAGCCAAGCCTCATCTTGATCTTCTCCACCTTGGTCACATGACTCCATATCATGTCTCATGTGCAATTAAGCTCCCTCATTACACAATCACCTATGAACTAATCTCCAGTGTATATATCACTTAAACACATATTAGTTCACCTAGGTTGTCAGTCAATTACCAAAATCACATAGGGACTTTCAGCCGGTCGGCACCCCCTGGGCCCACTGTCTGCCTTCTTCTGGAAGCTTCCTCCACCGCCTTTGAGGAGTCATCTCAACCCTAAACTAAGTCAATTTGATCCAACGACTGTCGCGTATCCCACTGGGCTATAAATAGAGCCCTATACCCCCGGGAAGAAGACATAAAAACTGATCCAGGTGTGAGAGCCAGTTCAAGAATAAAATAGATCTAGGGTTTTCAGAGATTAGATTAGAACTCTAGTGCTTCAAGTTATTAGCTAGGTAGCTAGCAATGTTCAAGTGGAGTTAAGCGATACACTCAGGATTCCAGATTCATTTGTCTGGAGATCGGTAATTTATCTTGTATCTCATTATGACTTTATACTTCATTATTATATTGTTACTTATTGAGCGCTTAGTTTATTCTATTTGCATATTAGATATAGTTATGATTGGTGATGATTATCTTTATATATTCGTAAAGCGCCTAATTCAATTCTCGAGTGGGTTAGGTGGTATGTATTATGTAGGCGTGGTGCCTAGATATTATATGTACCTATGGATGTCTCCTAATGTGATGTGTTGTGTGGTAATTCGCGTAGGTGACTCTTATAGCTGCGTTGATTCATCTATAGTCCATCCTTGGCACATAGGCTTGGCAGAGCACGGTCGTGACGGAGCTGACGGTTCCGTCTTAATAGCCTCCCTAGTTGATGCTTCTTATGATGTTTTCTGAGTCAGTTATACTATAGATGAAAGTATGTAGGTAGGGTGTGCTTAGTTCCTTTTTATTTGGTAATTACTTAGGATTCTTTTACTCTAGCCGAATCTCGAGTTGCCTGACTATATTATTAGTGAGTTCCTATTTCTATCTATAGAATATCATTTATCTTATACCTTTATTATCATATTTATTTATCTTGACATGACTTACTCCTGCTAAAGCATTAGAAAGGTTGGTCTAATATTAGGTATGCACATTTATAGTCAAAGCTATATGCATTTAGGTTTCTTTTTCTATCCCTGTTTAATTCATGCAATTAGTTGAAAGTTTTCATTTTGGCATAAACAAATCAACGATACTCGGAGAATCTCACCGGGTGAAATGCTACAATAGGAGAATTATCTATGCGCTTGCGGATATATTCTATAGAATAATTTTATGAACTGTCAAGTATAGATTATTTCAACATTTTCTGATATCATGCTAGGGATGACAACTTAGTGTTAAGTGTTTTTAGGAGGTATCTCCTGCATTTCTGGCGCCGTTACTAAGGATGGAGATTTATCTCTATTTTTAGTATGACACTAAGAAATGTCAACAAACATTTCTGGCGTCGTTGCCGGGGAAGCGATGATCAATTTAATTTGCGAGGATATATTTTAATAGGAAAGTTTTTCATAAAAGATATTTTTAGAAGAAAAGAGAAATATGGCTTAGACATAAATACCTATGCATAGACCAAGACCTCTTGCTTTAGTAGGCTTACCCTTGTTTCGACTTTGTCTATATTCTATATAGGGTAAGTTCAGGCTTGGTTGCGAAGCATCAATTTATATCAATCAGATACAACCAAGAAGAAGAAGCTTAACATCAGTTGAAGAAGCCATGGCTGAGAAGACCTTACGTGAATTCTCTGCACCTAGCATTGAGAATATTCACGTTGGACCAGAGCTCAACATTGAAAATCATGACTATGAACTCAAGCCAAGCCTCATCAACATGGTGCAAGCAATCACATTCAAAGGAAAGAAGGATGAAGATGCAAGTGTTCATCTATAGAATTTTCTAGAGATTTGCAGCATCATCAACATCAAGAACATATCTCAAGACGTCATGCTACTTCGCTGATTTCCTTTCTCATTGGAGGGAAGAGCAAAACAGTGGTTCTATCAAAGTAAAGATTAGATCAAAACATGGGAAGAATATTCAAGAGCTTTCCTAGAGAAGTTTTTCTCCATAAATAAGACCAATGCCTTACGAGGAAAGATTTCAGAATTTCGTTAGCAGAAAGGTGAACCTATTTCTGAAGCTTGGGACCATTGTACACTATAGAGAGAGCATATATATTATTAGGTATATATAGATATATAATATAGTATATAATAATTATTATTTTTCTAAAAAAAATAAATAGGCAAAAAAAAATCCATGTGACCTACGGTCTAGCCCACGAGTCCTTACTGGGACGGCCTAGCCGCGGCGCAACCCGTCAAGAAGCGATAAGTTTTAATAACAAAAAGAGTAAAGTGCACCAGCAATTCCTAAACTTTCTCTACTGTGTCATCCTGGTTGCTAAACACGTAAATCAACTGTTTAGGTTTTCAAATTTGTTCATCTGTGTCATCCCGGTCCCTACTTAGTTTTGATTCTCATATAAGTTCAAACAAGCTGATCTCAAATCTTAATATAAAAAGTAATTCATAATTTTTTATATGAACTCGAATAAAGACAAATTTTATTAAAAATTTAGTCCTCGACACAATCTACATATTTGTATTGGTTTTTTTTGAATTAAAACTATTTAGGGTCCCAAATATTATTTTATTTTTATAGATTTTGAAATTTAAAATTTAAAAATATCAAACAATCTTGGATATTGATATTTTCTGTATGAAACTTATAGTTCTCAATATGTTCTACAACTTTGTAGTTGAAATGATTTTTATTTAAAGTTATTTAGTATCCCAAAATTTAATTTTAAAAATTTACATGTTTTGATATTTAAAATTTAAAATTATCAAATAATATTGGATATTGAAATGATCTATATAAAATTATAGTTCTCAATATGATCTACAACTTTATAGTTGAAATATTTTTATTTAAAGTTGTATATTATCTCTATTTTTTAAAATTTTAAAATTTATAAATTTACAATAATATTTTGGGATACTAAATGACTTCAAATAAAAACTTTTTAACTACAAAGTTATAAACCCTAGTGAGAACTATGACTTTCATATACACCATATCAATATCCATCAACATCCAAGAGTGTTTGATAATTTTAAATTTCAAAATCTATAAATATATAACAATATTTTAGGATCATAAACAATTTTAACTTTAAAACTTTTTAACTATAAAGTTGTAGATCATATTAAAGACTATAATTTTAATATAAAGTTTGTCTTCTTTCAAGCTTATATAAAAATTATGAATTATTGTTGATATATAGATGCTCCTGTTTGATTTAAATGAAATTTATAATAAGTTTAGAGTCCAAGATCGAGATGATATAATTCAAACATAAGGGTCGATTTATAAGTTTAGAAGCAAGAATGACACACCTAATTAAATTTAAAGACCGAAATAACTCATATAAACAAATTTTAAAGACTTAAATTGACATCAAAACCAAATTGACACACTAGCGCAAGTTCTAACATCTGTTTAGTTTCTCTCAAAATTTTAAAATTTTACCAGATTCTATGTCACGTCGAATCTTTAAATGCATGTATGAAGCATTAAATATAGGTAAAAAAATAACAATTTATATAATTTGTCTATAATTTACGAGATGAATTTTTCGAGTCTAGTTACTCTATAATTAGACAATAATTGTCAAATACAAACAAAATATTACAATACTTTACACTCGTAAAAATTTTAGAACTAAACAAGTCTCCCTGTTCTATAACGTTTCGTTTGTATTTAATTATTGTCTAATCATGAAGTAACTAAGTTCGAAAAATTCTTCTACCAAATTAATACGGAAATTTGGAATTTTGAAGGATGTAAACCAGGCCAAAACTTACAAGCAACAAACACTTCTTCGTTCCTTTCTTCCTCCGCACTCCACCTTCGCCGGCGTCGCCATGGACGCCGACCTCGTGCAGCGCTGCCTCGAGGCCGGTGGCCGCGACTTCCTCCTCCACCATACCTCCTCGCCTCCCTCTCCGACCTCCGCCTCCGCCGCTGCATCCTCCTCCATCCTCCAATCCCTCCCCCTCCACGTGGTAAACCATCTTCCTCTCTTCTCCTCTTCCTCTCATCATCCATTCCTCGACCTATTGTCCTAATCCCTTCCTCTACCTCTTTCCCCAGTCCTTTGACCGCGGCTACTACCTCCTCGTGAAAGCGATCCAGGAGCTGCGTGCGCGCAAGGACGGCCACGTCGTTACCGTCGGCATCGGCGGACCCACCGGCTCCGGCAAGACCAGGTATCGGCGGCGGCGTCATCCGTTCCCCTCAATTAATCGGGCCATTTTTTGGGGACGTTTGGTGATTTGTTGGTGGCTTTGTGCTGCACAGCTTGGCTGAGAAGGTGGCGTCGGTGCTAGGGTGCGTGGTGATCGTCTCCATGGAGGACTACCGCACAGCAGCTGGTGGCGACGACGGCAGCAGCGACGTCGATGCCATCGATTTTGACGCACTTGCTCGCAACCTCCAGGTTGGGTCTGGGTATTCCTCCTCACGGCCCGTTGGGATTTGGGTGGGACTGGTTCGATGCTCACGAGTCTGTTGAGAAATGGTGGGATTTAATTTTCTTGTCGATTGCACCATTGGTAGGGCTAATTAATTTTGGGTGGGGGGGAGTGGACATGTTTCCCGAAACAAAGTGTCTAATGTTTTCCTTTTTGCCGTCAATTTCTGAGTCCTGGATGAATTTGAATGATAAAACCGTGTCCGCATAGTCAAATTTGTTAAATATGGGGTAAAAGGTTTTGCTATATGACTAGTTGACGATTACTTGGCGATTTAACAACCTTTTGGATTTGGTTATGGTTGTCTAATCATTGACTGCGAAGGAAAAAACAAATTGAACCTTTGCTTTTCAACTGTTAACTAGTTCATAAATAGTGGTTACATGCAACTGAATTAGAAGGGTATGTCTTATTCTTGTATTAGATCTTTGCAGTTTCCTTAATAAGGCCTGAATATTGTCTTGTTCTGAAGCATTTTAGGGTTTCTTATTGTTAGGCGTGATAAGAACTGAAATTATCTGATAGAGATAAATAAAGTGCTAAAGGTTTTATCTTCGCCAGGAACTCATGTGCATCATCACCAAATAAATAGTGGTGCCCCGTATATGTAAACTCCAGCCCCCTTGGCTTTAATATAATAGCCTGTGAATTTATAATGCTTCAAATCTCTTAATTAGTATATTGGAACATGGAAATGTTTAGCTTGTGCAAGATTTGACATCCCCAAGTCCCCAACCCTACCATGGCTTGTAATGTTTTGGCTTTAGAGAATGTT
Source organism: Microstegium vimineum (assembly GCA_022036555.1). Classification (NCBI taxonomy): domain Eukaryota; kingdom Viridiplantae; phylum Streptophyta; class Magnoliopsida; order Poales; family Poaceae; genus Microstegium; species Microstegium vimineum. The sequence continues at coordinate 20,560,615 of CM039140.1, forward strand.
GGTAGACTGGCTACCCATGATTTTGGTATTTTATAGTGATGGTTTGCCACTTGACCTTTAGGGTCCGTTTGGCACAGCTCTAGCTCCGAGATCTATGCTGCTTCTATAGTTTGTAGGTTAAATTAAAGTGGTTTCAATGTTTTTATTTTAATTGAAAATATAAATGAAATGAGTCATTTAAATGCACTTAACATGGCTGCAGCTCTAGATCTAGGATTTTCTAGAGCTACAGCTGACCAGGTCTAGGAAATCAGATTTCCTAGAGCTGAAGCTCTGCCGAACAGGGCCTTATATGTATAGTTGTAGATTTGTCCAACGTTTGTAAAAGTAATGCTTGCATTTGTTAGGGGACTTAGCACAATTGATTGGCTCAATATCAGATGCTAATTGTGCAATTTTAATTGTGTGCCATTTGTTTAGTTCAGGTGTTAATTGCACAAATTTTATTGATAGATTTCTGCCTATATTTTTGGTGTTGATTAGTGCCCTTACAGTCATGTCTATTGAACAGGATCTTGTGAAGGGTAAAGACACAATGGTGCCACTAGTTGATTTTCAAGAGAAGAAACAAACTGGATGGAGGCAACTGAGGATTTCTTCATCTGGAGTGGTGCAATATCTCAGCAATACATGCTATACCTCTACAAAATATTTAACATTTCTTCTGATACAAGTTGTTCCAGGTGATTGTCGATGGTGCGTATGCTCTGCATTCAACACTACGATCATTGCTTGATATCCGGGTTGCTGTGGTAAACATGATAGTTGCTTACTTTCTATAAGTTATTTTGTTAAGACTTGCATTCTCGCAGAACAATAATATTACCTGTTATGTAACATACAAGTTGCATGGGTTTCAGGTTGGTGGTGTTCATTTTAGCCTTCTTTCTAAAGTTCAGCATGATATTGGAGATTCTTGCTCATTGGACTATCTGATCGACAGTATATTTCCATTGTTTAGGAAGCACATTGAGCCAGACCTGCATCATGCACAAGTATTGCCTTTGTCTATGCATAGCTGTTATCTTCTTTAGATTTCTGAGTATCATTTGGTTCTTTGGTAATGATGTTTCCTAGTTATTTGCTGCTGCAGATTAGGATTGATAACAGCTTTGTCTGCTCATTTCGAGAACCGTACTACAAGCTAAAGTGCAAAAATGAGGTCAGCAAAGGATTACTGTTGATTAATAGTTTAATACTCCCTCCATCCACGAAAGGGTGCAACTATTGGATTTGTGCAAGTCAAACTAGCTTAACTTTGACCAAGTTTATAGTGAATAGTATTAACATTTATGTCTCCAACTAGGTTTACTACGAAATGATATTTCATAATTAATTTAATGGTACTTATTTTGTATCACTTTGATCAAACTTCAAATCATTTGACTCCTCAAAAAGTGAGAATTGCATCCTTTTTTGGATAGAGGGAGTACTATTGTTAATATCAATATTCCTATCTTTTTTCCAAGAAATATTCAATTATTTTGGTTTGATGATTTCTATTAATCTAATAGATTTGACTCGATGAAAGTTTATTTTTCATCTGTGGTGGTATTTTTCTTTTGATGTTGAATAGTGATATGGTTCTTCCTTTTGAAATCAATACTATTGTGTCTGCTTCCTCTTTTGTTAACCCTTGCACCAGTATTTTGGTAACACTTCCTGCTATTTGGTTGGTAGTGCTAATATTATGCAACTAGCTTTAGTTAATAGTTAGTGTAGCTGCTAGGAGAGTCAAGGGCCTATTGGGCCTTAGCCCATTAGGGTTAATTAGTTGCTTCCCTAGGAGCCAAGTAAGACCTCTCTATATAATGAGAGGAGATGTATCAATCTAATCAAGCAAGAATTAAGAAGGAAATCCCTTCCCTCTTGTCCGGCCGTGGGCGAACGCCCCACGGCCGGATTCCCGGCGCCCCTAACCCTAGCCGCCTCCAGGCATCGACAATACCCGTGGTACTGTAGCACCGCGGGAACTGTAGCGCGCCCAATCTCATCCGCTGCGTTGGGGAACTTCAGTATGTGTTTTCCCCTCACAGGGGGCAGGTATGCTGTTTTCCCCACGGGCAGCGACCTCCAACTCTACGGCAGCGGCGGTAGGGGAGTCGCTCCCCTTCTTGTCACCGGCGGCAACGCACTGTCTAGCGCCACCGCATTCCGCCATCGGCCGCCACAAGGACGTCTCCGCTGGTTGCTATCGCGGCTAATCCCAGGTGGCTATACCCAGCAGCCGCCATAACAGTAGCACAACAAGGGGCAATATGGATGGGGAAATAGGGAGCTGCAACTATGCCAGGTGCTGGCGCCAGCCAAGCTTATATAACCATCCAAATCTTGACATGATCACAACAATCAGCAAATTGTTAAGAATTTGCTTCTATCCCAGTTTGATAAGTGTTCAGATTTGTGTATCCCATTCTTTAGGCAGATTGTTGTAAGTAGCTACCTGTTGGGGCCTTACCATGATTTGAGAGGATGCATACCAATTGCAATTAAGGAGGAATATCATATGGAGTATGTAATTGTACTTTGCCCCGGAACCCTGGGGTACTGATGCCTCAGCATGCTCTGCCGCTGGACAGCGTTCCAGGGCGGCAACCTTGTGCCTCACATTTTTATTTCCTGCCCCAGTCCCATGTCAGCCTATGAGAATTGGCCAACAAGAAACCAGGTTGCACTTTGAAGTATCCCATCCCCCTTAAGATTCCTTGTATCAGAAGTTCTTAGCTTGAAGACCCTTCAGTTTTTTCAAGAATCATACCTACATGAATATGAAATCTATTGTTATTTTGTTCATCATGACAGTAGAGTTTTGATTATGTATTGTTTTCCGGTTTACTCCCTTCTTCGCTAGTTTTGCCTGATTATTTGTGACATTTCATGATAAAATACTGTTGTTTAACTATTCAGTGGAAAACTGGCATGATGTATTCTTTATATTGAAATGTTAATTTGGGAGCCTGCTTCTGCAGACAGATGCATTTAGTATCGTGGTGCTTTGTCTGTGCATTATCAAATCGAACTGTATATTGCAAATGCTAAATGTGCAAAATGTTGATTTTGGAGAGCACAGTGGTTTCAGAAAATGTTTATAGCCAATGAGTACCAGAAATGCGTAGTTATGGACTCTATGTTACATTTGAATATTGGGTTTGAAGTTCTTGACTGAATTAGGGGGTTTTATGCATGCTCATGTTTCAACAGTATCATAATACCAGCCTGCATTTCATTTTGGAGTGTTTATTTATTTATGTATTTGTTTATTTATTTATTTATTTATTTATATTCATATTCATATTCATATTCATATTGCAGTATGAGCTTGTGTGATTTTTGATGTGGCACACAATTTGTAGCTATGGTTACTTGGTTACTCACTCCATCTTTTTTTATATCCTTTGGTTTTGAACTTTTTGTGTTTTATTGTAGTCATCAGATGGCAAGAAGTTGTATTCTTTTGAACAAAATAAAGCGGAAACTGAGAAGTGAGTTCATCCTCTTCACTCTCTTAATTTATTTGTCCACTTGGCTGGAGTTGTTCAGAGAGTTTAAGATTGTCAAGACTCAAGATCGTGATATAGATTGTAGGAGTGTGCATTCCTGCAGTTGTACAGCTTGGAGCCTTGGACTTAGATCAGTCCATGGATATGACCTTAATAGAATCATTAACTATTTGTGCTCAGGATTGTTATTATGTTTAATATCTTCTATTAATAGCTGACGGCTGCCTCCTGTGTTTCTGCCCAGCGTGCTGCCCAGGGGCTTTTCCAGAGTGTTGCCTGGATTCTCCTCTTAATTCTCTACTTTAGCTTCTCGTATTAATACTTGTAACAGACCCTTCTTCATCTATTGAGAAATACACGAGCAGGTTTTTCTCTAATATGGTATCAACAGACTCCTGAGATCCTGTGATCTCTTCCTTCCGCACCCTCTAATTTCTGGTGTCCTCTCTCCATGGCTCATGAGGCACTATCTCCCATTGCCGCAGCTGCTGCCACTGCACAGGCTGAGCACGAGCAAGCCGCCACAATCGGGCATGCGGCTGCCACCGCCGTGGCCAAGAAGGCCGACCTGGAGGAGGTCGCTGTGGTTGCTGTCCATGCAGCAGCCACCACCCAGGAGCGTGTTGTGGCCACTCTCAAAGCAGAGCATGCCGCGCCCGCCTCGCCCTCTGCTGCTGATGCCGCTGCGCATGCCGCTGCTTGTGACCGCGTGACCACAACAAAAGGACACATTGGAGGTAGCTGCCGTGACTCGTGAGCGTGTCGCCCTATGTCGCTCAGATGACGCCGGGTGGATTACCAGCGCTGCCGGCAACGACGATGCCCGGTTAGCACACCATATCTATGTCAATGGAATTATGTGTCGAACAAGAGTTCAGCAAGGCGATGAATGTGTGGGAGCCTAGCTTGGTGTAGACCTTGATGGTTTGGTATCCCAGAGAGCGGGCACTCGTGAGTGCCATGAGGGAGATGCTGGGCTTGTCCGTCGTGGAAGGTGCAAAGTCCCCCTCCGTATTATCTGAGTCCATGACCTTAGTAATGAACAACTTTTTGCAACGGTGTCCTGTGAAGTACTTATGATCACAGTAGTAGTACAAGCCATCTGGTGAATATTGTTGCCGCTGGTAGAGGCTTTGCGGGTCGATGGGGCCTTGCCAGTAGAGGCTTTGCAGGTCGATGTAGTGTCTGGTAAATCGAGGCATTGCTCATATGCCCTGGCCAGCATGACGGCATCATTGAGGGTCTGCGGTAGACGAAGTGCAACATCGGTCTTGAGAGGATTCTGGAGCCTGGTCAGGAACAGCTGGACCTGCTGCGAGCCTGCGACTCTGTGAGTGCCACGTCGTGGCACGCCAAGGTCAGGAACCGATAGGAGTAGTGAGTACCGATCTTGTGCGAAGGAGCGTGGCAATCTCTTCGGTCATAGGTGGCCCTAAGCATGGGAGAACAAGCTGTGCAAAGCCGCTCCACAATGGGACACCTCCGTCGAGCTCCAGCCGATAGTATTAGAGTTGGCTGTGCTAGTTAGATACAGCGACACATACCACACCTTGCGGTGTTCCGACATGTGTTGACCCCGGAAGAACGTCTCAATGGTTGAGCCAAGGGAGAGGATCTTCCTTGCCATCGAACACCGGGAAATCCAGCTTGGCCCTTGGGTGGAAGCGAATGTCATTGAGATCATTGTAGTCTTGTGCTGCGTGGAGAACATAGTGGCCATCGCACGCATCTTGGTACAGGTCCCAATGGTCATTGTAGAATAGACAGGAAAGGGGGGAATCACCACACACCCAACGTGGGTGGGGAGCCTTTCATATATAGCCAATAGGCATACAAGGAAATTACACATATGAGAAGCTATTCCCTGTACAAGGAAGCAATCCTAGGCTATACATAGAAAGAATCCTAGGCTATATATGGCAGCTAGCCTATCTATGGGATTACAATCAATCTATGATTAGTGCAGAATTATACATATCCTAATAGTCATGGTTGTCCCTAGGCTGTGGGCGGTAGTCGCAGGGCAGCAACCAGCGCCCCAATTCCCGACCAGGCGCCTTAATGCAAGATTCAGATCGTGGACTTGCTTGCTTGTGGCGGTCTTGAAAGCAGAGGTCTGTATCGTGTCAACTTTCTCTGGAGGCCATCAAGTTTATTGGCGAAGGTGATAAGTGCTTTGAGAGTGGTGAACTGGGTGGTATGGTCAGTGAGCTTGGCCACAACGTCCATGAGTTGTGGCCGTCTGGTCAACCACGGAGGTGAGTGAGGTCTTGTCACCCATGGACATAGAGCCAGAGCTATCTGATACCAGGTTGTCACAGGCAGAGGAAGGAGGACGATTGGTGCTGGGAATATGGTGTACTCCGCCCATCCCAAAATAAATGCAACTTTAGAGTTTGAAATTTGTCTCCAAAGGAATGCTACTATCCGGATGCTTCTCATCCACACGAACCACAACACTACAAAAAATACAGTCAGCAACTGAATGTACTAGTGGATGAGAGGAAAGAACGGGGCTGATATTTACAAAGGAAGGGGCATTTTTGTAATTTCGCCCCTAGCATTGGTTTGTGTACCCAACCCTAGAATTGCATTTAATCGGTGACGGAGGGAGTAGATTATAATCAAATGCAGTGAAAGGGTGCCCTGTACCTCAACGGTGTGGTGGAGCAATGGTGGAACTCGATGTTGTGCTGAGAAGGCAGTGCTTTGAGGAACTAGGGATACATCAATCCAATGCCTAACTAACTATGCTGGATCAGATGCTTATATGCTACCCACGTCCTGCCACACAAAGGACTAACTGAATGTGTTACACCAAAAATATGAAAGGTTTTCATCCAAAGGATTCATGCGCACGCCTAAAAAAATACGGAATCGTCTGCTCTCTGCTCCGCTCCGTTGATCCCCCGGTATGCAATATGAAACTGAACCGTGCATGCCCACATGCAAACCTGCTACTTGCATTCCACACGTCGCGCATTTGAAGACTTGATAAAGGCCGCCCATCCCTTAGCCACGTTGCAGAAGACCTGAAGATAGACGTTCTTGGGCTCGACATCAGCAGCAAACTCATCGACTCATCGGCAGATGGCGACGAGAAGAAGCGGGTAACACGGAGGCTGGCATCCAGCCTCGCGTGTCTTCATCGCACCGCCATCAGCTTCATCGCACCGCCACTCATCAACATCTAACCCTGTGGGCCGTTGCATGGGTGATTGAGTTGGAGGAGTGCGTGCCCACGGGTGCTTGAGCAGGAGCATGCGCATGGTGCGCGGTCAACGTTGGGAGGAACTTCATGAGAATGTAGACATCGCCCACCTTCATGGCTTTGGCGTGGGAAGCACCACGTGAGGCTCCGTGACGTTGAGGAGCACGTCTAGCGCCGGGGAGCTTGGCCTCGCTGAAGCATCGTCGTACAGGAGCTCGAGGGACTTGATCAAGTTCTCGACGTGTACACCAGGTCATCAAACAGAGACCGTGTCAATCGCGAAACTGAGACCGTTCCGTGCTGTCAAATTGAGATTGTGTCGATCGCGAAACTGAGGTCACCGCGCCCGTCAAATTATGTTAATTGAACATGAATCATGAGGATGGATCTAACTATAAACGGAATGTTGCGAATATTTCGTTCAAAATATTGTTTTTGGAAATAGTTGAACACAGTCAAATTTAAGTTATCTTTTTTTTTCTCGAAAACGCAGAACTGTGCTTCATTATATTAAGAAGATGAAAAAGGGGAAGAAGCCCCGTACACCACACACCACACAACAGCACACCAACCCAAAAATAAGACTTACACACGCGCCTGTGAGAACAAAAAGGCGACCAGTACTAGCAAAAAGGCCTTAGGGAGCGAGGGGAGGCGATGGGGGTGAGGGCGCTAAGAAGGACAGCCCCCGAGCCCCAGCCAAAGCCCACTGCCGACACTCCACCAATGCAAAACCCAACGCACCAGCTAAATTTGGAGCAGCCCCATCAAAAACACTACGATTTAAGTTATCATGGTACTATTTTTCTCTGGTGCAACACACGGGCATGATTCTAGTAAATAACTAAAACAAACTAAAGCAAATCTATCCATCATATATGATCGTATCTCTAGGCCGGCAGCTGCGTATCTTCCTTTTTGTTACGCCGGCCTTATTGAAGGCCCCACATGACAGTTTTCTAATGTATTCCTGACTCCAAACTAACTTAGCATTAATATACAATTTGTTGATACTTCTATTCTTTTAGTTTAATTTTGTTGCACACTGCATGTCTGTTTTTTTTCTTTTAATGAGAAAATATCTTAGACTTATATGGGGTAGCACATGTTCACATTCATAATCAATGCTGTATACTGTAACTGAAAATGCATGTGCAAAACATCCATGTTTTCAATTTTCATTTAAATTTTAAATATATATGATTTTATAAGTCTGGCAGGATCATAATTTTATGATTGATTACAGTCAAATGGTAAAGATACTACCTACATCAGGATCCTGACAGCATTTTTAAAGTTCCCTTGTACCTTCATCAAGGTTTTTGGTTTGTGACAACTGGTTTCTCAATTATTCCAGCTTTATTGAGATGTACCTTAGGCCACCTTTTGCTTCTGAAGAAATGAAGATTGATGATTGGATTAAGGTTAGGCAATGTGGAATAAGATACTATTTATCTCTCGGAGACCAGAGGATTGTTGACAAGTACTTCATAATCCGTCCAAAAGCTGAGTTTGAGGTATACACTGATCTTCAAAGGATCTGTTTTGTGTTTCCTTATGTTGCTGAGTACTGAAAACTATTATTGGTTTGTCATTCTGGCAAAAGAATAGGTGTGGCTTACTAAGGTGAAACAGTATGTACTGCCAGTGTTTAGAGCACAGTGCAAACTAACGGCATGCTTCACTCAGGCATGTAATAGATGTTAGGCTATTTTCCTCAAATATAAAGGAGAGCTGTTACATGTGCAACGATACATACTCAAAACTATGGTTACATTAGTGCCCTGGAAATAAAATGAATTATCACATCTATTAGGCATTGAAGAACCTCACAGCAAGCTGTGCTTGCCCTTTGGATACATGGTGATGCTTCGTGGAAAATGCATCTGTTGCCTTATTTTCATATCAACCAAGCTCCCAGAGTTATTGGAATGAACAGGGTTTTGACTTGTAACAGGGGGCGACTAAGGGCCAGAGTTAAGCCCTGACTGCTCTGTGCTTGGTAGATGAGATTGAGGGAAGTAGATTTGGAGGCAACGGTAATACAAGACAGAACAGTAGATTGATTAGGGGCTGTAGAGTACAGGGGCATGCAAAGGCAAGGATGATCGGGTTGGTTTATAAAAGTATGACTACTGTCAGATATCCTTGCCTATTATGTGTAATGATCAATCTATAGAAAACCATGGCGGGCTCCACAACCATGAGTAGCCCGAATCAAGTCGTTGCATGCTGATAGAGGCAAAGTGCTCGTTGAGGTCGTTGAGGCCACGGATGATGTTGAGGACGGTGTGCGGTCCTCTGAGATCACCAAGGGTGTCTGCCATGTTCTTGAACTTATTACAGTAGTCGGTGATGGAGAGGTCGCCCTGGATGAAGTTTTGAAAGGCGGCATCATGGTAGATGGCGCGCTGTTCGCGAATGGCAAGGAATTGGTGTTCCAGCGCATGCCAGACAGCCCGGGCGGTGGTGCGGTGTGCCCAGACGATCTCCTTGCGATCGCTGGAGATGTTGCGTAGAGCCACTACAGTACAACACAGTTCATGCGTGCTCAGTCTGGGAAGGTATGATCGGTAGCATCAAGGACGTGGTGCTAGAGGCAGTACTTCCTGAGGTTGAGAAGGATCTGACAGTGCCGGTGGGAGTAGTTGTTGGAGTCGATGTCGAGGACAGCTGCGATGAGTCTGCGTATGTTCTGCACGTTGACAGCTTGAGCGTGCAGGTTGATGAAATCTAAAGCAGTGGAATTTGTAAATCTGAAAGTGGAAATACTAGTGGAGTTATTACATATTACTCCCTCCATTTCAAATTAGTGTAAGACATTTTGGCTTTTCTAGATACATTGCCCTGTTCGGCTGATGGTTTCTGTGGCAATGCTGTTTTGTTGTGAGAGATAAACATAATGTATATCTAAGTGCGTAACCAAAGCTATGTATCTAGAAAAGCCAAAACATCTTATAATTTTTAATGGAGTACACATTACCATAGAAGTTTGTGCTGCAAACCTGCAAAATATTGGTAACCCATGATCTTAGTTTATTTTGAGAACAACACTAAAACTCAAATATTCTTATGTATCTTCTACAGTATTACACTCAAAATGAAATGTTTATATTACATTTAAATCTCCCAACTAGCAAGTGTTTTTATAGTTCTAATTGGTGAAGCCGTCCTTTAATGAAGAGTTAAATTATTTCATAGGAGCACTTTGCATCACTTCAAAATTGTAGCAACGTAATGAGATGTTCTGAATGTGCGGCATGTTTCTGAATTATTTCAGGTTGGACGAACAACTCTTGGAGGATTGTTGGCCTTGGGGTACAGTGTTGTTGTTAGCTTTAAGCGTACATGCACATCTGTCAATAGAGATCAATTACTGATAGCGGCAGAGACCATTGACACCCTAAATGAGACCTTTTTGGTATTAAAAGGTCCAAGTAGGAAGGTATGCATTCTCTTCTTTTTTGTGGGAAAAGGTATGCATTCTCTTCTTTTTTCTGGAAAAAGGTATACATTCTTCTACGCGCGGGTAATGTGTTATGACTTTTGGCGCTCTTGATTTTTTGTGGATTCTCAGGAATTTTTAAGAAGATGAACCATGATGTCCATTTTTGGGTTTTGCCACATGTAGCATGTCATGGTCATCATTGAATCTGATTAATGCTAACTTTTATCTAGTGCGAAATTTGTTCTATTTCGTCCTTGAAATTCATAATTGTTGAATTTGGCTAATGTCTGCCTTTTGGCTTAAAATACTTAGGGTGTCATAATTTGTGTTCGTATAACTAGTCAAGATTTCCCGTAATGCATATTATGACCTTTTCATTTAAAGCATTTGATGACTGAGTTTGACAATTGTGTATTCAACTATTTGTTGTATGTGTTTACTTCTAGGAACCTTACGAAATTCTAACTATTCAGGTACAGTTCACAATATTTATAGGCTATAGGATCTTTTATGCTTTCAATTTAATAGAGGTATGAAATTGAAAGATTATTGCTCTTAATTCCAATATATATATATATATATATGTCCTGATTTCTTTTTATGTTTGCTGTGAACTTGTGATTGAACCTTGGTTAAAGTTTGATAATTTAACTGATTGACATAATTTAGATTGTTGTAGTTGAGGCTTCAAAGCTTGCTATAATTTAACTGATTTCTTTGTATGTTTGTTGTGAACTTGTGATTGAGACTTGATTAAAGTTTGATAATTTAACTAACTTACATGATTTAGATTGTTGCAGCAGAGGCTTCAAAGTTTGGTATAAAGGGACCATGGATCACAAAGTCATACTTAGAAATGATCTTGGAGAGCAAAGGTATAATGTCTTGTATTCCCTTAGTTTGCAACCGGACCTTCTTGCTAATAGGTTCCTCATTGATCTTAGGGGTACCACGACTTAATACACCACCACCAGTATCAAGCACACTACTAACGGAAAGTCAAGAAAAGAAAATTGCTGCACCTAAACCTATTCGTGTTTCTGCTGAAAACATTACAAATCTTGATGACTTGATGCAACCGTGGACGAGATCTCCGCCCAAAAAGTTGGAACAGGAACATGTTTTGGCAAAATGGCACTTTATCCCAGGTTGTTAACTTCAACATTTGTATTGGAATTTCGTGAAACTGTTTCCATGGAGAGGAAAATAGAATGCTTAGGACCAGAGTCCAATGTATAGTATGATGATTATCTGCTACATATTTTCAGATTCTTCTTCAAGAAGTAACATCCAGCTAGCTCCTCTGCCAGATTCTTATGACCTGGATAGGGGTCTTCTCCTATCAGTTCAAGCAATTCAGGTAAATGTTCCCATGAGTCCTATGCATTCTTAGCTTGTACTATACATATTTAATTGATATCTCATTAAATGTGTATTATGTTATCTGTCAGGCATTGTTGGAGAACAAAGGATACCCTGTCATCGTTGGGATTGGTAATGCTTCCACCCTTTCTTTTTCTAACATAGCAGAACATGTTTAGTATTTAGACTGAAGTTGTAGACCAAACATTTACCTTGCAGTACTTGATAGGTAAAAAAGCTATACCTGATTCTTCTGTCTTGGAAACTATTCAGTTGATCTTAGAAATCCAAATATCCTAATAGCGACCTCATATTCTCATATTCACTCGGAATGAAGTCCTACTGAGTTTGTCAGCATCCTAATTGAATGGGTATGCAGGGATGGTAGCCTCTTTGACAGGCAAATGCCGAAAACTCTATATAGTTTAGCCAGAACTTCATTTTTTTATCATTGTATACTTCTGTTAATTGGGGTGTACGAGTATTAGTATCATTGCTGGGCTTATTGCTTTTGTGCTCCTGTTATGATTATGTATCATGCTATCTTGGTGTCGATTTTGAATGTAGATTCAATATAGACATTGATTATGTTCAGTGATGGTAACTCTTAGGGCATTCCTAGTGTGGTGAAAAAGGACCTTAAGGCTGAGCAGGCACCTTATAAGGGATACATTATACTCTAGACATGGTTCTTAGTTATGAAAAACTAAAGACCAAAATTTGCAGCAAATTACAATGTTTCTTGTGAGACATTGCCCATGGGAGAGAACGAGGATGATGCTATGTGTTGTTTCCCACCATGGGAAAGAAGTAGAAAAGAGGGGTAAAGGATGTGTTGGAGTAGTGTATTCAGGCCCATGAAGGCCATGTATGACTCTACTATATAGCTACCCTTCTAGGGTTAGCCTAGTAATCCAGATTTTCTATTCTAGCATGGTATCAAGCTAGGGTTTCTTCTCTCTCTCTTCCTCCCTCCCTCCTAGCTCCAGCCGCCGCCAGGAGCACGGCGCCGCCGCCGCTGCCTCCATGGCCGGCCCTCCTCCTCCCCCACCCCCTTCCCCTTCCTACTTCCACACGTTTCCTCCTCTGCGCGTGGGCGCCACTGGCGTCGCCCTGCTCGTCGCGGCTAGGGAAGCCGCCGCCGCCGTGGCGGTGGTGCTCGCGGGTGCGGGCAGGGCGGTACTCGCGGGTGCGGGCGGGGCCGGCCTCCAGCACGTCATCGTCGCCCAAACTGAAGCTGCCGCTGGGGGACCTGGCGCCATGGCCGCCCTCGGCATGCCTCCTAGCACCATGGCCGCCCTCGGCTCGCCACAGGCGGGGGCCTCCACCGCCACTGGCGCTGCAGCCCCGGGGGGGGGGGGGGGGGCTGACGCCGCCACCCTCGGGATGCCTCAGGCGACCACTGCCACTGCGACAACCGCGACCCTTGGCCTACCAAGGGGGGTGCAGGGACATGCGGCTCCTCTTTCCCCGCCCCGCCTCCGCTGATGTTCCTTTCCCACCCCCACACCGACTCGGCCCTCGCCGCGACCCTCGTCGCCTCGGCCGCTGCTGCGAAGGGACAGGCTCGCCTGCGCGCGGCTGCTGAGCGCGAGCGTCATGCGGCCGATCTCCTCGCCCGTCAGATCGCTGAGGCGGAGCAGTTGCTCGTCGTCCCCTCGGTGTACCCCGACACTAGTGCCAACTCCTCGGGCTGGACCGCTCCTCGTCCGTCCCCTGCCGTGGTCCTCTGGCCCGACTCGGCGGATCCGTTCGTCGCACAGCTGCACTACCAGGCCGGTGGCGTCCAGAACATCCGGAGCTTGGTCCCGGTCGTTCTCGACCCTGAGTCGGCTTCCTACGCCCGCTGGCGGGACCTGGTGCTCCTCATCCTCCGCCGCTACGCCTTTGACGACCATGTCCTCACCAGCGCCCCGTCTGCGGCTCGGACCTCGGCGTGGTTGCGCCTCGACAGCATCGTCCTCTCCTGGATCCTCGGGACCGTCTCCCTCGACCTCCATGACCTCATCCGCAGCACCCCCGAGAGCACGGCTTGTCGCGCCTGGCTGGCACTTGAGGGCTAGTTCCTGGGCAACGTCGAAGCCCGCGCCCTACGTCTCGACGTGAGCTTCCGTACCTTTGTCACGTCCTTCGTGGCCTCAGCGACCGCTACGGCCACCTTCGCACCTGGATCACCCGACAGCGACCCTTCCCCTCCTTCCTGCAGGTCCGTGACGACCTTGTCATGGTGCAGCTCACTCAGGGCATCTCGCTTGGGTCCGTTCCCGCTCCGGGGTCCTCGACTGCCCTCGTCGCCACTCCTCCGCCCCCTCCTTCCGCTCCGCTAGCGTCGTCCCTTCTGGGTCCTCCCGGGCCGAGCGGGGGGGGGGGGGGGTGGGGCGTGGTGCGGGTCCTGGCCGTAGGGCCACTTCGACGCCACCACGGGGTGCAACCTGACCCACCTTCACCGACCCATGGACCGGGCGCATCTCCATGTGGCCCTTCCAGGCTACCGGGGGCGAGCCTCGTCCATCGGCGGCCATGTTCGCTGGGGTCCCGTTCGCCCCGACCTCGTCACCTTGGACTCCACCTCCCGGGCCTGTCGGTTGGGACCCGACGGCCTTGGCTCGCTCTTTCGGCACCACGACCCTCACTCGTCCAGTCGGCCAGGAGTGGATCGCTGACTCGGGTGCCACTTACCACACCACTTCCGACCCCGGTATACTCTCTTCTGTCCACCCTCCTTCCTCCCACCCTTTGTCCATCATGGTCGCAAATGGTTCTTGTCTTCCTGTCACTTCCATGGGTGTCGCTGACACTCATGGTCCCTTTCGTCTTCCTGATGTCCTGGTTGCTCCCGCTATGGTTCACAACCTTCTTTCCATTCGTCGTTTTACAACTGACAATTCTTGTTCTGTTGAATTTGACTCCTAAGGATTTGGCTTCCCGGCGTCCTCTTCTCCGATGTGAGAGCACGGGCCCCTTAACACCCTTTGGTTTCCTGCGTCCACTTCTTCCGCTTCGTCCTCCGCTTCGTCGGCTGCTTTCACCGCCACTACTTCCTCCACTACATGGCACCGACGTCTTGGGCATCCTAGCCGTGCTGCTTTGACACAACTTAGTCGTAGATCCGACATACCTTCTACTCGGTCTCATGACAAGCATTTGTGCCATGCGTGCCAGTTGGGTCGTCATGTTCGTCTTCCGTCCCCTACCTCCACTTCCCATGCGACCCATATCTTTGATCTTGTTCATTGCGACCTATGGACGTCTCCTGTCATGAGCATTTCTGGTTACAAGTACTACCTTGTCGTGCTTGACAATTTTTCTCATTACTCTTGGACTTTTCCTTTACGTGCCAAGTCTGATGCCTTCTCCACGCTCCTTCACTTTTTCGCCTGGGTGTCTACTTAGTTCGGCCTCACCATCAAGGCCTTTCAGTGTGACAATGGGCGTGAGTTCGATAACCACACCTCTCGGTCCTTCTTCCTCTCTCACGGTATGCAGATCCGCATGTCGTGTCCCTACACCTCCTCCCAGAACGGCAAGGCTGAGCGCATGATTCGTACCACGAACGACACCATGCGCACCCTTCTCTTCCAGGCTTCGCTTCCTGCTCACTTCTGGGCTGAGAGTCTCCACACCTCCACCTATCTTCTTAACCGCCTACCTTCTGTTGCCTGTCCAGCTCCCACTCCACACCACGCTCTCTTCGGTACCCCCCTCGTTACGATCACCTTCGTGTCTTCGGGTGTGCGTGTTACCCTAACACCACTGCCACCGCTCGCCACAAGCTGGCACCCCGTTCGACTTAGTGTGTCTTCCTCGGGTGCTCCTCGGATCATAAGGGGTACCGTTGCTTCGATTGGCGGCAGTACACTCTTGATATCCTGGAGCGAGCTGGGATGACTGACTGCAAGCCCTGTTCCACTCCAGTTGACATTCAGGCCAAGCTATCATAGGCCGAGGGCACACCAGTGACCGACCCCACTGCTTACCGGGGTCTTGCCGGTGCACTCCAGTACCTCACCTTCACCAGGCCGGACATCACCTATGCAGTTCAGCAGATATGCCTCCACATGCATGATCCTCGAGAGCCCCACCTCACTGCTCTCAAGCGGCTCCTCCGCTACCTCCGCGACACTGTCGACTACGGCCTGCTACTCTACCGGTCCTCCTCCATCGAGCTCGTAGTCTACACCGACGCCGACTGGGCCGGGTGTCCGGATACTCAGCGCTCCACTTCCGGCTACGCTGTCTTTCTAGGTGGCAACCACTTCCGGCTACATTGTCTTTCTAGGTGGCAACCTGGTGCCCTGGTCGTCCAAGCGCCAGCCGGTGGTCTCCCATTCCAGTGCCGAGGCGGAGTACCGCGCTGTGGCTAACGGCGTGGCAAAGGCCTCTTGGCTCTGACAGCCTCTTGCTGAGCTCCACAGTCCCCTCTCCCGGAGCATGCTTGTCTACTGCGACAACGTCAGTGCGGTGTACCTCTCCACCAACCCTGTTCAGCACCAGCGGACCAAGCATGTGGAGATCGACCTCCGCTTTGTTCGAGATCGGGTTGCTATCGGTTATGTTCGGGTCCTCCACGTCCCGACAATCTCGCAATTTGCCGATATCTTCACCAAGGGCCTCCCGTCCTCCACCTTCTCCGAGTTTCGCTCCAGCCTCAACATCGCCAGTGGCTAGTTGTGTCTATGGGGGGCTCGTGTGTGTGCTCTTATTTCTTTCTTGTCCAGTCTGCAACTCCGCTGCGCCGGTAGTTGAGACTACGAGGGAGTGTTGGAGTATGTGTATTCAGGCCCATGAGGCACATGTATGACTCTACTATATAGCTACCCTTCTAGGGTTAGTCTAGTAATCCAGATTTTCTATTCTAGCAGGATGTAATGGGAAGGACATTAGAGTTGTTGGAATATGTGTGTGTACAGGCCCATGAGGCCCATGTATGACTCTCTATTACATTGCCACCCTTCTAGGGTTGGCCCATCTATCCAATTACTGATTCTAGCATGGTATCAAGCTAGGGTTTTCTCTTTCCTCCTCCCTCCCTCCTCCAGCCGCAGCCAGGACCCACCGGCGCCGCAGCCGCCGCCGCCGGCCGCCGTGGCCATGGCCGGCGCGCCTCCCCCTCCCCCTCCCACCTCCTTTCCCTCTTTCACTCCTCTGCCTTCTCCATGGGCCCAGGTGGCCAGCTCTGCTCGACCCCCTCGTCCGGGCGCCCTCGAGGTCGCCGCCGCCGCGGCTCTTCTCGTCGCCGCCGGGGGCGGGCTCCTGCTGCGGGCGGCGCTCCCCCTGGCACGGAACCGCCTGCCCAAATCGCTGGCGCGGACGGCCCCCTGGCCACGGGAGGTGCGCGCACGGCTGCTGCCGCAGCTGCCGCAGTCGCAGCAGCTGCTGCTGCGGGCGGCCTGGGCCTGCCATGGGGCACCACCGCCGCGACCACCTCTGCTGCTGCCGCTCCGGGCCTTGGCATGCCCCAGCTTGGCGTGGGAGGCGCCGGAGCTGCTGCCTTCGTGCTGCCCCCGCCCGCTGCACACGCTGCCGCCTTCGTGCTGCCCCAGCCGGCTGCCCACGTGCTGCGCCCAGCTGCCCACATCCACGCAACGTACGACTCCGCCCTCGCCGCGAGTCTCGTCGCCGGCACCGGTGGCATCTCTTTACTCGCCCCACCTGCTGCGCCGCCGCCGACAGTGCCGCAGCGAGCTTCGGGCCCGTGCTTGGCGCAGATGTTCCCCTGCCCAGCGCAGGCACGGGTGGCACCTTCCCGCCTGGGTCCGCCCTCGCCGCGGCTCTCATCGCCGCCCGGGACGCTGCTGCGGAGGGCCAGGCTCGCCTGCACGCAGCGGCCCAAGCCTCGGAGCGCCAGCGTGCTGCGGCCGACGTCCTCGCTCGTCAGCTCGTCGAGGCGAAGCAGCGGCTCGTCGTCCGCCCTGTGCACCACGACACCAGTGCCCTTGCCGACCCTGTCATGGAGCTCACTCAGGGCCCCCAACCTGGGTCCCTTCTCGTTCCGGGGTCCTCGTCTACCCTGGCCGCCACTCATCCGCTAGCGTCGTCCATTCTGAGGAGTCCTCCCGGGCCGAGCGGGGGTGGGGGGTGGGGGCGTGGCTGCTGTCGCCGACGCCGGGGGGGACGTGGTGCGGGAACACAGACGCCGACACAGGGTGCACCCTGGCCCACCTTCATCGACCCATGGTCAGGGTGCACCTCCATGTGGCCTTTCCAGGCTACCGGTGGCGAGCGTCGTCCCCCGGCGGCCATGCTCGCCGGCGCCGCCACTACTTCCTCCACTACTTGGCACCGGCGCCTCGGGCATCCTGGCCGTGCCGCCCTGACACAGCTTAGTCGGAGCTCCGCCGTACCTTCTACTCGGTCTCATGACAAGCATTTGTGCCATGCGTGCCAGTTGGGTCGTCATGTTCGTCTTCCGTCCCCTACCTCCACTTCCCATGCGACCCATATCTTTGATCTTGTTCATTGCGACCTATGGACGTCTCCTGTCATGAGCATTTCTGGTTACAAGTACTACCTTGTCGTGCTTGACAATTTTTCTCATTACTCTTGGACTTTTCCTTTACGTGCCAAGTCTGATGCCTTCTCCACGCTCCTTCACTTTTTCGCCTGGGTGTCTACTTAGTTCGGCCTCACCATCAAGGCCTTTCAGTGTGACAATGGGCGTGAGTTCGATAACCACACCTCTCGGTCCTTCTTCCTCTCTCACGGTATGCAGATCCGCATGTCGTGTCCCTACACCTCCTCCCAGAACGGCAAGGCTGAGCGCATGATTCGTACCACGAACGACACCATGCGCACCCTTCTCTTCCAGGCTTCGCTTCCTGCTCACTTCTGGGCTGAGAGTCTCCACACCTCCACCTATCTTCTTAACCGCCTACCTTCTGTTGCCTGTCCAGCTCCCACTCCACACCACGCTCTCTTCGGTACCCCCCTCGTTACGATCACCTTTGTGTATTCGGGTGTGCGTGTTACCCTAACACCACTGCCACCGCTCGCCACAAGCTGGCACCCCGGTCGACTCTGTGTGTCTTCCTCGGGTACTCCCCGGATCACAAGGGGTACCGTTGCTTCGATCTCGCCTCTCGTCGGATCCTCATCTCTCGTCACGTGGTGTTTGACGAGTCTGTCTTCCCTTTCTCCACCACCTCACCACCCACCACCACCTCTCACCCGGACCTCTTCTCCTTGTTTCCCACTGACACGGTGGACCAGCCACCTTTGCCGTTGTTTCCTGCAGGTACTGCTCCTCCGTGCCCCTTGTCGGGCCCGGCCACCGTCTTGCCGTCCTCCGGCCCCTCGCCAGGTCTGGACACCAGCCCCATGCCCCTTGGTGCTTGCCCTGCGCCCGATGCGGGGCCTTCGGTTGCGGGGCCGTCGCCTTCGGAACCCACTGCTTCGGCGGTTCCGCCACCGCCTGCGCGGTTCGGCCGTGTCTACCAGCGCTGACCGCGGCCGTCTCCGGTGCACCCGGTGTCGGCCGCCCCACCACTGGTGGCCTCACCGGGGGCTTCCTCTCCGCCGGCGACGCCTACACCGCCACCTCCGACACCTCCGACTACACCCGCCATGCCGGCCGTGTATCACCCGCTCCTCCTGCACCGCCACCCGTGTCATGTTCACCCTATGGTGACGCGGTCCGCGGCTGGTACCTTGCCGCACCGGGCTCTTGCGGCGCCAGTCTGCCGCAGGTCTCTCCGGTACCCTCTTCCTTTCGTGACGCCTTGTCGGACCCTCACTGGCGTCACGCGATGGAAGAGGAGTACGTGGCCCTCCTTGCCAACCAGACATGAGATCTGGTGCCTCGTCCACCGGGCTCCAACGTCGTCACGGGCAAGTGGATCTGGACACACAAGCGGCGTGCTGATGGTACCCTCGAGCGCTACAAAGCTCGATGGGTCCTCCGGGGTTTCACTCAGCGCCCTGGAGTTGACTATGATGAGACCTTCAGTCCAGTGGTGAAGCCAGCTACCGTCCGCACGGTTCTCTCACTGGCTCTCGCTCGCTCCTGGCCCATGCATCAGCTGGATGTCAAGAATGCTTTTCTCCATGGTACTCTGACGGAGACGGTCTACTGCAGTCAGCCGGCGGGGTTCATTGACTCTTCTCGCCCTGATATGGTTTGCAGGCTCAACAAGTCTCTCTACGACCTTAAGCAGGCGCCTCGGGCGTGGTACTCCTGGTTTGCGGCTTTTTTGCTGACACTTGGTTTTGTGGAGGCCAAGTCAGACACGTCTCTGTTCATCTATCGCCATGGTGATGAGACTGCCTACCTGCTGCTCTATGTTGATGACATTGTGCTGACAGCCTCGAGCCCGTCTCTCCTCCGGCGAATCATCATCTCTCTTCAGCAGGAGTTTGCTATGAAGGATCTGGGTGTGCTGCATCACTTTCTCGGGGTCACAGTTGAGCCTCGTCCCACCGGACTCCTCCTTCACCAGCGATAGTACACTCGTGACATCTTGGAGCGAGCTGGGATGACTGACTGCAAGCCCTGTTCCACTCCAGTTGACACTCAAGCCAAGCTGTCAGAGACCTAGGGCACCCCCGTGACTGACCCCACTGCTTATCGGAGTCTTGCCGGTGCTCTTCAGTACCTCACCTTCACCAGGCTAGACATCACCTATGCGGTCCAGCAGATATGTCTCCACATGCATGATCCTCGCGAGCCGCACCTCACCGCTCTCAAGCGGCTCCTACGCTACCTTCGCGGCACCGTCGACTACGGTCTTCTACTCCACCGAGCTTGTGGTCTACACAGACGCCGACTGGGCCGGGTGTCCCGACACTCGGCGCTCCACTTCCGGCTACACCGTCTTTCTAGGCGGCAACCTGGTGTCTTGGTCGTCCAAGCGCCAACCGGTGGTCTCCCGCTCCAGTGCCGAGGCGGAGTACCGCACTGTGGCGAACGGCGTGGCCGAGGCCTCTTGGCTCCGCCAGCTTCTTGCCGAACTCCACAGCCCCCTCTCCCGGAGCACGCTTGTCTACTGCGACAATGTCAGTGCGGTCTACCTCTCCACCAACCCTGTGCAGCACCAACGGACCAAACATGTGGAGATCGACCTCCACTTTGTTCGTGATCGGGTCGCCATCGGCGATGTTCGGGTCCACCATGTCCCGACCACCTCGCAGTTTGCCGACATCTTCACCAAGGGCCTCCCGTCCTCCACCTTCTCCGAGTTTCGCTCCAGCCTCAACATCAGCAGTGGCTAGTTGCGTCTGTGGGGGGGCTCATGTGTGTGTCTTGTTTTCTTTCTTGTCCAGTCTGCAACTCCGCTGTGCCGGTAGTTGAGACTGCGGGGGGGTGTTGGAATATGTGTGTGTACAGGCCCATGAGGCCCATGATGACTCTATTACATTGCCACCCTTCTAGGGTTGGCCCATCTATCCAATTACTGATTCTAGCAAGAGTGAATGTTGCCCTATGGAGAGTAGGATCATCCATATCTACCAAGCTGACATGACATTTTACCCCAGCTTTCCTCTTCCCCCAATCCTTCCTTGTACACCATAGATTGACTCTGGGCGCTCTTGTCCTGTTACTAGAGGCACAATGGTGATGATGAAGGAAGGAGGAAAGAGAGAGAGCTGCTTGATGGGGAAGGAGATAAGGGCTGTAACTCTGGGGTTAACCTGGGTGCAAGACAAGGGTAAAGATTGTGGGAAATGGATCTGCACAGAATAAGGAGATTGGGAAAAATGATATGTATACTTTCATTGATATGGGAATCTCATCTTGAACTCCACCAGGACCTTAAACATAGTAAAAATTTTATCACCACTTCTTAAGGCTCATCGTGACCTTATACACTGGCAAAATATTGGGAAAATTTCAAATGACACTATGATCGAGTACATCACTATGGAGGCATGCTTGGAGAATTAGTTTTGTATCTTTTTTGGATATTCTGCTATAGTTGCTATCTCTCCTATCTCTCCCCCCTCCCCCTCTCCCTCTCTCCCTCTCCCCTCCCCCTTTTGCTCGCTCTTGCTTCACATTTCATTAGAGGGTTTTGGTATAAGTGCTTAAGTTAGTACTATTTGACCTCTTGCTCTTTGTAGGTGGTCCCAGTGGATCGGGAAAGACAAGTTTAGCTCAGAAGATGGCAAATATAATTGGCTGTGAAGTTGTAAGCTTGGAAAGTTATTACAAGCCTGAACAAGTGAGAGATTATAAGTATGATGATTACAGCTCATTGGATATTGCTTTGCTCACTAAGGTGATGTATCCCCTTTTTGTTTCCTATGCTAACATACACTTCAAATGCTTTGAAATTTCTGAACTTACAAAGTCAAAACTGGTAGTTCGGCAGATATTGAATTTCCTTCTCTTAGTATCAATGCAGCCGGCATACATATGACTCTGATACTATGGTATTTTGAAGGTGTGACAATTAATTGTTCTGAAAGTTAGCAAGCACAGATGCTGATATTAGCATTTTTTTCATGTTCAGAGTAAATATAGGAGCTTAAAAAAGTAAAGGGAATCAACCCATCAAAAAATAATTAGAAATGAGCTGATCTCCATTTTACATGCCAGAATCATAGCTGTACATAGCGGTAAAGCCGGTAACAAAGATGAAGAGCTTATTCTCATAACTGGCTTGCTATGTACTTGTTAGAGCAACTCCAACAGTTTGGCAAAACATGGAATTTGCCAACTCTAAAATACATATGCCAAAGGTAAAAAGATGAAAGCTCCAACAGTTCCCCATATTGACTTGGTAAAAAAGGAAATTGTGAATCCAGACATATTTTCCCGGGGTATTCTGTTTTTTTTTCGCGGCTTACTGGTCGCGCGCGAATCCGCGGCATCGTCTTCTTCCGTCGTCTTGTGACGTCTTCTCCCAGCTGCCGTAGCTGTCGCTGGAGCAATCTTACCGCTGCTGCTCTGGAAACCATTAGTAGTATTAGTATTCAGTAGCAGCAAGCAAGCAAGCAAGCACAAAATGGATGATAGCGGAGCAGAGACTTGCTGCTGCAATAACTGAAGCGCAGCTGCACAATGATCGACGACATGGCAATGGCATGGCAGCGTTCAGAATTCAGAAGCCTGGTGGTCATCAGGTAAAGGTTTGCGCTAGCTTTGCTCGGCGAAACACAAAGACCGGCCGGCTGCCAGGGGCACTGGGGCCGCCCCAAACGAAGAGCAGAGGTGAGGAGGAAGGCCGAAGGCGTACGTACCTGCTGCGGCGTTTGGACGTCGGCGTCGTGGAGCAGCGGCGACCGCAGCATGGCCTTCGGCGGCGGTCACGGCGTGGGACGTCGACAGCGTGGAGCCTCGCCCAGGACGAGGGCTTCGCGGGAACGACGAGCGACGACGCGAGGAGTACCGATCGCGGGGATTAACTCGTGCGAGAGAATGCCACGCGGCTTTCACGGGCGGAAAAATGTGCGCAATGGGCTCCTGTTTGGGACTTTGGCAAAAATGCCAAGCCCAAATGGCAAACTATTGGCCACCACATTTTTCAGTTTTTTCCCAAAATCAAATATGCCAAACCCAATTGCCAAACTGTTGCAGTTGCTCTTATGACCAGCGCATAGTACCAAAGGAGGAAGCCCATTAGTGGCTAGTTTAGGCGCAGGGCTTAGGGTTTAAGGCCCAATATTATTAGGCTATCCGCACTCTTCATCCTCTAAAAGGAATATTCCGTCCTGATCAGCGAGATTTTTTCCTCTATACATATTACTTCCGCACCCATCATACTCTATATATCATATCAGCTACCAACAGTGGGATCCACATATTTATACATAAAATTTATTTAAATATATCCATGTGAGATATTGTTTTGAAGGATTTATTGAAACGAATTTAATGGAGTAATCGGAATTAAATTTGGATATTTAGTTCGTGAATTATATCATTTTTTGTTAGCTGAACATGTGGGGTCCGCCTCTCGATACTCCCGCCCATGCGCGTGCATGCTATCTTTGCCCATGCTGCGTCCCTGCGTGGTGGGCCCACCAGCACGTCGCTTGCATGCCGCGTGAACCCGGACAACGGCAGCAGTAGCGTAGCGGGGTGGATACCGTTGCTGTCTAGCGAATGCGGTGCGCGAATTTTTAATGAGAAAGCTGCTGCAGTAGGTGTATACCGCACGCTGTGCGTTCCGTCTTATTATTATTTATTTCCTATTATTAGTGAGGATGATAGATATATAAACAACTGTAAGACAAATTGGGGAATCAAGCAGAAGCAATCTATTATTGCCCGGCTTCCTGTAGGGGGCTAGGAGACCCCCAAACCATAGCCCTCGCTCCTCGCGCCCCTAGCAACGTTGCCAGTTGATCATCGTCGGCCTTGACGACCATCCTCTCACCCCTACAATCTCCGTCAAACATCTGGTAGGATCCGTAATTCTATCAAACTGGTATCAGCTCTAGGAACGATGTTGAGCCCTCTTCCCAACTGCAACCGTCCCGGTCTCCACCACCTCCGCGTGGCGACGGCCTCCTCCGCGGCAGCCGTGGCGGTCACGCCGTCGCTGCCCTCGTCGTCCTGAACCCAGAACAGATGACAACCATCTTGGAGCTCGGTCATGTCGTGGCGAGCATTAGGGCTTTCTTTGTCGGGCCCTATGCGTAGTCACCACTGCTCCAACTTCCGCCTCCTCTGCCACCGCAACAACTCCCTCCACTGTCGCCGCCGACATCCACGATCGTGGCCTCATACCAGTATGGGATGCCCTACGACGGGACCAGCGCGACTATGTTCCAGGCCGCGCCGCTGTCGACGGGCGTTTCGATCCACCAGCTCCGGTTTCCGCCATCACTGTCATGGTTCTGGCCTAAGCTCTCGGCTCGTCGGAACCCATTGACACCATGGTGCCACCCGAGCCCCACCTGTTGCGGGATCATCAGCAACCGTCTACAAATTGGACAGCATGGGGGCGGCATCATCAGCTGCGGGACAGGATCCACATCCTCCCAGGTTCTACAAATTGGAGTTCACCACCTACGAATGGCTCTGTCGACCAGCACAAGCAGCCAAAGATTTTCAATTAATTACGAAAATGCCATCCACTGTATTTGTCAAATTGCTTTTGAATTTATGTAATTACTCAAAAATCTGTAAAAATAAAAGTTGCTCCATTTTTCAAACCCTACAACTTTGTCTAAAGGTTTGTATTCAAATTCAGCTTACTTTTTGAAATGTACTTTAAAACTTGAATTAGGGCATACTTTGAATTTACCCCTTTTTAAATTACTCAAGATTTTGCATAAGAACTTGAAAATCTTCCAAAATAACTTTTGTTAGGATTAACAAGATCTACAACTTCGCTTAAGCACTCATGGCCAAATTATGCTTAGTTTTTGAGTTGACCATTTAGGGTCAAAAATAGCCCCCCTTAATTAGGGTTTCTGGAGTTGGTTTTCAAACTAGATTTTGGGTTCACTCAAACATTCAAACTTTTAAACAACACGTTCAACTAAACTTATTTTAGTTGAATGCATAGTTCAAAAATAGACCCCTTAATTAGGGTTTCTGGAGTTGGTTTTCAAACTAGATTTTGGGTTCACTCAAACATTCAAACTTATAAACAACACATTCAACTAAACTTATTTTAGTGGAATGCATAACAAAGTGATGAATCATATAAATGATTTGCAATGCATATGATGACATGCCAAATTTTAGTAGTTTAAACACCAGGGGTGTTACATGGGTCTGGCTGCTGTTGCACAGAACAACGGACCCTCACGACAAGTTCCGTGTGCTGCAGCGCATCGGTCGCGTCGCCTAACGTCTATAGCATCTGGAAGGTTCACGCATCCATGACATCTTCCACATGGGGCTGCTGAAGCGGCACCATGGGGATCCCTAGCTGACCTGACCGCCCTTCCACCCGTCCTCAACGGCTGCCACCTTCCTGAGCCGGCACGAGTGAGGAGGATAGATATATATAAACAACTGTAAGACAAATTGGGGAATTAAGCGGAAGCAATCTATTATTGCTCAGCTTCCTTTAGAGAGCCGGGAGACCCCCAAACCCTAGCCCTCTCTCCTCGCGCCCCTAGCAACGGCGCCAGTTGATTGTGGTCGGCCTCGATGACCAGCCCCACACCCCTACAATCTCCGTCAGACATCCAGATCCGTAATCCTATCAGTACTTCAGTTGAAAAGCTGGTGGGATAGGTAACTTGTGAACATGCTCAACATGCTAAAACTGATCAACATAAGATGAAATTGTAGTGTTGAGATTTTGCTCACAGTATAAAAGAGAACATTTAAGCACCTACTTGAGTACTTCACCGCTCTGGACCAACTTCATTCCTTGCTAAAATAGGACAATTTAAAGTGAATCATGTTGTTTCTCCATCCCGTTTTATTGAACCTGAAACATTAAATGCTGTGATCCATTATACCATCAAATCCATGAAACCTTACCTTTTGCAGCTTTTACATGTGCACTAAGAGTACTTCATTCAAAAATGAAAAGGTATCTGCAATATCATTTATTCATCTTGAAGCTCTAAAGTCTAAACATGGTATCAAGATCTGTGCATCAAAATAAATCTAGTAAGGTCCACTACTCTAGTTTTTGGTTGCTGTGCTATAGAATCTATTTTGTTACGCCGGGAAAGAAATGAGCGCCTTTGAAATGCCACCACAATGCCTGAGCCTAAAAGATTGATTCATGGTCTAGTGGTTCTTTAAATATGGATTGAAAGCAATTGAGCTAATAGATTGATTGATTGATAGATGGGGTACAGGGTACAATTATATAGGCAAGGAACACAAGGTTTTATGGAAACACCCATTCTACTGTGATCCTTGCCTAATCAAGCCATCTACCTATCTTAAGCTCTAAGGCACCTCAGCCCATGCGGCTGGTGCTAGGCCCAATAGGGCGCACATATTCTAAAACACCCCCTCAGTCAAAACGTAAGCCACTTTGCACGTTTGGACTGGTCCTAAACTCCGTAAACACTGAGGATGGTAGCCCTTTGGTGAAGATATCTGTATACTCTGAAGAAGTGGGAATATGCAGAACGCGAAGATCGCCAACAACAACTCGCTCCCGGACTAAGTGAAGATCAATCTTAATGTGTTTAGTTCGCTGATGCTGTACCGGATTGGAGGTCATGTAGATGACACTGATGTTGTCACAATACACCGGTGTAGCACGCCGGAGAGGGGAGTGGAGCTCGTGGAGGAGCTGGCGCAGCCAGGTGGCCTCTGCAACTCCATTGGCCACTGCGCGATACTTGGCTTCAGCGCTCGATCTTAACACCGTGTTCTGTCGCTTGGAGGACCACGAAACAAGATTGTCACTGAGAAACAATACATAACCTGAGGTGGATTTGCGAGTGTCGGGAGAACCAACCCAATCAGCATCAGTGTAGACAACAAGATCAGTCGAAGTAGACGGTCGCATCAGAAGACCAAGATGAAGAGTGCCTCGAACATAGCAAAGAATCCTCTTCAGAGCAGCAAGATGAGGCTCATGGGGGTTATGCATGTGAAGACAGACCTGCTGGACTGCGTATGCGATGTCTGGGCGAGTGAATGTCAGATACTGAAGAGCTCCTGCAAGGCTGCGAAAATCTGTAGGATCAAACACTGGGGCTGCACGGTCCAGGATGTCGAGCATGTACTGTCGCTGAGAGAGGAAGAGACAATCACCACTGCGCTTAACATTCATGCCAAGAAAATGATGTAGATCACCAAGGTCTTTCATGGCGAACTCACGCTGGAGAGCTGAGATAATCCGCCGAAGGAGACCGGGTGAAGAAGCAGTGAGGACAATATCAACGACATAGAGCAACAGATAAGCTGTGTCCGACCCGCGTCGGTAAATGAATAGTGAGTTGTCGGACTTGGCTTCAACAAACCCAATAGAAAGCATGTAGGTGGCCATCCGACTGTACCAAGCATGAGGCACCTGCTTTAGACCATAGAGCGACTTCTTCAGGAGACAGACAAAGTCTGGATGAGTTGGATCCTCAAATCCAAGCAGCGATCCTCAAATCCAAGCGGCTGCTTGCAGTGTACTGCCTCTGACAAGTTGTCATGAAGGAAGGCGTTCTTCACATCAAGCTGGTGGATTGGCCAGCTGCTAGAAAGGGCCAGGGACAGCACTGTGCGTACAGTAGCAGGCTTCACCACAATACTAAAGGTCTTATCAAAATCCACGCAAGGCCGTTGAGTGAAACCATGAAGAACCAACATGCCTTGTACCGCTCAAGAGAACCATCAGACTGAAACTTGTGCTTGAAAATCCACTTGCCAGAGACGACGTTGGCTCGCGGGGGGCAAGGCACCAGATTCTGGAGCAATGCATGATGTTCGTCCACAATAGCCGCTCGCCGGTTGGGATCGACAAGATATCTAGGGACATTCTTCGGCATAGGTGACAGGGATGTGACATGATAGGCAGCAGGCATCCGAAATCCACTCTTCGAACGCGTGCCCATGTTGTGCTGATTGGTGACCCTTGGACAACAGTCGGGGGCGCTGGTTGTGGATGAGGCCGGCGCGAGTAGACAAACTGAAGTGCCGAACGAAGAGGTGGGAACCCAGGTGGGGGTCCTAGAGCGCCTGAGCAGACGCCGATGTTGGTGATGCCGAGCCGGCACAAAGTGTAGGCGGGACATAGGCGCCTGTAGTCGAAGGTGCAGGAGAAGCAGTCCTGGTGGCCGCGTGTGTCACGGTAGGAGTCCCCGGTGCCCGCAGCACAGGTGGGATGTACAGCGCGGGCACCGGAGGATCATCTGGAGACTCCGTGTCGAGCGTGGGCGCCCCCGGCATAGTCAACGGACTGGCAGGGACACTAGTGGGGCTAGAGTCGGCGGGTGATGTTCCTGCAGGCAAAAACTTGTGCAACGGTCCAATTGGAGCGGGCACATCGTCAGTAATATCATCAAGAAAGGCGACATCCGCTGGAGTAGAGGGACCATGCTTCTCAACAAACGGGAAGGCCGTTTCATCAAAGATGACGTGCCGAGAAATGATGACTCTGTTTGTGGAGAGGTCAAGGCAGCAGTACCCTTTGTGATGGGAGGAGTATCCTAGGAAGACGCATAGGGCAGACCTAGGGGAGAGTTTGTGGGTGGCGGTGGCATACAAGTTGGGATAACATTTGCAACCAAAACTCGGAGGTGATCATATGTTGGAGTGCCGTGCCGAACAATGCGTTGCTGTGGAGAGTGCCTCCACCCAATAGGATGGAGGCATGGAGGCCTAAAAGAGCAGTGAGCAAGCAACATTATTGATAGAGCGAATAATGCGTTCAACTTTACCGCTCTATGACGAGCTGTATGGGCAAGACATGCGAAGATGGATGCCGTGTGTGAGGAAGAAGTGACGGGTGCTAGAGTTGTCAAACTCTTTCCTGTTGTCGCACTGGACGGCTTTGATGCGGGCAACGAATTTAGTGGAGACGTGGGCGATAAAGTGAGCGAATGCACTGAAAGTGTCAGATTTAAGTCGCAGAGGAAATGTCCATAGGTAATGAGTGCAATCATTGAGTATGAACAAATAATATTTATAACTAGAAATGCTAACAACTGGAGATGTCCATAGATCACAATGTATAAGATCAAACTTATTAGATGCACGGGAGGTGGACACATGAAAGGGGAGACGAACATGGCGTCCTAACTGACAAGCATGACATAACTCTGAAAAATCTAAAATTTGACATGAAACACTAGACACAAGCTTAGACAACGTCTCATGACCAGGGTGGCCGAGATGTCGATGCTACAGTGGAGAGGAAGCTCGAGCGACAAGGGAGTGTGCTTGGTGGTATACAAAGTGGATATAGCGGCCCGGAGCTATCCCGAGAGGGAAGAACCTACATTGAACAACCAGCGGGGTCAAATTCCACAGAACAATTATTGTCGATAGTAAATTGGCGGACAGAGATGAGATTCTTAATAAGTTACGGAGACACAAGAACATTATTAAGACGTAAATTAGGAGATAACTCTGTCGAGCCGGTGGCTGTAATTGGAAGTGTAGAACCATTACCGACAATAATAGATGAAGGAAGAGGATACCGCGGGAAGGATGGGAAAGAGAGGAGTGAGATGTCATGTGTGAGATAGCACCTGTGTCGAAGAACCACTCGTTGGACGCTGGAGGATTTGGTGTCGTTGTGCTGAAGCTTGAGGTGAGGGCCACTAGATCCCAAGAAGGGAGCCCTGCGATAGGGTTGTAGTAACCCGGAGCGACCCACTGGGCCATCGGCAGTAGCTGCGGGATGCTGGAGTGCCTGCTGCTATTGGAATGCCTGCTGCTGCT
This sequence comes from Microstegium vimineum, assembly GCA_022036555.1. NCBI lineage: Eukaryota > Viridiplantae > Streptophyta > Magnoliopsida > Poales > Poaceae > Microstegium > Microstegium vimineum. Next base: position 20,590,383 of record CM039140.1, read on the forward strand.
GGGCGGTGAAGAGCGCCTGCTGCTGCTGCGCCTGCAGGTAGGGAGGCACCGGGATAGGAGCTAGGGGAGGGCGAGGGCCTCCTGGTCAAATCTGAATGGACCCCATCTAGGGGTTGTAGTAGCTGGGCCAAGGGCGACCGCCGCCGGTGGCAGACTACCCGGCTTGGGGCTGGGGCTGGTGCTGTTGCTGCTAATGCGCTAGAGGCAGTGCGTTGAGTGTTCCCGCCTCTAGAACCCCGTTTGCCACCACCGTTTTTCTTATTACAGCGATTTGCGTTGGAGTACTTGTGGTTGCCGCCGCCCCCGGGCGTCGTCAAGGGAGCACTGGGGGCACCAGCAGCTGTAGAGGCAGTGAGCGCAGTAGCCGGAGATTCCTTGTTCTCCAACATGAATTCCTCGAGGACGAGGTCGTCACGAGCCTCCAGGAAGGTGGGGAAGGGCCGGGTGCGTCGGAGGAGGGCCCCGACATGGCTGAACCGCTCATTGAGGCCGCAGATGAGGTTGAGGACGAGGGTGCGGTCGGTGATCAGCTCGTCAAGGGCCGTGAGGTCGTCAACCATCTTCTTCAGCTTGCGACAGTAGTCGGTGATGGAGAGGTCGCCCTGGACAAAGTTGCGAAAGCGGGTCTCCAAGTGGATGGAGCGAGCCTCGCGGTTCCCGAGGAATTGGGACTCAACAGCGAGCCAGGCGTCTTGCGCTGTAGAGCCCTGGGCGGAGATGATCTCGACTAGGTTGTCGGTGAGGGTGGCGACGATCCAGGACTTCACGACGCAGTCCATCCGCGCCCAATCTGGAGAGATGGGGTTGGGTGGGGTCTGACGAACGTGGTCTTGGAGGGTGAACTTGCCAAGAAACGGAAGGAACTGATCACACCACCAACTGAAATTTCCGGAGTCGACGTCGAGGACGATGGTGACGTGGTTCCGGATATTGTTGACGGTGATGGCTTGCGCGTGTAGGTGCAGCAGCGCCGTGGCCTCCTGGAGCAGCATGGCGGAGTGGAGGTCCCTGGGGGGCGTGCTGGAAGAGCCCCGTCGGGGGCAGAAGCGTTGGCGTCCGCGCGGGCCTTGGCTGCACGCGCGAGGGCGTCGCGGGCACGCAGTTTCGCGGCCCCGCGGTCCTGCTCCGCGGTCGTAGCTTCTTGTTCAGCGACACGGGCGCAAGCAAGGGTGTTGAAAGGCTAGGAATGGCTAGAGGGCGGGGGGGTGAATAGCCTATTTAAAATTTCTACAACAACACTAAGCAAACTTGTTAGAATAAAACACAACATAAAGCAAGTTTGCGCTAGCACTACGGTTAGGCAAGCCACCTACCACAAGTCTAATTACTAGCTAGAGAGACACTAGGATCACACAACCAAGCTAGCTAACTAGAACTACAAGAACTAGCTACACAAGACTAAGCAACTCTACTTTGCAAGAATGTAAAGAAAGAAATGTAAGAGCACAAGGAACATTCTGATAAGGAAAAAATACAAGATTCAAGGAAACAACTACAATTGCATTCTCTGCAGCGACAACACTGAAGAAACTACATTTCATTTGTTCTTTAACTGCTCCTTTAGCCAAGCCTGCTGGCAACACCTTGGTATAAATTGAGACTTCACAATGAATTTCTTCGAGATGATGCAGCAAGCCAAGGTCCAACATAACAATCCCTTTTTTATGGAGATCTTCATCATTGCCACCTGGCAGATTTGGAAGCAGAGAAACAGCTTCATATTTGACAGAGGCCGGCCATCTTTTGATTCTTGGAAAAGCTCCTTCTATGAAGAAGTTAGATTACAGGCCCACAGATTCAACTCTATTAAGCGCTCTATTTTCCTTTCTTGCACAACTGCCCTAGTTTAGCTCTCCTGCCCTCCTCGGGCTTGCTACTTCTTGTATAGATTGTGGGTTTCTTTCTGCTTAATTAAAATTTACAGTGGGGGTCTCCCCTGCTGTATTTTCTGTTAAAAAAAAGAGTTAGAGAGGTTATACCGCCGCGGAGAGAAATACCAATAGATAACCAAACAATCAATAAGCACAATGAGGATCCTCGGTAGAGAGACAATGAGACACGATTTTTTACTGAGGTTCACTTGTTTGCCAACAAGTTAGTCCTCGTTGTAGCGATACGCCTACTTGGAGGTTCACGTGCTAATTGGCATCACATGCCAAACCCGTCACCGGGTGTCGCAAAACCAACACAAGATAGAGATCCACAAGCTACGCGCAATCCACTAGAGATACCTTTCGCGAACTCCCGCGGGGAAGGTTCAAGAACCCCTCACAATCCACCGATCGGAGCCGGAGACAAACACCTTCCTCCGCTCAACAATCCTCGTCGCACCAAGCCGTCTAGGAGTTGGCAAACTCCAAAAATAACAAGAGCTGCCTCGATGACGACTATCACCAAGTGCCATTAGTATGCAATCAATGGAGCAATGTAGTTGGTTCACTCAATCTCTCATGAAAATGATCAATTCTATCAAGAGGATGAGTGGGTGGAGCAATCTCAAGCAAGCATAAGTGTATGAGTGAAGTAGAAGTGCAAGAGGGACCCCAAAGGGCCGACCAAACAAGTATATATAGCTCCCTCAAAAAACTAGCCGTTTAGCCCCCAAACTTCACTTCCTGCGCCACCTCCGGACGCTCGCACCACAGGGCGTCCGGACAAACGGCCACGCGTCCGGTCCCTTCACCACCACTGTTACCTCTTCTGAAAGCACGTCTGGACGCAAGCTCCGGACGCTGCCACAGCACGGTCCGGACCAACGCGTACGCGTCCGGACCCCTTCGAGTTTGAAACGAGCTGTTGGCGCGCTTACCACTGGCCACCACGTGTCTCCGGACACGATCAACAGTGCCACCTCTGGACTAAAGCGCCGAGCGTCCGGACTTGACACCGATTTCACCCGAGAGCACCTCCACTCCGGACGCAGCGTCCGGAGCCTCCTGTCCGGACACTCTTCCCCGTCCGGACTCCACAGCAGAGACAACAGAGAGCACCAAGTGCTGCGGACACTGTCCGAACCTCCACTCCTGACGACGCCTAGTGTCCGGACGCACTGTTGCCAGTCAGACAGCCCTAGGGTTTGCTTTCGGACACACGGGCGATGGTCCGGACAGGCAGAACCCTAGCGTCCGGACTCAGCGTCCGGACCTCCTTTCTCTGTCAAAACAGCTTCCAACTTCTTTCCAAGCTTCCAAGGGCTAACACTAAGCGATCTCAACACTTGTGCACGTGTGTTAGCTTTTAGTTCACATTTTCTTGGAATTAAGTTGGTTTTACTCACTAGTTCAATTGATTTTAATGCAATGCATATGAACCTAGTGGCACATGATAACCGCAATCAAACACAAGAGCTCCCTTCTTGATAGTACGACTATCTATCCTAAATGTGATCACACCCTCTGTGATGTCTTGATCACCAAACCAAAAAGAATTCCTATATCACCTTTGCCTTGATTTCCTTTTCCATTTCCTCCATCATGCTAGAGCTCATGCAATCCACACTTTGATCCATCTTGCTCCATCACATGGTATGTATCAACCTATCTCATGATGTTCACTTAAAGATCAAAGTTAGTACTTAGGTAAGTTTCATCAATTACTCAAAACCTATTGAGTTGCATGCACCGACCAGTACAACCCAAAAGCTTAAGCTGATGGGGAGATGTGGGCAATTCACTTATATTCCAACACTCCCCCTCACGTGGAGGCTCCCTTAGGCCTCAGACGTGGAATAGGAGCGAGCAACAATTATTTTATTTTAATTGCGCTAACCAGGATTCGAACTCGAGACCTCTGGTTTTGATACCATATTAAGTTGCATGCACCGACCAGTACAACCGAAAAGCTTAAACTGATGGGGAGAGGTGGGCAATTCACTTATATTCCAACAAAACCAAACACATGAGGGACTCTCAGGCGTCCTCGTGCGTGGCCTTGCGCTGGGCGGCAGCAGCTTCTGTGCTAGGCGCTGGGCCAGCTGCTCGGTCTAGGCCGCGGTGAGGCCTCCGGCGGCAGCAAAGGTGTCACTGTCCGTCAGGTTGGGGGAGGTGGAGCCGGTTCCTGGCATCGTGCGGGGGAGGAGAGGAACACCGCAGAGGGAGGAGCCGGCGGTTGGGAGAGACACGCTGCAAGGGGAGCCAGCGCGCGGGTTAGGGCAGCGGAAGCAATTGAGCTAATAGATTGATTGCTTGATAGATGGGGTACAGGGTACAATTATATAGGCAAGGAACACAAGGGTTTATGGAAACACCCAATCTACTGTGATCCTTGCCTAATCAAGCCATCTACCTATCTTAAGCTCTAAGGCACCTCAGCCCATGCTGCTGGTGCTAGGCCCAATAGGGCGCACATATTCTAACATGGATCAACCTCAAAAGGCGATGCATCTATGAAAGTACAAGTCATGAAATAATTTTAGGCCTTTATAAATTTGGCCTATGTGCTGATCGCTTTTGCACTTATGTAATGATGAACTAAGAGAGTAGTTTTGTACAGTTTAATAAGGTGTTAATTCATGATCTGAGCATGTACATTGTTTATTCTGTGTCTAAAATGTGTACATGAATTATTATAACACAGAACATCATGGAAATCAGAAATAGTCATAAAGCGGAAGTTCCTTGCTTCGACTTCGAAAATTTCAGCAGAAAGGGGTTCAAGGAGCTTCAAGTATCTGAGGAAAGTGGAGTGGTAAAGTATATATCCATCCAAGCCTCTCATCGAGTAGATTTTACTTTGTTTCAACAGGGCTATTTTTTATTGTCTATGCAATTTTTTTATGAAATTTATCAACTATTGTATTGGAAGTATAGGGTAATCCTCTGGTGCATTGTAATATTTCCTGAATATCCAATTCCATGCCTCTATTCGAACTGTTGTCAGATTCATTAAACGACATATGCTTAGTAGATAGGTTAATGAAATGTAAAGCTGAGATAATTCAACTATTTGTATTTAAACAAATGGAGACATTGGATCCAATTATGTTGAGATTGACAATATTGTATTCCAAATATTTATACTTCTCTTTAAGTACTTACTCCCTCCGTTCCAAATTATAGTTCACTTTTTTTATTCTCGAACTACAAAGGAGAGCTGTGTATCATTTCATTGAGATAGAAGAAAAAAAAACGAGCCGAGTTTAGAAATACCAGCACCTTCATCGTTGTTTACCTTCACATGTTTGGCTGTCTGTGTTACCCTAACCTTAGTGCTCGCTCTGCGTCCTTCGTGTTTCTGGGAAAAAAAAATTGGGTGCAGACCCCGTGCACTCAACCTCCGTGTAGACCTTGGATAGAAGCCATGTGCCCTAACAAGCCCATCACAATCCCTTTTTTATGGAGACCTTCATCATTGCCACTTGGCAGATTTGGAAGCAGAGAAACAACTTCATATTTGACAGAGGCCGGCCATCTTTTGATTCTTGGAAAAGCTCCTTCTATGAAGAAGTTAGATTACAGGCCCATAGATTCAACTCTATTAAGCGCTCTATTTTCCTTTCTTGCACAACTGCCCTAGTTTAGCTCTCCTGCCCTCCTCGGGCTTGCTTCTTTTTGTATAGATTGTGGGTTTCTTTCTGTTTAATTGAATTTTACAGTGGGGGTCTCCCCTGCTGTATTTTCTGTTCAAAAAAAAAACAAGCCCATCACATGGCCAGGGGTGGTTGGCTCAGGCTTAAACTTCGGTGGGCCTACTGACAACTGAAAACTCTATCACCCGTGGCCGTGTGATGGGCTTCTTGGAACATGTGACTTCCATCCGAGGTGGGACTGCACGGTGGCGCGGTGCAGGGAGTCTGCACCCAATTTTTTTTCCTACGGTTATCCATCTTCTCACAAGGGTTATCGTTGCCTTGACATCTCCACTCCGCGTGTGATTATATCCTGACATGTTGTGTTTGATGAGTCGGTTTTTCCTTTTGCTGCTGCCCCGTCTTTGCATGATTTCCTTCTGCAGGATGTTACTTTGGTCATGCCCTCTGTTACAAAGGTTGAGTAGCCGTTGCCCCAGGACCTTGACGATCGAGCCATCATCATGGCTGGCCCTGCTCGGCCCTTTGTACAGCAGTCCGTCCCTGCCGACCAGCCAGATGGCCTCCCAGTACAGCCGGCCAGTCATCCTGAGCAGCTGCCTGGTCCTGCCAGTGCTGCACCTCCGGGCGGGATTAGCCGGATTGGCCTCACCTATCAGCGTTGGCCCCCAGCACCAGCACCGTTTGATCGGCATTTCAGCGGCAAGGTGTACCTAGTAGTCCCTATTGGTCCTCAATTTTATCATCCAATTCAGTCGTAACTTGTTACCAAAGTTCTAGCTTTAGATGTTGCCACCACCCTTCGCTATCCAGCGATGCCCCCCAGGAGGCCAGGAGGATCCATCTCTGTTGCTCCCCTTTGCTACTCCCCGGGTGGTCTCATTGATCTTTTTTTTTTCTCTCCCCACCGTGCACGGATCCTTCCTCCAGTCGCGGATCTCTGCCCTTCACGCCGCCTTCATTGCACATGGAGGACTTCTTCGTCTGCTCTCCCCTGTCACGTGTCTGGCCAAGCGCTGGTTCCTTTGCGTATGCTCCTGCTCTCGCGGTTCATCGCTTTGCTGTTAAATCCGTCCACGTGTCCGCGCGGCCTTCATTCGAGCCTCCACACCTGTGCAGCTGTCGCCGCATTGATTGTTCATCCACGAGCACCGTGTTGTCTGCCCGTCCATGGTCTGTCTCGCAAGTATATGTGGTCTCCGTCATCCCCAGCTCCCTTTGTCCACTGCGGCCGGTCCCATCTGCCTGTCCGCTGGCCCTATCCACCTGCAAGTGATGAGCGGGTGTGTCTGCCTGGACCTGCTCGTCTGTTTCTGGCAGGATGACTCCTCTGTTTCAAACGGGACTGCTCCTCAGCGGGTGTGTCTGCCTGGACCTGCTCGTCTGTTTCTGGCAGGATGACTCCTCTGTTTCAAACGGGACTGCTCCTCTGGTTCAGTCTGTCTTCCAATCACGGGACTTCACTGCTACTTCTTGTGATCTTTGTCTCGTTGCAGGTTCCTATCCTGTGTATGCTTAGATGATTTTCTTTGTGCTCCATCTTGTGTTTGGTGCTCTGTTCTGCTAGGTTTGCTCTCTGCTCTGTGCCCATGCATTCGATCTTCTGTTGTCCACTAATTTGCTTACTGCTATATATGTTGAGGCCTATTTCCTAAATTCCATTGCATCAGTGTCCATCCAAGTCCAATTCTACATCACAGTTCATCCAAGCCGAGTGTATCCATCCAAGTCCAATTCTGATCAGCCATTTTTTCTTTGGTTAGCTGAGTCTATCCATTCAGCTAATCATCATCATCATTGATGCGACTATGCCTTCTTGGTCTCTTTCATAGTCCAGTTTTCTACACTTCATGATCAATGACCGTTTATTTGTTGTCATCACCATTCTATCCTACTGCGTGCCGTCTTGCAGCAGTCATCTTTTTGTGCTTCCTTTTGACTTGATTTTGTTAGACTCCGTGCCTAACAGGGGCCGGCCACATGGGCCTAGCTGCCCATGGCTGTGCAGTCCCTAGGGGACACTAGTAGATTAGATTGGTATAAGAGGTAGATTAGATTGGTACAAGGACTCCGTGATCCTTGCCTATATATAATTGTACCTGCCTGTACTCTTCAATCTAATCCAATATTCCCTGTGCCATAATCTCTCTCATGGTATCGGCCGCCTAATCGATTCTTCCTTCCGCTGCCTTTTCCGCGGGCCGGCATCCTCGCCGCACAGCGCAAGATCGCGCGCCCAGCTTCTCACTGTGCCGCGCCGCCATGCCTGGCATCCACGCCAAAGTCTAGGGCCGGGGCTGTCACCGACCCGCCTCCTGCCCCCGACGCGCCCGACGCTGCGGCTGCCGCGCATGCCTCCCGCGACGCAGCAGCCGCCGCCCTGGCAACGCGCGACGCCGCCCTGGCGCGCTCCCATGCCGCTGAGGAGGAGGAGGCCTCCAGGGTCCGTGACGCCGCGGCCCAGCGTGCCAGCGAGGCCTTGGCCCGTGTGGCCAAGGAGCGCGCAACCGCCACCTCTGCCTTCACCGACAATGGGGCCTCCTGGTGCAGCACCGACTGATCTCCACTCTGCCATGCTTCTACACGAGGCTCTAGCTCTCCTGAACCTGCATGGCCAAGCGGTCGCCGTCAACAACATCCGGACTCACGTCGCCATCACCTTAGACGTCGACTCCGGCAACATCAGCCGTTGGCGGCATGAATTCCTCCTGACTCTCGGCAAGTTCTCCCTCCAGGACCACGTCAGCCAAGACCCTCCAGTCCCTGTCTCTCTAGACTGGACTTGGACGGATTGCGGCATCAAATCCTGGCTCGTCGGCACGCTCACTGACGACCTTGCCGAGGTCATCTCCGCCCAGGGCTCCACTGCACGTCACGCCTGGCTCGCCATTGAGTCTGAGTTCCTCGGCAACCGCGAAGCCCGCGCCATCCACCTGAAAAGTCCTAAGTGATGGCTAGAGGGGGGGGGGGGGGTGAATAGCCTAATTTAAATTTCTACAAGGAAACTCAACAAGTTAGATAGCTAGGAAGCAAATAGCGAATGTTGCGCTAGCCTAAGGGGAAAAGCGAAGCCACCTATCCACAAGTGCTAACCTAATAGCTCTAAGTCACTCAAAGCCTATACAAGCTACTAAGAGAGACCTAGCCACACAAGCTAGAACACTAGCACAACCTAATATCTCTACTAAGCAAAGAGCAAGAAGTAAAGAGGTAGAGGTGATAGCTTATATCGCCTTGTCGAGGTAATGATCCAGTCAAGATAGATAGCCGAGAGGAACAATCAATCACAAATGAGAGAAGAGGTTGACACTTATTTTTTCTTCCGAGGTTCACTGACCGTCGCCTTGTCAGAGCCAAACTTCCACTGACCGTCGGACGCTCCACTGAAGCGCTTCCAGCGTCTGTCGCCATCGTCCGTCGCGCGAGCAGAGAGTATCCAGAGAGCTCCAATTCCCATCAGACGCGTCCGTCGCACACCCGTCAGACGCTCCTCAGCGTCCGTCGCCACTTCTGCACTGAGTCGGCTAGGGTTATGCAACAGACGCTCCGTCGCGCTTTGGCCAGCGTCCGGTGCCAGCGTCCGACGCCCTTTTCTTGTCCAAAACTTGTCTCTTCCTTTTCCACCCTTGCTCCATGATGCCAAACAGTAAGTATACATTTTAATGTGTAGGTTGGTGGCATGTTTTACTTGTCATTAGGCAGGGTGTATGACACTAGGTCCTAAATGCATATGCAATATAGGTAACACCTAGTGGCACTTGACAACCCGCAATCACTTTTGCATTTCCCCTCTTAATAGTACGGTTGTCTATCCTAAATGTGATCACACCCACTTGGTGTCTTGTCCACTAAAAGAAGAGCCCTAGCTTATACCTTTGCCTTGATTTGCTTAGGGTCTTTTCACTTTCCTTCTTCTCCAAGTGTGAGCTCTTGCACCATTTAGTTTCCTTGCTTGCTCCAACACTTATCATCTTCCATAGGTGTACCTAACCTACTCTATCACTTAGAGTTAGGTTAGTACTTTATGTTTCATCAATTAACCAAAACACTAGAGATCTCTCACCACCTCGAGACGAAATTTTGCGATTTCGTCCAGGGCGACCTATCGATCACCGACTACTGTCGCCGCCTGAAGAAGATGGCTGGCGATCTCACGGCCCTTAGTGAGGTCATCACTGATCGCACCCTCGTCCTCAACGTGATCCGCAGCCTCAACGAGCGCTTCACCCATGTCGGGGGGCCCGTGACGACCTGACCCTCGAGGAACTCACCGTGAACAACAAGACGGAGTCCCCCGCTACCGCCCTTGCTGCCTTGTCTACTGCTCCCTCACCATCGTCCAGGGGCACCGGTGGCCCCAAGACCCCCAATGCCAATCGCCGCAACAAGAGGGGTGGTGATGGCAAAGGGGGATCCGGAAGCGGCACCACCTTTGGAGGACAGCGCACTGCATCTGGGGGCGGGCAGCACCATCAACAACCGGCTGGTGCACAGCAGCCCACCTCCGGCTCTCGCCCCTGGCCAAGCTTCTACAACCCGTGGATGGGTTCCATCCAGATGTGGCCCAGGGGCCCTCGCCCGTCCTTGGCACCCATCCCGGTGCCTCCTCACCTGCAGGCGCAGCAGCAGGCACAACAGCTATCGCAGCAGCAGCAGGCCCTCTTCGCGCAACAGCAGCAGGCGCTGCTTGCCTACCAACCGCCTGCAGCAGACAGTGGCTCGGCCCAGGCCTCTACAACCCTGCGGCCGGCCTCCCCTCCTGGGACCCGACCGCACTTGCCTCCACCTTCAGCACGACGACGTTGAACCCTCCAGCAACAAACGAGTGGTACTTCGACTCAGGTGCTACCTCCCACATGACATCTCAGTCCTCTCTTTCACATTCTCAATTCCCGCGGTATCCTATTCCTTCATCTATTATTGTCGGTAATGGTTCCACTCTCCCAGTTACTGCCACCAGTTCGATAGAGTTATCAGCCACCTTGCGTCTTAATAATGTCCTCGTGTCTCCACAACTTATTAAGAATCTCATTTCTGTCCTCCAATTTACTATCGACAATAATTGTTCTGATGAATTTGACCCTGCTGGACCGAGATCGTCAGGTGCAATAGCTCCGGGCCGCTATACCCATTGCGTCTTCCTCCAGCACACAGTCTTGTCGCCTTGTCGCCTAGGCACCATCTCCGCTGTGGCATCAGCGTCTTGGCCACCCTGGTCATGAAGCGTTGTCCAAGCTTGCGTCTAGTGTTTCGTGTCAGATTTTAGATTGTTCAGATTTATGTCATGCTTGTCAATTAGGGTGTCATGTTCGTCTGCCCTTTCATGCGTCCACCTCTCGTGCATCTAGCAAGTTTGATCTCATTCATTGTGATTTATGGACATCTCGAGTTGTCAGTATTTCGAGTTATAAATATTACTTGGTCATTCTTGATGATTGCACCCATTACTTGTGGACCTTTCCATTACGTCTTAAATCTGACACCTTCAGCACGCTTACTCACTTCATCGCCCACGTCTCCACTCAATTTGGTGCTCACATCAAGGCTGTCCAGTGCGACAACGGGACAGAGTTCGACAACTCTAGCACCTGTCACTTCTTCCTCCCCCAAGGCATCCATCTTAGAATGTCTTGCCCCTACACCTCGCCCCCAAAACGGTAAAGCCAAACGCATCATTCGTTCTATCAATAATGTTGTTCGGTCTCTACTTTTTCAGGCTTCCATGCCTCCGTCCTACTGGATAGAGGCCTTCTCTACGGCAACAGTGTTGCTTAACATCTTGCCCACCAAGACCCTCCAGTTCTCCACGCCACACCTCGCTCTTTGTGGTACACCACCCAAATATGATCATCTCCGGGTTTTTGGCTACAAGTGTTATCCCAACCTATCTGCCACCACTCCCCACAAACTCCCCCCAGGTCTATTCTATGTGTTTTTCTAGGCTATTTCGCTCACCACAAAGGATACCGCTGCCTTGAACTCTCCACCAAAAGAGTCATCATATCTCGGCACGTCATCTTCGATGAAACGAATTTTCCCTTTGCTGAGCACCACGGTCCTAGTACTCCAGCGGACCTCGATTTTCTTGATGCTACTAACGTTGTGCCCATTCCTATTGGACCGTTGCACAATGTTTTTCCTGCAAGCACATCACCCAACATCTCCAACGACGCCCGCGTCCCTGTTGGTCCTTCTATGGTTGTGCCTAGGGCGGGGGAGCCCCCCCTCGACTTGAGACTGACGCTGCTCTCCCGGTGCCCGTGCTCTACATCCTGTCTCCGCTGCGGGCAGCAGCGCCGGCGATGTCTCCCACACCACGCGCGGCCACTAGGACTCCTCCTGCGACCCGTGCGGCTCCAGCGACGCCTAGCTCCACTGCTGGTGTCTACATACCGGTGCAGGATCGACGCCTCCCGCATCGTTCGCAGGCTCTCCAGCGTCCGGTCATGCACCGCGTGGTTCGCCAATAGGTTCCCGCCCCTGCAAGAGTTCGCGCACCACTACACGCGACGGCCTCGTCCACCACCTGCGGCCCCCGCCACCTCGTTACCCAAAGGTGCTGTTGCTGTTCCACCTGTGACCAATCAGCACGCCATGGGGACGCGTGCGAAGAGCGGATACAGGATGCCGGCTGCCTATCATGCCGCATCCCTATCCCCCGTGCCTAAGACCTTCCGCAACGCTCTTGGCGACCCCAACTGGCGAGCTGCTATGGAAGATGAACACAGTGCTCTCCCGCAGAATCACACCTGGGATCTCGTGCCTCGCCCACCTCGGGCCAACATTATCATTGGGAAGTGGATCTTCAAGCACAAGTTTCAGTCTGATGGTTCACTCGAGCGATATAAGGTGCGCTGGGTTCTTCGTGGCTTTACTCAACGACTTGGTGTGGACTTCGATGAGACCTTCAGTCTGGTTGTGAAACCTGCCACTGTACGTACGGTGCTCTCTTTGGCTCTCTCTCGCCACAGGCCGATCCATCAGCTTGATGTCAAGAACGCCTTCCTTCATGACAACCTCGTTGAGACAGTATACTGCCAACAGTCGTCTGGGTTTGAAGATTCCACTCATCCGGACTTTGGCTGCCTCCTGAAGAAGTCGCTCTATGGCCTCAAGCAGACACCCTGTGCTTGGTACAGTCGGATGGCTTCATATCTGCTGTCCATTGGGTTTGTCGAAGCCAAGTTAGACACCTCCCTGTTCATATACCAGCGTGGTTCCGACACAACTTACCTGTTACTATATGTTGACGACATAGTCCTCACAGCTTCCTCACCTAGTCTACTTCGGAACATTATTGCAAGGATCTTGGTGAATTGCATCACTTTCTTGGTATGCACGTTCAACGAAGCAGCGACGGGCTTCTCCTCTCACTGGATCGCGCTGGAATGGCAAATTGCAAGCCTTGCGCTACTCCAGTTGACACCAATCCGAAGGTTGCTGCACCTGATGGGGCCCGGTGTCTGATGCTACAAACTTCCGCAGCCTTGCTGGAGCTCTCCAGTACCCGACATTCACTCGTCCAGACATTGCATATGCTGTTCAGCATGTTTGTCTTCACATGCACGATCCCTGAGAACCTCACCTTGCTGCCCTGAAACAGATTCTTTGCTATGTTCGCGGCACTCTTCATCTTGGTCTCCTGCTGCGCCCGTCTACCTCGACTGACCTTATCGTCTACACTGATGCTGATTGGGCTGGTTGCCCTGATACTCGTAAGTCCACCTCGAGCTATGTAGTCTTTCTTGGTGACAATCTTGTTTTCTGGTCCTCGAAGCGTTAGAGCACGGTGTCAAGATCCAGTGCTGAGGCAGAGTATCGCGCGGTGGCCAACGGAGTTGCAGAGGCCACTTGGTTGCGACAGCTTCTTCTCGAGCTGCATAGTCCGCTCCGGCGCACCACACTGGTGTACTGTGTCAACATCAGTGCCGTCTACATGACCTCCAACCCGGTTCAGCATCAGCGAACCAAGCACATTGAGATTGATATTCACTTCGTTCGGGAGCGAGTTGCCATTGGTGATCTTCGTGTTTTGCATGTTCCCACCGCTTCACAGTATGCAGATATCTTCACCAAAGGGCTGCCTTCTTCGGTGTTCACGGAGTTTAGGTCCAGTCTCAACGTGCAGAGTGGCTGACGTTTCGACTGGGGGAGTGTTAGACTCCGTGCCTAACAGGGGCTGGCCACATGGGCCTAGCTGCCCACGGCTGTGCAGTCCCTAGGGGACACTAGTAGATTAGATTGGTGCAAGGACTCCGTGATCCTTGCCTATATATAATTGTACCTGCCTGTACTCTTCAATCTAATCCAATATTCCCTGTGCCATAATCTCTCTCAGATTTAACACATCTCTACATTATTGTTGAGTTTAAAGTCTCCAAAGCAATATTTGAAGAGTGAAGTACTGTTTTGTGAAGACTTGAGGTATTTGCTTGCGTACAGGTTGTGAAGGTAGTACCCTCTTGTGGAGGAGATGATTTTTTAATCGACATTGTTCAAGAGTTGAACCCTTTGACAACTTCTATTTGGATTTTGGATGTAATTAGTCTCTTTTCTTTTTTGAAGTCTGATACATAGTGCCAACTCTGTGAATGCAATGACAGTGCATTCACGTTGCATTTGAGAGGGGGTGTTAAGGTATACTCCCTCTACTAAAAATGATAATCGTATTAGACCAAAGAAAAAGTCATACGAAATAGATTTGACCATTAATGTCTCTTATAATATAAGTCGGTGACTAAAACATCAATACCATCTTAGCGACTTTTTTAACACAAATCTATTGTTGTAAGTTCTATGCTCTAAACATTCATACAATTTGACTAATTGTTGGTCAAAATTTATAAAGATTGACTTTTCCTCTAGTCTAAAACGATTATGATTTACGAACGGAGGACGTAATAGTCAAGGGTATTAGTGTAATCTCATAGTCTTGGGTTACCCTCTTGTCTCTTATGTACTCTATATATAATAATCCCTTTTGGGCCTCAATATCATCATCTAGTCCGGTCTCTCTTTATTAGTAACAAATGGAACCCAGCATAGGGCCTAAACTAAGCGTTAGGGGTCTGTTAATGATTTTTAAGCGTGCGTAAACGTACGATTGACTACTTTATTTTAGAACCATGGATTCTCCATGGAATATGTTTCGATAGTACATCTATTTAAGCTTGTAGGTGTTAATGTATTTTTTGAAATGACATGCAGCTTTCCTGAGTCCTTCGAGAATTTTTTTTTTCCAAAAAACCCAGTCAAACTTCGAGAAGTTTGACTTTTGACAAAACCTATGATTTGGAATGGAGGGTGTATTACAATCTGCAATGCTTAAATCGCATGGATGAGGAGTGATCCTTTATGATTTACATTTGGATACCAGGTCATCTTTGAAGGTGTCTATACTTTACATCCTGCTATAAGGAAATTGCTGGATTTGTGGATTGGAGTTGTAAGACCCTTCTCAAATCTTCAACAAATTTCTAGTCTGGTTCCATCATCTTGCTATATATCATTGTGAATATTTCTTTTGAGATTAACATATTCCCTGGCACTAGGTTGGCGGAGTTCATTCACACCTTATTGCAAGAATACAGAGAGACAAGAATCGTGCTGGCTTTTCTATTTCCCAGACTGAAATCATGACCACTGTGTTTCCACTGTTTCAGCAATACATTGAACCACATCTTGTCCATGCTCATGTTGGTACAAGAAACATTATTGTTGACTTATTTTTTTAGCTTACATAACTGTCCAATATTCTGCTATTATTAGCATCCAGTAAGTTTGTGTACTTATGCCTTGTTATTTGTCCACTTGCTTGGCAGCTTAAAATTCAAAACGATTTTGATCCTGTGCTCTCCCCTGAAAGCTCGCTTTTTGTGTTAAAAAGTAAAAAACAGGTAAATATACAACTTTATATTCCCACATTTACTATGTTCACCCTCGGCGCTAGGTGATAGTTGGGCGGCAGATCGTTGCTTTGTTCTCCCTCCATCCCAAATTATGTCTTTCCAACTTTCTTAGAAAGTCAAAGGATATTAAGTTTGACTGAAGTTATAGAGAGAATTATAAAGATTTCTAACATCAAATAGGTATACTATAAAAATATACTTTGTGGATATTCTAATGATACGTAGTTGGTATCATAAATGTTATTATTTTATTATATATAAATTTGGTCACACTTGATATGCATTGACTTTTCAAAAAGTTGGAATGACTTAAAATAACAGACGGAGGGAGTAGGAAGCCATCTAGGGAAACAATGTGCATTCCGTGTTTTGGGTGGTGATGAGCTTTTGCTCTATTGTTAGGTGTCCTACCAAGACATACTGAAGGTACTAGATGCTAGTAAAGTCTGCAGTTCTTTCCAGAACTTTACTGATGTGTACTTACGGCTTCCTGGCATACCAACAAATGGCCAGCTCACAGAAGGTGAGTGTGTTCGGGTCAGAATTTGTGAAGGAAGGTTCGCATTGTTGATACGAGAGGTATGCCCACTTTTTTTTTTCATTATGTTTCTTTGACATGGGTATGTAACATGTTGCCCTTTCTCTTCCCTTCAATATTTGCTAGCCTATAAGGGAAGGAAATTTTATTATCCAGCCAAAGGTTGATTTTGATATTAGTGCCAGCACTGTTGCAGGGCTTCTTAAGCTTGGGTAAGTGGTTGATTGTCCTTTATCCATCTCTTTACAGCGCGATAGGTGTAAACATCATAATCTTGAGTTGTTGGTTAATGTGTTGCTTGTTGGATTTAATTGCCATTTTTAATATAATATGCTAGTGAGGGCTTAGTGATGAGATGTATAAGAGCAGTGGCGGATCCAAAACAAGGTTGAAGGGGGGCTGATCTCTTCTTCTTCCTCTAATCTCTTTATTTTTTTGTTTTCTCCTCTTTTCTTCCCCCTCAATAACAAGATTGAAAGGGGGCGGGAGGGGGGGGAGGGCTGATCTCTTCTTCCTCTAATCTCTCTATTTTTCTTCTTTTCTCCCCTTTTCTTTTCCCTCAACCCCTCTATATTTCCATTGATACAACCGCTGTAGGGGGGCTGGAGCCCCACCAGCCCCCTGTAGATCCGCCCCTGTATAAGAGTGTTATGGCAAGTGGAGCCGGCCTAGGGCCCATGCGGTACTTTAGCGCAGTAATAGTACCGCGTGAATCCATTAGAGTCAAGTAGGACGAGATCCAAAGATAGTCCCGAGGAAGGGCGGCTATCTAGGGTCTATCTGCTATTCCATCTACCTATTGTTAGCCGCTGAACTCGAACTCTAGGAATCAGTAGGAGTTGAACTCTCATGGAGAGGATGACAATTGGGAGTTGGGGCAAATTTTCTTTTATTTTTTCTCACACCATACTACCATACCAACCTGAAGGGTTGGGGATACAAATATATAGGGCTGCTAACCAGCCAAGCACAACCTAGGTGCTGTCCTAGATGCTAGTCTAGATGCTAGTCAAGATGCTGTCCTAAAGATGCTAACAACTCTAGTCAAGATGTTGTCCTATAGATGCTATCCTAAAGATGCTAACCGCCCAGTCAAGGGTGATGTTCTTGATGCTGTCCTTGAGAGGCAGCTGCTGTCCTGAACAGGCAGCAGCAGCACCATGTGTTGCAGCCCAGCACCATGTGTTGCAGCCCCCCCACCAGACAGAGACTTATCCATCAATCTCCCCCTAAGTCTTGTGTGGCTCCTTGTGGGGAATCTGAACCATCCCGATTCTGGTGCGGAACTCTTGGAACTTGACCCGCCCAAGTGACTTGGTCAGGAAGTCGGCAAGCTGGTCTTGGGTGTTGATGTAGTCGGCCCGGACACTCCCTTCGTCCAGGCAGCTTCTGAAGAAGTGGTACCTCACCCGGATGTGCTTGCTGCGCTCATGGAAAACAGGGTTTTTCGCCAAGGCCAAGGCGGACTTGCTGTCCACCTTGAGCTCCACTGACTCTACGTCTCTACCAAGGAGATCGCCGAGTAGCCGAGCCAGCCACAAAGCCTGTGTGGAAGCGGTAGTGGCTGCAATGTACTCTGCCTCGCAGCTGGACAGAGCCACTACCTGCTGCTTGATTGACTGCTAGCTGATCAGACACTTGCCGAGGAAGAACAGCGTCCCGCGCCGGCGTGGTCACTGTCGCTGTACCCGATGAAGTGCGCCGCGCCGGGGCACCTCGGGTAGTGCAAACCGTAGTCAGAGGTGCCCGCGACGTAGCGGAGGATCCTCTTCACGGCCTGCTGGTGTTCCGTCGTTGGTCGCTGCATGAACCGGCTGACATAGCCGACGGCGAACGTCAAGTCCGGTCGCGTGTCGACAAGGTAGCGAAGGCTGCCCACAATGCGCCGGTATTGCGTTGCGTCAACCTCCTCCGCCGTACTCTCACGACTCAGCTTCAGCCTCTCCTCCATAGGAGTGTGCGCTGGGTTGCAGTCGGTGAGGCCGCCTAGCTCCACGATGCGCTTGGCGTAGGCAGTCTGGCGAAGGGAGATGCCGGAGCTATCCTGGTGGACCTCGATCCCAAGGTAGAAAGAGAGAGTGGCCTTCATCTCCATCTTGAATGCCTCGATCTCCTCCTCCTTGGTACCGGTGATCACAAGGTCGTCGACGTAGACGCCTACCAGCAGGGCATTGCCTCCCTTGCCCCGCCGGTAGACCGCGGCCTCGTGAGCACTCTGTTGGAATCCCATTTGTTTGAGGGTGGAGTCCAGCTTGGCGTTCCAAGCTCGCGGTGCCTGCCGCAAGCCGTAGAGGGCCTTGCGCAGGTGGAGGACCTTGCTCTCTTTGCCGGGGATAATGAATCCCGGCGGCTGGCGGACGTAGACCTCCTCCTTCAAGTCGCCGTTGAGAAAGGCCGACTTGACGTCCATGTGGTGGACGCGCCAACCCTCCTGGGTTGCGAGAGCGAGGGGGAGGCGCACGGAGTCCATCCGTGCAACAGGCGCGAAAGCGTCGTCGAATTCGACTCCCTTCTGCTGGACGAAGGCACGTGCCACGAGACGCGCCTTGTGCTTGATCACCTCTCCAGCCTCGTCTTTCTTGAGCTTGAAGACCCACTTGAGAGAGATGGCGCGGTGGCCGGCCGGAAGGTCGGCCAGCTCCCACGTCTTGTTCCGCTCGACAACGTCCATCTCCTCCTGCATCGCGGCACGCCATGCCGCGTCTCTCTCTGCCTCGGCAAAGGAACGAGGCTCGTCGTCGTCCTGTGCGAGGTGCAGCTCCGCCTCGAAGTTACGCTGCGCCGGTTCAGGGACCGACTGCTCGCCGAGGAGGTTGTCCATGGTACGGTAACGCAGAGGCTCGCCGCCGTGGTAGGCGTCGATGCGATCCTCGTGGTTGGACAGCGGAGTGGCGAACTCCACCGTGCACTCTTCGTCGTGGGCCGAAGCTGCTGGCGCCGAGCCTGAAGAGGTAGGTGCCGGTGTAGGAGAGCGAGGCGTGGCCGGCGGTGCTGGCGGTGGACTCGCCGGAGCCTGTGGACTTGCCGGAGCTGGGGGTGGAGGTGGTGGCGGTGAGCGAGGTGGTGGTGTAAACAAGCTTGATGAAGACGAGCTGCTAGCTCCCCCCGCTCCCTTGAAGTGGACGTAGTCGACGACGAAATCGCTGATCGTCGGAGTCGAGCCGTCGTCCACCATCTTACCCCACGTCCAGCTTCGCCCTTCGTCAAACGCGACATCGCGCGTGATGCGCACTCGCCGTGTCACAGGGTCGAGGACGCGGTAGGCCTTGGCACCCTCCGCGTAACCGATGAAGACCCCTGGCGTACTCCGGTCGTCGTGCTTGCTGACGTGGTTGAGCTCCTTAACGAAGACCAGGCAGCCGAAGACGCGAAGGTGGCTCACCGAGGGCTTGCGCCCGTGCCAGGCCTCGTTATGGCGTCTTGCCGTCTAGGGCCTTGGTGGGGAAGTGGTTGAGCAATGTGAACAACAGTCATCACCGCCTCACCCTAGTAGATCGCCGGCATCCCTCTCTGCTTGAGGAGGGCACGGGCGGTGGCCACCACTGTCTGGTTGCGGCGCTCAACAACGCCGTTCTGCTGCGGAGTGTACGGCGCGGAGAAGTGGCGGTGGATCCCCTCATCGGCGCAGTACGCCGCGAACTCGGCCGCCGTGAACTCGCCGCCATTGTCCGTGCTTAGAACCTGAAGTTTGCGTCCGCACTCCGCCTCTGCAGCAGCTTGAAGGAGCTTGATGGAGTCCGCCGCGGTTGCCTTGACATCGAGCAGGACAGCCCACATGTAGCGGGACATGTCGTCGACGAGGAGGAGGAAGTAGCGCCGACCTCCAGGTGTAGCTGGTGTCACAGGGCCACATAGGTCACCGTGTATGAGCTCCAGCTTCTCCTTGGCGCGGAAGCTCGCCTGACGAGGGAACGGGAGCCGCCGCAGCTTGGTGAGGACGCAGGTGTCGCAGAACTGCTCCACATGGTCGACGTGCGGCATGCCCCGCACCATCGCCTTGCTGCCGAGCAGCCTCAGGGCCTCAAAGTTGAGGTGCCCAAAGCGCTCGTGCCACCTCCAAGCGTCGTCGTCGCGGCGGGCTGCAAGACAGAGAGGTTGCGCCACCTATGCGTGAAGGACGTAGAGGCGGTTGCTCCTGTTAACCTTGACAAGAAGCCGGTGTCGATGATCCCAGATGCGCAGCACCCCGTGCTCGATCTCCACGCGCGATCCGTTCTCATCCAGCTGTCCCAAGCTGATGATGAAGTTCCTCAACGCGGGGATGTAGTAGACACCGGTGAGTAGCCTGTGCTCACCAGTCTTGGTGACGAAGACGACGGAGGCGACACCTTTGATCTCCACGGCGGAGGCGTCCCTGAACTTGACGGTGCCTCGGGCGCCTGAGTCGAGCTCCAAGAAGAACTCCCGCCGTCCGGTCATGTGGTGGGTGGCGCCGGTGTCGAGGCACCACCCATCGGTCTTGTCATTGCCAGAACTGTCGCCGAGGAGGGCATGTGCTTTTGGCTCGTCAAGGTGGAGGAGAGCCGCGGCGACTGGTGCCGCTGGAGGTAGTTCTATGCTCGCATGAGCAATGAACAAAGCCGGCTGCTCCTCCTCCTCCGCTTGCGCGACGTGGGCTTGGGCGCGTCGTGGCTGTCGGCACTCCTTGGTCCAATGACCAAGTTTGCCGCAGTTGAAGCAAGGATCGTCTTGTGGCGGCTTTTGCTTGCAGGCGGCGCCGCCCTGGGCGCCTCCACGGTCGTCGTCCTCGCGCCCCTGCCTGGGTGGCTTTGCGCGGCTTGCCGCGCTTGCCATCGTCCGTCGTGGAAGAAGGCTCCCCCTTCTTCCTGTCACCTTGGCCGGCAGCCCACTGCTCTCGAGTGAGAAGGAGCTTCCCGCCAATGGTGACGGGTCCCGAGGAGCACTGTGGCTCATCGCTGTCAACGACCTTGAGGCGACCCAACGCCTCCTCGATCGTCATCGTGGAGAGGTCCAGCAGAGACTCGATTGAGCGAGCCATCTGCTTGTACTTGTCGGGGACGCAGCGGAAAAGCTTCTCCACAGCTCTCTCTTCGCCGTAGGTGTCGTCACCGAACTGCACCATTTTCTGCAACAGTGTTGAGACGGAGAGCAAAGTCATCGACGTCCTCACCTGGCTTGAAGGTCAGGTTCTCCCACTCCTTGCGTAGTGCCTGCAAGGTAGACTTGCGAGCACGGTCGCTGCCAATGCGTGCTGCAGCGATGGCATCCCAAGCCTCCTTGGCAGTCCGCTTGCTGGTAAGCGAAAACTTCATCTCGGGCGAGACTGCAACAATGAGAGCATCCAGCGCCCGTCGATCTTGGTTGTAGTCAACGTCGCCGTACCAGACTGCATCCCACATGTGCCGCACTTGGAGCCTTACCCTCATCACCGCAGCCCACTCGACGTAGTTGGTCTTGGTGAGGGTAGGCCATCCGCCGCCAGGGGCGAAATCCCTGACAACAGCCTGGTATTCGTGGTGACCACGATACCGAACCGGGGAGAGAGAGCCGTGTCGCCTATGAAGGCCGCGCTCTCTGTCGACCCGTATGTCGCCGTCGTGCGCTCCTCCAGGAGCGCCACCGCCGTGGTTGCCTTGACCAAGAGCGCCACCGGCGCGCCCGCGCCTGTCTGGGCTGCCAGCACGCTCATGGACGTGTGCAGCTGCCCACTGCGCAGCTCGTCCTCGCGCTGCCTCCCTTTCCAGCAACTCGAGGTCTACATCAGCGTTGTCATCGGTAGCGATGGAGCTGCCGTTGCTGCTGCGCAGAGCCTCGACCTCTGCTGCTGCTGCCGCTGCTTCCGCCTCCGCTTTGGCTGCTGCTGCCAGCCTCGACGCTATTGCCGCCGCAGCAGCAGTCTCCTTGGCCGCTCGCTCGCGTTCCTTTGCCGCAGCGAGCTCGGCCGCCTGCCGACGCTGCGTGGTCGAGGTGACCGAGCGCTGAGACTGTCCTGCGGACATGGCACACCAGCTAGGGGCTGCTGCGTGGAGAGAGAACAGCTTCTGACGAGCTGTTGCTTGTCTGAGCAGAGGGGGAAGCTTGAACAGCGGCAGCCGGAGTTGCTGCTGCTCCTAGCTGTGGCTGCTGCAAGGTTGGGAGTGAGGCTGGAGAAGGAGTTGAGCAGGATATGCTCAGGCTACAGGAAATTGCGGCTCTGATACCACTTGTTAGCCGCTGAACTCGAACTCTAGGAATCAGTAGGAGTTGAACTCTCATGGAGAGGATGACAATTGGGAGTTGGGGCAAATTTTCTTTTATTTTTTCTCACACCATACTGCCATACCAACCTGAAGGGTTGGGGATACAAATATATAGGGCTGCTAACCAGCCAAGCACAACCTAGGTGTTGTCCTAGATGCTAGTCTAGATGCTAACAACCCTAGTCAAGCTGCTGTCCTATAGATGCTGTCCTAAAGATGCTAACCGCCCAGTCAAGGGTGATGTTCTTGATGCTGTCCTTGAGAGGCAGCTGCTGTCCTGAACAGGCAGCAGCAGCACCATGTGTTGCAGCCCCCTCACCAGACAGAGACTTATCCATCACCTATAGCCATTCTATATCAATTGGTATCGGAGACCTCCACGGGTGCATCGCCATCCATGGCCGGCACCCCTCTCGATCCTGTGGCAATGGACGCCATGCTCGACCGCATCCTTGTGCAACTCTCCGTCATAAACCAGGGGTTGAATTCGCATGACGAGCGCATTGCACGCCTGGAGAGTGCAGGCAGCAACAACACCCACCTCCGCCAGGGTCGCCTTCAGCTGCCCCTTCCTTCCCATGAAGGCCTTGGAGGGCGACATGGCCATCGACATTGGCAGCCAGGCCACCATGAATGACAACCTGGCGGCCACTCCGGTGGACGGCGCTGTCCAGTGCTACGTACCGCCACACCAGAGGGTACTGCTGGAGCCGTCCGTCAAGGTGGGTCTGGCGCAGATGCTTCGCAGCAGGGTCACCAAGGACATCGTGACCCTAGAGCAGGCGCACATCGTTGAGAAGGTCGGCGTTTGTGCCATGGTGCTGGAGCAAGTCCCCGCTGACTTCTGCGCACAGGATGGCATGGCCCAGGTCCCGAAGGCCATCGCTATCAACTATGTGGGCGAGAGTAAGGTGCTGACACCTGCCGCTGATGTCCTGCAGCTCCTTCATCTGCGGCTGCTGCGACCTCAGCGAGGCGCTCCGCATGGTCCGCAAGGGCACATCCACAATCTAGGCCAATGGGGAGGCTGGCATGGGAGACGTCGTCGAGATGGTGTGCGACGTCCATGCGCCGTGCAACATGGACGACGTCGAGGTCTTCGTGTATGCCAAGTGCATCGCTGGGCCCTACAACCCATCATGCAGACCCGCCAGCAATTGTCACAGCTCGAGGACGAGCTGTCTTGGAGGGGTGGAGTAGTGTTATGGCAAGTGGAGCCGGCCTAGGGCCCACGCGGTACTGTTCATGCGCTACAGTACCGCGTGAATAGTGCCGGATCTGATTAGATTAGATTGATTTGGTTTGTTAGGAAAGAGATAAGATAGATTGATTCGGTTAGGATATTACTTTGGGGTCAAGTAAGTTGTCTATTAAAGGGGACCATCATGTATCCATTAGAGTCAAGCAGCAAGAGATCCAAAGATAGTCCCGGAGGAAGGGCGGCTATCTAGGGTCTATCTGCTAATCCATCTACCTATAGCCATTCTTTTTTTTTTTGAACAGAAAATACAGCAGGGGAGACCCCCACTGTAAATTTTAATTAAGCAGAAAGAAACCCATACAAGAAGTAGCAAGCCCGAGGAGGGCAGGAGAGCTAAACTAGGGCAGTTGTGCAAGAAAGGAAAATAGAGCGCTTAATAGAGTTGAATCTATGGGCCTGTAATCTAACTTCTTCATAGAAGGAGCTTTTCCAAGAATCAAAAGATGGCCGGCCTCTGTCAAATATGAAGCTGTTTCTCTGCTTCCAAATCTGCCAGGTGGCAATGATGAAGATCTCCATAAAAAAGGGATTGTTATGTTGGACCTTGGCTTACTGCATCATCTGGAAGAAATTCATTGTGAAGTCCCAATTTATACCAAGGTGTTGCAGTTTCTTCAGTGTTGTTGCTGCAGAGAATGCAATTGTAGTTGTTTCCTTGAATCTTGTATTTTTTCCTTCTCAGAATGTTCCTTGTGTTCAATCTGTCCATCAAGAGGAGCCATGAAAAGACTCTAAGTTTGTTACAGCATTTGGAGTTCCAAATCCAGAGGAAAGGAGATGGGGGCTGTATATTCTTCTAAGGGAAGTTGTAGCACTTTGATGAAGAGTAGTTCTTGCTTCCCCAAATGTATTCCCAGAAGTCCTTTGAATTCTGTTCGAAATGCAGATCTTGAATTAAGTCTTGGAGACTTTCGAATTCTTGGAAGGCCTGTTCTAACAGGGGTAAGTGAAATTGAGCCTCTAGGGTGTTATTAGACAAAAACCTAGCCACTGAGATGTTCTTATTCCTAGCAAAGGAATAGAGCCTTGGGAATTTGGATTCCAGGATGTTGTCATTCCAAAGGTCAGACCAGAAAAGCACAGTTGAACCATCTCCAAAAGTACACTTTGCAATTCCTCTGAACATGTCACATAATTTTAGAACATCCTTCCACCAAAAGGATCCCCTATCTGTCGAAGCGTGTGGCACCTGACCCTGGGAATAATGGGCATTCTAGATCAGCTTCACCCATGGGATATCCTTCCTATTATAAAATTTGTCCAGATGCTTCAAAAGAAGGGTCTTATTTTGGCTCCTAAGGCTGATAATGCCCAATCCTCCTTTTCTTTTAGGCTTTGAACATTTAGTCCAAGCCACTAGCGGTTTCATTTTTGCATTGGAATCTGAACCTCTTCAAAGGCAGTGACGTCTTGCTCTATCAATATACTCAATGACTGCGACCGGTACCTCCAAGGTGCACATGGCGTAAGTGGGCAGCGAAGAGAGGACAGAATTAACAAGCTGCAGTCTTCCTGCGTGAGTCAAGAAGGTAGAAGTTGCCGTGAGCCTTCTCTCAACTTTAGTCATGATGGGAGCGTAGTGTTCAACTCGAGGTTTTGTTGTGCCCAACGGCAGTCCAAGGTAGGTAAAAGGAAGAGATTCCAAATTACAGCCAAAGACACCAGCAAGGAGTTTAGCTCTTTCAGGAGAAAGATTTAGGGGAACAAGGCAAGACTTCTTGTAGTTGACTCTCAGCCCTGTCGATTGCGAGAAGGATTCCAGAAGGCCTTTCAGGATGAATAACTCTCTTTGAGAGGCTTTCATGACTAGAATAGTGTCGTCAGCATATTGAACAATGGGGTATTGGTCCAACTCAAATGAAGGAATAGGCAGCTCAAACAGTCCTTGCTGATAGGCTTTGTTGACAATGCACTGAAGAAGATCGGCGGCAAGGACAGAGAAGTGGTGACAAGGGGTCACCTTGCCTAACCCCTCGGCGACAATGGAAGTGGTTGCCTGGCACACCATTTAGAAGAATTGAGGAAGAGCCAGAGGTCAGAATCCTTTCGATCCAGTTAATCCAAATATCAGGGAACCCCAGGCTCTTCATCATTAGCAAGATTGTGTTATGTTCGATTGTATCAAAAGCTTTTGTAAAGTTCAATTTCAGGATAATAAGCTCTTTTTTAGAGTGCTGACACTGATATATGTATTCATAAGCCCAGGCCAAACAATCTTGTATTGTTCTGTTTTTTATAAAACCGTATTGATTGGTATGAATCAGTGGTATTATTTTTGCTTGTAGCCTATTAGCCAGGAGCTTTGTGAAGAGAAATGGGCCTGAAATCATTAACACTTGTAGGATTGTGCACTTTAGGAATAAGTGTGATGAATGAACTGTTGATGGCTTCTACACTCAGATTGCCATTGAAGAAATCAAAGCACAAAGTGTATATATCTTCTTTTATAATGTTCCAGCATTTTTTCAGAAAGAGACCATTGAATCCATCGGGGCTGGGGCTTTGTCAGAAGGCATGTGTTTGACTATCTCATCAATGTCAAGGGTGGAGAAAGACCTAGAGAAAGATTCCAAGTCATTTCTTGGCTGCACCAGTTGTTCCAGGTTAAAGAGCATTATAGGGTTAGAAGAGCATCCCATCCTTTTTTTGAAATCCTCTAGTAGCAAAGCTGCTTTTTCACTATGTTCAGTAACTGTCCTTCCATCCTCAGCAATAAGGTTGGTGATGGTGTTAATCTGATACCTTTCAGTGGGTGCAGCATGTATCAAAGAGGAATAGGATTAGTGGAATAGGATGATTTACATTGAGCCTCCCGTGCGATATATCTGTAGATTGAAAGGGGACGTGGGATCTTAATCCCAAATAACTCTATCCTAGCCATGATATTTCTAACTCTGGAGAAGAAACTGACGAGTAGGTCATGCAAGGTGATAGCCCGTGCCAATGTCGAGGTGGACGAGCATGAGCATGAAGTAGCCATGGTTGAAGATACCATGAAGCTGTGGTCAACGTAGTTGTGGTTGACTTGTTGATGCCGATGCAGTTGCACATCAATCCATGGGCACAAAAGTGTTGCCATGGTTATGAGAGAGACACGTCTTGTCATGGAAGAGGGCGATATTGAGGTCGATGTAGTCAGGCTGTCGATGTAGACGAAAAATGGAATGGGATGAGAAAGGGAAGGTCGATGTCAAAGTCGCTATGGAAGAAGCGTGTGCTGGGGTTGCTAGGCCTAGTAACACGTCGAGGATGAATGCATGGACTAGTGTTGTTAATACTTGATGTACTAGGTAGTTGACCCAACCGTAGTACCATACACCAATGTCCAAGGGACTAGCATAAAGGCCTCGGTGATAGTTGCGGTGTGCAAAACGGTAGGCGTAGAATGTGCAGATGCAAGTAGTTGTTGTCCGAGTAGTCGAAGTAGGTAGAGAAGAGATGACGACGGTAGCAACGAGGTTGTGCTGGACAAAAAAGATGCATTGTGGGAACGGACGCTCTTGCTCGAAGGCGTCCTTTGGTGATGTGTACAGGGTGGCCAGGTGGCGGGCTCCCATCACAAGATCAGATGGATTCTGGTGGTGTAGGAGGGAGCAGCAAGGCGTAAACGACGCGGGTCGGTGGTGAGCTCTGGCATGGATAGTGGCTGGGCATCCCGAACAAATCGTCCGCTAGGACGTTCGACGGCAGCAGAGCGGGACAGGTTGATGGTAGTGGAGGTTTCTGGAGTGCATGGTCAGGGCGTGATCTGTCCTGGCCGTCACCACGGTGATGTGGGGTTAGTTTGTGGCCAGGCCTGACCGCCACCACAGCTGCACGGGGACAATGAGCGGTCTGGCAGCGAAGATCTGGACAGTAGTGAATCTGATGTTGTGACCCGTGCTAGAACGATGACAAGGGCGACAAATCAATAGGATCTGCTGCCTAAACAAGCGCGCTGCCCCCGGCGGAGGTCGAGCTCCGCGGGGGCACATGGTGTGGAAGTGATATTGTGCCCTAGATCTGAATTTGAACTCATGATACCATGTAGGAGGTAGAAAATTGGTGTAATTGTTGGTTGTATCACTAAGCCTCTCGGGAAGATTATATAGGAATACATTGTTTAGGGCCAAAGTATTCTAATAATACTATTGCCAAGTGGCTACCTGTTTTGGCCACCACTAGACATCAACTTAGTGAACAAATTTTATATGCTTCTTGAATATAAAAGAATATTATAAAGGTTTAATTAATGGTGCAGTGGAACTTATGACCTCTGGGGAACTGTGCTGTACTAGCAGAGCTATGTAACATTATCTCAGTAATTTTTCAATTGATATGCTAAAATCCATCCAGATATTTCCTAAACTCTGAGCTTTCTTAAAGTTCTCTGGATGACTGATATATTAAATTATTTTCATTCCTGTTTTGTAGTTACCAAGCTGTTGCATATATTGAAGCTTCTGCGGTGATTTACCAAGATGGACAGGTTATTATGTTCCTTAACCACTGTAGCTCTTCTTTTTTATTTGGAGAGAAAACTGCATACTAGCCTACACTCTAAATGGACAAAGAGTTTTTTGTAATAATCTCTCTACTCCTTTACTATTACTAGTATAGTGCCGCGTCATTTTAGGGATGCACATGAAAACTTTCTTTTTTATAGTTCAAGTTTCACACAATTGTATATAACCATGTATATAATAAGGAAAACACTCATGCCATTATTGCTTACTTGTACCGTGACTTATGATCCTTTGGTGTCATTGTTGAGCTATGTACGATTAAGGATTAAATGGCTTAGGAATTGTGAAATTTATTGGCACATTTCCAGGTTTACTTGATTATTATGAATGCTTTCATTAAGTGGAAAAATTTAACAAAGTATGTTACATATTACATATTTATTCTGTAGAAGTAGAAATTTTAAGTTTGAGAGAAATTCATAATTTTGAAAATGAAAACTACAATCTTTTGCCAGTCATAACTGTTAGAATAGGCGCCCTTTGGGCTGGTCAGGACCCTAATCGGCGCAGGACTGTTTGGGTTAGATAGATATGGCAGGCCAGATAGATACGGATACGGCAAGGACTCCTGATCCTTATAGGACTCTGGACTCTTGATCCTTATAGGATTCTGGATCCTTGCCAGTATATATATGTAATTGTACCTTGCCTCATATCAATCAATCCAATCTATTCCTGATTATACTTTCCTTCATGGTAATCAGAGCCTAGGTCAATTTTTTTTTCTTTCTCTTCCGCTGCCCTAACCCGCGCGTCGGCTCCCCTTGCCGCGCGTTCCTTCCGCTGCCCGCACTGGTTCGCACGGCTCAGGCCCGCGCTGCCGCTGCAGCCGCCAGCCCACCCACGGGGCCCTCTGGTCCCCCCCTGGCAGTGCCCCTACACCAGCCGTCGATCTCCGTGCCGCCATGCTTCATCATGAAGCCGTGGCTCTGCTGCAGCAGTCCACCAGCGCGCAGCAACAGCAGCAGCCTGCCCCCGGTGGTGGTCGCTCCTGGCCCAGCTACTACAACCCCTGGATGGGCTCGATCCAGATGTGGCCAGGAGGCTCTCGCCCTCCGTTAGCACCGATCCCGGTGCCCCCTCACCTCCAGGCGCAGGCAACAGCAGGCGCACCAGCAGGCGCTCCTCGCACAGCAGCAGCAGCAGCAGGCCTTCGTCACCCACAGCCAGGCTGCTGCCCTTGACGGTGCTGCACACTGGGTTGCCCCGGGTACTACAACCCTGTGGCTGGCCTTTCCTCCTGGGATCCGACGGCGCTTGCCTCCGCCTTCAGCACCACGTCCCTGACTCCACCTTCGTCCGGCGACTGGTATTTCGACTCAGGTGCTACCTCCCACATGACATCCCAGTCCTCCTCTCTTTCACATATTCTTCCTTCGCGGTATCCTACTCCTTCATCTATTGTCGTAGGTAATGGTTCCGTCATGCCTGTCACTGCTACTGGTTTTACAGAGTTGTCTCCTTCTTTGCGTCTTAATAATGTTCTTGTGTCACCACAACTTATTAAGAATCTCATCTCTGTCCGCCAATTTACTATCGACAATAATTGTTCTGTGGAGTTTGACCCTGCTGGTTGTTCTGTGAAAGCTCTTCCCTCTCGGACCGAGATCGTCAGGTGCAATAGCTCCGGGCTGCTGTACCCTCTGCGCCTACCTCCAGCTCACTCCCTTGTCGCTCAGGCTTCTTCCCCGCTGTGGCACCGGCGACTTGGCCACCCTGGTCATGAGGCTTTGTCCAAACTTGCGTCCAGCACTTCGTGCCATATTAGTGATTGTTCAGATTTGTGTCATGCTTGTCAGTTAGGGCGTCATGTTCGTTTGCCCTTTTATCCGTCCACCTCTCGTGCGTCTAGCAAGTTTGATCTCATTCACTGTGATCTGTGGACCTCCCCGGTCGTCAGTGTCTCTGGTTATAAATATTACTTGGTTATACTGGACGACTGCACTCATTACTTGTGGACATTTCCTTTGCGCCTCAAATCTGACACTTTCAGCACGCTGGCTCAGTTCATCGCCCATGTCTCCACTTAATTTGACACACGTGTCAAGTCGGTCTAGTGTGACAATGGGAAAGAGTTCGACAACTCGAGTACTCGCCACTTCTTCCTCGCTCAGGGCATCCATCTTCGCATGTCCTGCCCCTACACCTCGTCTCAGAACGGTAAAGCTGAACGCATTATTCGCACCATCAATAATGTCATTCGCTCACTGCTCTTTCAGGCATCTATGCCTCCCTCCTATTGGGTGGAGGCCCTCTCCACAGCCACTGTCCTCCTTAACATATTGCCTACCAAAACTCTCCAGCTCTCTACACCCCACTTTGCATTATTTGCAAAGCTGCCTACGTATGATCATCTTCGGGTTTTTGGTTGCAAATGTTATCCAAACATATCTGCCACCACACCTCACAAACTCGCTCCCAGGTCTGCTCTCTGTGTCTTTTTAGGCTACTCCTCCCACCATAAAGGATACCGCTGCCTTGACCTTTCCAGCAATAGAGTTATCATCTCCAGGCACGTCATCTTTGATGAAACGGCCTTTCCCTTTGCTGAACGTCATGGTCCTAGCACCCGGCCGACCTCGAGTTTCTTGATTTTACTGATGATGTGGTGCCAGCTCCTATTGGACCCTCGCCCACTTTGTTTCCTGCAGGCACGTCTCCCAGCACCTCTGACGCTCCTGCTGTCCCTGCCGGTCCTCGTGTGGCCGACCTGGGACACCTTCTGGCGACACCAGCGTCCCTACCGGTCACTCTGTGACTGTGCCTGGGGCGCCCGAGGCTGCTGATGACTTCCCGGTGCCGACGCTCTACATCCCACCGGCACTCCGGTCACCGGGGCCTCCTTCCGCGCCACGCGCGGCACCTTCCGCGCCATGCGCGGCATCCGCGACGGGGCCTCTCTACGTCCCGTCAGCCCTTCGGGCTGACGCTTCGTCAACTACGTCGTCGACGGGTTCAGCGCCACCACAGGCGCCCCGCGGGCCTCCGCCCGGATTTCCGCCTCTTCGCCCCGAGCGCCTCTTCGAGCACCACTACAGCCGCCAGCCTCGACCTCCACCTGTGCCCGCATCGCCAAGTACTACTGCTGCCTTGCCTAAGGGTGCCGTTCCTGTTCGCCCCGTGAACAACCAGCATGCTATGGGCTCGCGGGCGAAGAGTGGTTTTCGGATGCCGACCACTTATCACACCGTCTCGCTCTGTCCAGTGCCGAAGACTTTCCGCAGTGCTCTTGCCGACCCCAATCCGCAGTGAAGAAGAACATCGTGCCCTTCTGCAGAATGACACCTGGGCTCTCGTACCTCGCCCCCCTCGGGCCAATGTTGTCACTGGCAAGTGGATCTTCCGGTATAAGTTCAAGTCTGATGGTTCCCTTGAGAGGTACAAGGCCGCTGGGTACTCCGTGGTTTCACTCAACGTCCTGGTGTGGATTTTGATGAGACTTTCAGTCCGGTGGTGAAGCCTGCTACTGTCCGCACAGTGCTCTCGTTGGCTCTTTCACGCAACTGGCCCATCCACCACCTCGACGTTAAGAATGCCTTTCTCCATGGGACTCTGAATGAGACAGTGTATTGCCAGCAGCCCTCCAGGTTTGAGGATCCTACTCGTCCTGCGTATGTCTGCCTGCTCAAGAAGTCCCTCTACGGCCTCAAGCAGGCCCCACGTGCTTGGTACAGTCGAATGGCTACCTACCTTCGGTCCATCGGTTTTGTTGAAGCTAAGTCAGATACATCACTCTTCATTTACCATCGCGGCTCCGACACAGCTTACTTGTTGCTCTATGTGGATGACATTGTCCTCACAGCTTCCTCTTCTGATCTTCTTCGGCGGATCATCTCAGCCCTGCAGCGAGAGTTTGCCATGAAAGATCTGGGAGAATTGCATCACTTCCTCGGTATGCAGGTTCAGCGAAGCAGTGCTGATTTACTACTCTCCCAGCGATAGTACATGTTGGATATTCTGGATCGCGCTGGTATGGCAGAATGCAAGCCTTGCTCTACTCCAGTTGACACCAATCCAAAGATTGCTGCAGCTGACGGGGCCCAAGTGTCTGATGCCACAGACTTTCGCAGTCTTGCTGGCGCCCTACAGTATCTAACATTCACCCGCCCGGACATTGCGTACGCCATTCAGCAAGTGTGCCTTCATATGCACGCCCCTCGAGAGCCTCATCTTGCTGCCCTGAAGCGGATTCTCCGGTATATCCGAGGCACACTTCACCTTGGTCTACTGCTGCGACCATCTTCCTCTACGGATCTTATCGTTTACACCGATGCTGATCAGGCTGGTTGTCCAGACACTCGCAAGTCCACCTTGGGCTATGCGGTGTTCCTTGGTGATAACTTAGTCTCCTGGTCATCCAAGCGGTAGAACACAGTATCAAGATCCAGTGCTGAAGCTGAGTATCGCGCAGTGGCTAATGGAGTTGCAGAAGCCACCTGGCTGCGACAGCTTCTCATCGAGCTGCACACGCCCCTTCGGCGCGCATGCTGGTGTATTTTGACAACATCAGCGCAGTCTACATGTCCTCCAATCCAATTCAGCATGAGCGTACCAAGCACATTGAAATTGATCTTCACTTCGTTCGAGAGCGAGTTGCCATTGGTGATCTCCGTGTCCAGCATGTTCCTACCACTTCACAATATGCGGATATCTTCACCAAAGGGCTGCCTTCTTCGGTCTTCACGGAGTTTCGGTCCAGTCTAAACGTGCAAAGTGGCTGACGTTTGGACTGCGGGGGTGTGTTAGAATAGGCGCCCTTTGGGCTGGTCAGGACCCTAATCGGCGCAGGACTGTTTGGGTTAGATAGATATGGCAGGCCAGATAGATACGGATACGGCAAGGACTTCTGATCCTTATAGGACTCTGGACTCTTGATCCTTATAGGATTCTGGATCCTTGCCTGTATATATATGTAATTGTACCTTGCCTCATATCAATCAATCCAATCTATTCCTGATTATACTTTCCTTCAATAACATTTGATTGTTAGTAATTTATTAGTAGTTTCTGGATGGGGCTGTAATAATTATCTAGCTGTACAGGAAATAAATACTATAATGATGAAAATGAACTGAATGCATGCATAATGTTGATGAACAATCTTGTAACAGGGCACAATCCTTCTGCTCACTCCTATTACTATACCTCTATCAGTATGACTGAACATATGAATTTAACACATTTGCCTCTCATTTTGTGGTTTAAAACTGCTTCGTTAGTAACTTTAAATACGTAAAGCAATGATCATCTCATCTGTTATTTTATATAGCATTATTTTGTAATGCTATGATGGAAGCACTAGTGTATCTGTTAACGACAAGTATGTTCTGATGCCTTTTGAAATCCATTGAAGATTTTAATAGAAGTTGACCATCTACAAGGACTGTCAACTCCATATCTTCAAATTAAAGGGACAAATAAAGACATAGTTACCTCTGCTGGTTCTGCACTCTGCTTGGATGGTTCATACACAACAAAGGTTTGGTTAGGAGTCCTGAAATCAATCAATGTGAAGCATAGTCATATATATAACTTATTTCCATTTTCAGTTTCATGTTTCCTTGGTTCTGTGCAGAGCTATCTTCAAATTATTTTGGAGAGCTTACCAGCTGATAGTAATGTATCTATTGGTAATCACAATCAACAAGCTGCAAGGCTGCAGGAACTGGTTGAGTTTATCCAGTCACAGGTATGTTGCTGTAGATTCCTACGTATGTACTCACTCCATCCCAAATTATAAGTCATTCCAAGAATTTTAAAGAGTCAAAGTATCTCAAGTTTGACCAAATTTGTATGATATTATAATAAAATTTATGATGCCAACTAAGTATGATTAGATTCTTTATCATTTATATTTTCATAGTATACTTATTTGATGCCATAAATATTTGTAATTTTCTCTATAATTTTGGTCAAACTTGAGATGCTTTGACTCTACAAAATTTTTGGATTGACTTATAATTTTGAATGGAGGGAGTAAAATATTTGTACGCCATACTAGGAAGCTGCCTTGATAAGCTATTCGTGAGGGCAGTAACAATATCGATGCAATGTTTACAACTGAGAATAGTTGTCTGCATTCAGCTACCATATTGTTAACCATTATTGTTTCAATTGACATAGCAGGAGGAACATTTGAAAAAAACATTAATTTGGAGTCATCCAACTTTTGGGAATTGGGATTATACAACTACTAACTTTTATTATGCATCTAGACATAACGTTTTTCTTGGTGCATAGTAAAACTTATGTATCTAGAAAATCTAAAACGACTTATAATTTGGGATGGAATAATTTGCATGTTCAACGAGCTACATATTCTCCTATGCAATTTTCTGCAAAATGTTCTTTTTTGTAATTGTCATATTTGATAAATGTGTTAGTGTTATTAAAGTGCAAGGTTACCTCATTTTGGAGCTTAAATATTCTTACACAGCCAACATTTTGTAGTATATCATTTTTATTTAAATCATGTTGCAGTTGTATTAATTT
Source organism: Microstegium vimineum (assembly GCA_022036555.1). Classification (NCBI taxonomy): domain Eukaryota; kingdom Viridiplantae; phylum Streptophyta; class Magnoliopsida; order Poales; family Poaceae; genus Microstegium; species Microstegium vimineum. The sequence goes on from CM039140.1 coordinate 20,624,814, forward strand.
AATTACAGACAAATTTGGTCGTAATTTAGTATCGTGTGAATGACATTTGACCGGGACTCAGATATTTGCTGCAAGTTATTGGTCAAAATTGGTCCCAGCTGAGAGCGGTAGCAGACAACTCAGTTCTATTTCTCCTCTTTAACTGCTACTTAGGACCCAATATTTAGCACCCTCTCTCAGCTTTTAAACCCGCAACCATAAAAGTTACTATCAATTCTCATCCCGCAACCGTAAAATCCATCCATAAGTCAGCCTTATTCCCACAACCGTAAAAGTTACTACTAATTCTCACCTGCAACCGTAAAAGTCTAGAATAAAATTGAATGATGGTTGGACTTTTACGGTTATGGGATGAGAATTGGTAGTAACTTTTACGGTTGCAGAAATAAGAGTAGACTGATGGCTGAAGGGCGCGCTAAATAATATTTAGAGCGCTGTGCTCCAAATAGCGGGGTACTAGAGCACTGGGTGCTAAATACCGGGGGCCCTATAATAGTGGGGTCCTATATGACCCCGCTATTTAGTACCCCAGTGCTCTAAATTGTTATTTAGAGCGCCACTCAGCCATCAATCACCCATAGAAGTCAATTTAATTCTTGTCTTATTCTATGGTGTACAAGGGTAAGTGGACTGCTTCATCTGGGCCTCTAAAATGTACAAGGCTACTTAGTTCTTCAACAACTTTTCTATCTGCTAAAATTTTATGGTTACTGTTCTTTTGAAGTTATTCTCATATACTACAATAATTAATAATGCAGGGAGGGAGCTTCAATTCAGATTCATCTTCACCACTGCGAGAAATTTCCTCTACAGATAGTGTTCTTGATGATATGCAGTCCAGGATAAGGAAGCTTGAGAGATGGAATACGATAAACATGGTAATCTTTTAAATTCTAAGTGCTATTTTGTGTATGTTAAAATTTAGCTGATATGGATTTGGACGTTTGGTACATATTCATGTACGGAGACTTTGTTGGTGTAATTTTACATATTATATGTTAAATAAATTTAACATTGTGTAAAGTCATTGTTCAATTGTTGAACCACTTAATTTCATATGCAGGTTTTGTGGACTATATTATTGTCTGCTCTTGTTGGATATTCGCTATACCAGAAAAAACGTCACTAGTGATTAGTTGACCCTCGAGTGAAGAATGACTAATTTTTCTCCGCGCAGTGATCCAAAGGTTTGAAAAAGGACACTAGGTGCACAATTACTTAGGAAGTCGCATAATGGACACTTTCAACAAATGTTCAGTTTTTTTTTTGGGTGATGTTTCAGTGCTGATGATACAGCCTCTCTGTCTGTTTGACCGATAGGGTAGGACGCATACCTCATTCATGGTGTTTGCAGAACTGACTTGCACGCCACATGCAGAAAGTTGTAAATGCCCAGGAAAAAAAAGAAAAACAGCATGTAGATACAAGATCTAAGACATCAGATATGGCAAGTGTTCATGCTGTCCCAAATAACTGTTTTTTTTTTTTGATCACTCCATGTCTGTAAAGTAACGCAGGGAGGTACAAAAGTCTCATGCTGAATGTTTTATTCGTGTGCCCAGCGCCCTCTTGGTCTATGGTTTGGTTTTCCAAATATTCTTTTCTCATGTATTGTTTAGGATTTTATGTTTTGCTTGGAATCTGAGATTTTTCTTGCGGCATGGACCCATGCAAGGTTTCTAGATTTTTGTATCGTTCGTCTTCTTTCTGGACATGGTACAACAGCTATTGAAGCTATTGCAAGGTTTCTAGATTGTTGAGATTTTTGCCCATTTTAGTTGTTGAGATCCTTGAGAAGGTTGGGAAGAGAGCAAGAGCTCTAGAGAGAGATTTACGAATCTATCCATCCATTCTCTTCTCTAGTTTATCCAAGAGATCAAGTATGCATCCACTCTAGTTGTGAGGCTTGATTAAGTCAAGTGAAGATCAAGGTTTGTTACTCTTGGTGATCCACATCACCTAGACGGCCCGGTGGTGCTTGGAGGAATGTGATCGCCGGGAGAATTGTTGGCGGTCCTTCTTCATCGACTTGTGATCGGTTGTGGGCGGTTCATCGAGCCGGAGTGGCGAAGAACCAGCCTGTAAAAAGCACTCATCCCTTGCGCGGGATTGAGGGGGAGCAATACCTTGCGAGGTGCTCCAACGAGGACCTGGGAGGAGTGTTGACTCCTCGATATCTCGGTAAAACGTCGCCATGTCAAGAATATCTTTCCCTAGCTCTTTCATACTGCATTACATTCCGCACTTGTTCTTTAATTCATACTAGAATTGTGTAGGGTGTTTTCGCTCTCTTTGGCTTGCTACCGCTTTTTAGCTAGGACACACTACCGGTAGGCACTAGGGGGTAATTGGCATTGCTAGGATTTCATATTTGCTTTAGAAATTTGAAATAAGCCCAATTCAACCCCCCCCCCTTCTTGGGTATCTTGATCCTTTCAATTTGTATCAGAGCAAAGTTGGCTCTAATTTAGGCTTCACCGCCTAGAGCAAGATGTCCCATGGGGATGGACCGCCACCCATGTTTGATGGGGATGATTTTCCATATTGGAAAATACGGATGGAGGCCTACCTTGAGGCCGTGGATCCCGGTGTGCACAAAGCCGCCACCGTTGGTGGAACCGTGTTTGTCGAGGATCCCTTCTTTGAGAAGAACAATGCCAAGGTAAAGAACATTCTTTTCCGTGGCAATGGCAAGGATGTGTTCAATCGTGTGCGGAATTACAAAACCGCAAACGATGTTTGGACAAACATTTGTGCGCTACACGAAGGGACCAAATGTGAGCGTGAGGAACGCTACCATTTGGTCATGGCTAAGTTGAACTCCTTTGCTATGCTTGCTAATGAGATTTACTCACGTCTTAATATTCTTGTAGAGGAGTTGAATGGACTTGGACTCACCCAAATGCAACCCGCCGATGTGGTGCGCAAGATTCTTTGTGTCTTATCAATTGATAAGTATGGCCACAATGTCACCGTTCTTCACCAAGGGGATCTCTCCGCTTCTACACCAACACAAGTGTTGGGCAAGATCAATGCTCATGAGATATACATGAAGATCGGTGATGGCGGTTTTTCATCCTCCTCCAAGAAGAAAGTCAAAGAGAAAGAGGAGAAGAAAGACTTGGCCCTCAAAGCTTCCACCAAAGAGAAGTGCAAAATCCAATTGGTGGTCGAGGACTCAAGTGATAAAGAAGATGAAGACAACATCGCTCTCATGGTGAAGAAGACCACCAAGATGTTGAAGAGGCTAAACAAGAATGGAGTCAAGTTTGACTCAAAGAAGAAGAAATTCTTCACAAGGTCTTCAAGAAAGCTCATCTCATAAATGAAGTGCTACAATTGTGGGATTCTTGGTCATCTAGCTCATGCATTAACCGAAAAGAAGAAAGACAAGTTCAAGAACAAGAAGTTCAAGAACTACAAGAACAATAAGGGTGCACAAGATGATTCAAGCGATGATGACAAAAAGCAAGACAAGCCTTACAAGAAGAAGAAGAACTTCGACTTTCACAAGAAGAAGAAGGATGGCAAGGCTTACATTGTTGGAGATTGGCTCACCGACATTGAAGATTCAAGTGAGCCCTCTGATAGTGAAAGTGAAGATGAGAATGTGGCCGCATTGGTGATTGGTTCTTCTACTCCACCGCCACCTCCTTCATCATTACCGGGCTCATCCTCTACACACCTATGCCTCATGGTCAAAGGTGACAAGAAGGTACAAAAAGAGGATGATGATGATAGTACATCATAAGGAAGTACAAAAATAAAAATGATAAACTACTTGAGATACAAGGAAACTTGCATGCTAAGCTTGATGCCTTATCTAGTGCTAATGATGATTTGAAGCTTGAGTGTAACACTCTCACATCTAGCACTAGGGAGCTCAAAGCCTCACTCAAGCAAGCTAATGAGAAACATTATAAGCTTGAGAGGTCAACACAAGAGCTCCACACAAGGTATAACTTGCTAAAAGATGACTACAACCAAGTGAGAAATGAACATGGCACACTTGTGGTAGCTAATGAATTGCTTACACATGATCTTTCTACACATGTTGCTATTAACCCGGTTGTTAAGTGTGATAGTGCTACTTCTTGTGATGACTTGCTTGATGATGTTGCTATTGAGCAAAGTGCTAAGTACAAGGGCAAGAAGGTAGTTGAAGCCGACAAGTATGATGACTATGTGAAGATGAGGGAAGAGAACTCAAAGCTCAAGGAAGAGCTAATCAACCTCAAGGCAAACAAGCCCTTCACTATCAAGTCGGCCAAGGAAGATGACAAGGATGCTATCACCTTGATCAGCACACTTAGAGAAGAAAATGCAAAGATCAAGAATGACAAGTCAAGCTTGCAAGTGGAATGGAGAAGTTCACCAAGGTGATAGAGCTCAAAGCCTCACTCAAGCAAGCTAATGAGAAACATTATAAGCTTGAGAGGTCAACACAAGAGCTCCACACAAGGTATAACTTGCTAAAAGATGACTACAACCAAGTGAGAAATGAACATGGCACACTTGTGGTAGCTAATGAATTGCTTACACATCATCTTTCTACACATGTTGCTATTAACCCGGTTGTTAAGTGTGATAGTGCTACTTCGTTTGATGACTTGCTTGATGATGTTGCTATTGAGCAAAGTGCTAAGTACAAGGGCAAGAAGGTAGTTGAAGCCGACAAGTATGATGACTATGTGAAGATGAGGGAAGAGAACTCAAAGCTCAAGGAAGAGCTAATCAACCTCAAGGCAAACAAGCCCTTCACTATCAAGTCGGCCAAGGAAGATGACAAGGATGCTATCACCTTGATCAGCACACTTAGAGAAGAAAATGCAAAGATCAAGAATGACAAGTCAAGCTTGCAAGTGGAATGGAGAAGTTCACCAAGGTGATAGAGCTCAAAGCCTCACTCAAGCAAGCTAATGAGAAACATTATAAGCTTGAGAGGTCAACACAAGAGCTCCACACAAGGTATAACTTGCTAAAAGATGACTACAACCAAGTGAGAAATGAACATGGCACACTTGTGGTAGCTAATGAATTGCTTACACATCATCTTTCTACACATGTTGCTATTAACCCGGTTGTTAAGTGTGATAGTGCTACTTCGTTTGATGACTTGCTTGATGATGTTGCTATTGAGCAAAGTGCTAAGTACAAGGGCAAGAAGGTAGTTGAAGCCGACAAGTATGATGACTATGTGAAGATGAGGGAAGAGAACTCAAAGCTCAAGGAAGAGCTAATCAACCTCAAGGCAAACAAGCCCTTCACTATCAAGTCGGCCAAGGAAGATGACAAGGATGCTATCACCTTGATCAACACACTTAGAGAAGAAAATGCAAAGATCAAGAATGACAAGTCAAGCTTGCAAGTGGAATGGAGAAGTTCACCAAGGTGATAGAGCTCAAAGCCTCACTCAAGCAATCTAATGAGAAACATTATAAGCTTGAGAGGTCAACACAAGAGCTCCACACAAGGTATAACTTGCTAAAAGATGACTACAACCAAGTGAGAAATGAACATGGCACACTTGTGGTAGCTAATGAATTGCTTACACATGATCTTTCTACACATTTGCTTTAACCGGTTGTTAAGTGTGATAGTGCTACTTCTTGTGATGACTTGCTTGATGATGTTGCTATTGAGCAAAGTGCTAAGTACAAGGGCAAGAAGTAGTTGAAGCCGACAAGTATGATGACTATGTGAAGATGAGGGAAGAGAACTCAAAGCTCAAGGAAGAGCTAATCAACCTCAAGGCAAACAAGCGCTTCACTATCAAGTCGGCCAAGGAAGATGACAAGGATGCTATCACCTTGATCAACACACTTAGAGAAGAAAATGCAAAGATCAAGAATGACAAGTCAAGCTTGCAAGTGGAATGGAGAAGTTCACCAAGGTGATAGAGCTCAAAGCCTCACTTAAGCAATCTAATGAGAAACATTATAAGCTTGAGAGGTCAACACAAGAGCTCCACACAAGGTATAATTGCTAAAAGATGACTACAACAAGTGAGAAATGAACATGGCACACTTGTGGTAGCTAATGAATTGCTTACACATGATCTTTCTACACATGTTGCTATTAACCCGGTTGTTAAGTGTGATAGTGCTACTTCTTGTGATGACTTGCTTGATGATGTTGCTATTGAGCAAAGTGCTAAGTACAAGGGCAAGAAGGTAGTTGAAGCCGACAAGTATGATGACTATGTGAAGATGAGGGAAGAGAACTCAAAGCTCAAGGAAGAGCTAATCAACCTCAAGGCAAACAAGCCCTTCACTATCAAGTCGGCCAAGGAAGATGACAAGGATGCTATCACCTTGATCACACACTTAGAGAAGAAAATGCAAAGATCAAGAATGACAAGTCAAGCTTGCAAGTGGAATGGAGAAGTTCACCAAGGTGATAGAGCTCAAAGCCTCACTCAAGCAAGCTAATGAGAAACATTATAAGCTTGAGAGGTCAACACAAGAGCTCCACACAAGGTATAACTTGCTAAAAGATGACTACAACCAAGTGAGAAATGAACATGGCACACTTGTGGTAGCTAATGAATTGCTTACACATGATCTTTCTACACATGTTGCTATTAACCCGGTTGTTAAGTGTGATAGTGCTACTTCTTTGATGACTTGCTTGATGATGTTGCTATTGAGCAAAGTGCTAAGTACAAGGGCAAGAAGGTAGTTGAAGCCGACAAGTATGATGACTATGTGAAGATGAGGGAAGAGAACTCAAAGCTCAAGGAAGAGCTAATCAACCTCAAGGCAAACAAGCCCTTCACTATCAAGTCGGCCAAGGAAGATGACAAGGATGCTATCACCTTGATCAACACACTTAGAGAAGAAAATGCAAAGATCAAGAATGACAAGTCAAGCTTGCAAGTGGAATGGAGAAGTTCACCAAGGTGATAGAGCTCAAAGCCTCACTCAAGCAACTAATGAGAAACATTATAAGCTTAAGAGGTCAACACAAGAGCTCCACACAAGGTATAACTTGCTAAAAGATGACTACAACCAAGTGAGAAATGAACATGGCACACTTGTGGTAGCTAATGAATTGCTTACACATGATCTTTCTACACATGTTGCTATTAACCCGGTTGTTAAGTGTGATAGTGCTACTTCTTGTGATGACTTGCTTGATGATGTTGCTATTGAGCAAAGTGCTAAGTACAAGGGCAAGAAGGTAGTTGAAGCCGACAAGTATGATGACTATGTGAAGATGAGGGAAGAGAACTCAAAGCTCAAGGAAGAGCTAATCAACCTCAAGGCAAACAAGCCCTTCACTATCAAGTCGGCCAAGGAAGATGACAAGGATGCTATCACCTTGATCAGCACACTTAGAGAAGAAAATGCAAAGATCAAGAATGACAAGTCAAGCTTGCAAGTGGAATGGAGAAGTCACCAAGGTGATAGAGCTCAAAGCCTCACTCAAGCAAGCTAATGAGAAACATTATAAGCTTGAGAGGTCAACACAAGAGCTCCACACAAGGTATAACTTGCTAAAAGATGACTACAACCAAGTGAGAAATGAACATGGCACACTTGTGGTAGCTAATGAATTGCTTACACATGATCTTTCTACACATGTTGCTATTAACCCGGTTGTTAAGTGTGATAGTGCTACTTCTTGTGATGACTTGCTTGATGATGTTGCTATTGAGCAAAGTGCTAAGTACAAGGGCAAGAAGGTAGTTGAAGCCGACAAGTATGATGACTATGTGAAGATGAGGGAAGAGAACTCAAAGCTCAAGGAAGAGCTAATCAACCTCAAGGCAAACAAGCGCTTCACTATCAAGTCGGCCAAGGAAGATGACAAGGATGCTATCACCTTGATCAACACACTTAGAGAAGAAAATGCAAAGATCAAGAATGACAAGTCAAGCTTGCAAGTGAATGGAGAAGTTCACCAAGGTGATAGAGCTCAAAGCCTCACTTAAGCAATCTAATGAGAAACATTATAAGCTTGAGAGGTCAACACAAGAGCTCCACACAAGGTATAATTTGCTAAAAGATGACTACAACCAAGTGAGAAATGAACATGGCACACTTGTGGTAGCTAATGAATTGCTTACACATGATCTTTCTACACATGTTGCTATTAACCCGGTTGTTAAGTGTGATAGTGCTACTTCTTGTGATGACTTGCTTGATGATGTTGCTATTGAGCAAAGTGCTAAGTACAAGGGCAAGAAGGTAGTTGAAGCCGACAAGTATGATGACTATGTGAAGATGAGGGAAGAGAACTCAAAGCTCAAGGAAGAGCTAATCAACCTCAAGGCAAACAAGCCCTTCACTATCAAGTCGGCCAAGGAAGATGACAAGGATGCTATCACCTTGATCACACACTTAGAGAAGAAAATGCAAAGATCAAGAATGACAAGTCAAGCTTGCAAGTGGAATGGAGAAGTTCACCAAGGTGATAGAGCTCAAAGCCTCACTCAAGCAAGCTAATGAGAAACATTATAAGCTTGAGAGGTCAACACAAGAGCTCCACACAAGGTATAACTTGCTAAAAGATGACTACAACCAAGTGAGAAATGAACATGGCACACTTGTGGTAGCTAATGAATTGCTTACACATGATCTTTCTACACATGTTGCTATTAACCCGGTTGTTAAGTGTGATAGTGCTACTTCTTGTGATGACTTGCTTGATGATGTTGCTATTGAGCAAAGTGCTAAGTACAAGGGCAAGAAGGTAGTTGAAGCCGACAAGTATGATGACTATGTGAAGATGAGGGAAGAGAACTCAAAGCTCAAGGAAGAGCTAATCAACCTCAAGGCAAACAAGCCCTTCACTATCAAGTCGGCCAAGGAAGATGACAAGGATGCTATCACCTTGATCAGCACACTTAGAGAAGAAAATGCAAAGATCAAGAATGACAAGTCAAGCTTGCAAGTGGAATGGAGAAGTTCACCAAGGTGATAGAGCTCAAAGCCTCTCTCAAGCAAGCTAATGAGAAACATTATAAGCTTGAGAGGTCAACACAAGAGCTCCACACAAGGTATAACTTGCTAAAAGATGACTACAACCAAGTGAGAAATGAACATGGCACACTTGTGGTAGCTAATGAATTGCTTACACATCATCTTTCTACACATGTTGCTATTAACCCGGTTGTTAAGTGTGATAGTGCTACTTCGTTTGATGACTTGCTTGATGATGTTGCTATTGAGCAAAGTGCTAAGTACAAGGGCAAGAAGGTAGTTGAAGCCGACAAGTATGATGACTATGTGAAGATGAGGGAAGAGAACTCAAAGCTCAAGGAAGAGCTAATCAACCTCAAGGCAAACAAGCCCTTCACTATCAAGTCGGCCAAGGAAGATGACAAGGATGCTATCACCTTGATCAACACACTTAGAGAAGAAAATGCAAAGATCAAGAATGACAAGTCAAGCTTGCAAGTGGAATGGAGAAGTTCACCAAGGTGATAGAGCTCAAAGCCTCACTCAAGCAAGCTAATGAGAAACATTATAAGCTTGAGAGGTCAACACAAGAGCTCCACACAAGGTATAACTTGCTAAAAGATGACTACAACCAAGTGAGAAATGAACATGGCACACTTGTGGTAGCTAATGAATTGCTTACACATGATCTTTCTACACATGTTGCTGGCACTGAATCCTCCTCTTCTGAGTCTTCGTCAGACCCTTGGGGCACCATCGAGGGAGCCTAGTCTTCCAGACAGGCTGATACTGCTTCTCACTGCTTGTATCTGCACCTCCTGTGTCCGGATCACTGGAGAAAATTTCTTCTTCAGGTACCTTGGCATCTGCCGTCTCCTCAAGCTCTTCTTGACAAATACGCTTGCCAAGCCTGTCATGTGCACTGAGCTTGCCCCCCAGCCGATCATGTGCTGATTCCCTCTCTTTGATCGGCGTGCGATAGTCTGATGTCTATGTCCGATCGTCAAAACAAGGCTTTTTCTCCGATCGATTGGCAAGGTAGTACCCATTGCATTCAAGGCAATTATCGACAGAGGGTAGTTTGATGCCTTCTTCCCAACAGTGAATAAAGAAGGGGCACCTCCAATGATCTTGATGCCGATGCAGCTCTTGGCGCCTTTCATCTTCCTGCAACTGATATTGCTTCTCTCGCGACTGCCGATACTCTTGCCTTGGTCGTCTATGCGTGATTACAACGCCATATGGTGTGTGCCGATGAGGTTTCTTGCTATCGCTTTCATCGGCAACCCTCCTGTCCTTTCTGTCATCAGCAAACTTCTTCACATCACGTTCGGCTATTTGATGGTCAAGATCCACCGATGCATTCTTTCTGGCAGCTTCCGATGTTAGCACTTTAATTTTTCCACTGGTTTCCAGCATATTGTTGGGAAACGGGTGCTGATTGCTCTTCATCGGCTTCTGGGCTTTGGGATTTTTAAACTTAATCCACCCAGATTCGATTCCTGACTGCAACTGCTGCCTAAAGACTTTGCAGTCATTGGTATTGTGCGAAGTTGCATTGTGCCACTTACAATACCTGATCTTCTTGAGCTCTTTGGCCGATGGAATTACCTGGGTAGGTGCCAGCTTGATTTTCCCTTCTTGGAGCAATAGATCAAACATCCCATCGGCCTTGGTGATATCGAAAGTGCATCTCTTAGCTTCTTTCTGATTGAACAGACAAGATATCGACTTTTTGTTCTCTACCGATTCAACTAAACCGATACTTGCTTCTTCATCCGAATCTGTCTCAATTGAAGACACCCCTTCATCCCAATTTTCTCTGGGCTCAAACACTTCGGTGTCTTGATCGGCAACCCTTTGCACAAGATGGCTCAAGCTTTCGAATTCTTGAGATGCATATTTATCCCTGAGGTGCGGCAGTAATCCCTAGAGAGCCAAATCTGCCAATTGCCGATCATCAAGTACCAAGCTATAGCACTTGTTCTTCACATCTCGCAGTCTTTGCACAAAGCTTTCTACCGATTCATCATTGCGCTGCTTTAGCTTGACTAAATCGGTAAGCTTCTTTTCATGTGTACCAGCAAAGAAGTACTTATGAAATTGTTCCTCCAGATCGGCCCAAGTAATTATAGAGTTCGGAGGCAATAAAACAAACCACGTGAATGTCAATCCAGACAATGACGACGAGAACAATTTTACCCTCAACTCATCCCTGCTAGCTGCTTCCCCACATTGGATAACGAATCGGTTAATGTGCTCCATTGTAGACATGTCATCTTGACCAGAAAACTTGGTGAAATCTGGTACTTTGTACCGACTCGGGAAAGGGATTAAATCATAAGCTAGAGGGTATGGAGCCCGATAAGAACACGTATCCATTTTAGGCTTGATACCGAATTGCTCCTTCGCTACTTCAGCAATCTTATCGGCTAAGTATGCATCTTGATCCTGCACATGTACTGGCTGAACATTGACTGGTTGAGCAGATTGGTGCATCTCTTTATATTTTTGCGGTAAATAGACTGGGACAATTGGCATATTCGCAGCATCAGTCTGTCGAATATCATGCATCGGCTGATTGGCCGATGGGGAACTTTGTACATCCACCGATTGAGTAGGTTGATGTACTTCAGGTCTTGATGTCAACGTACTTGAGGTGATTGGCTCATACGCAGTACCAGTCATCTGAACATGATGCATCGGCTGAGTTGCCGATGGGAAATTTTGCACACTTATTGGCTTATGTTGTGGCATTATATTCATCGGTTGTTGTACCGATGTCTCACTGTGCACATTCACTTGCGAGTGCTGCGGTATAGTACTCATCGGCTGATGTACCGATATTTCATTCTAAAGACTCGCTGGATGATGCTGCGGAGCTCTTGCCACTTGGTGTTCAGGCTGCACAACTTGCCGCTGAATCGGTAATTGTCCGATCCAACTTACGTTAGGTGACATCGGCATATGACTTACCGATGGCTGATAACCACCTGACTCTTGTGGCCCTTGTACCCTTGGATGATAGCCTTGACTTGTGGGTACCATATGTTGAGGAGCCATTGCCGATATAGGCTGATTGACAATCGACGTGCCTTGTTGCATCGGCCAAGAATTTGCCGATGGCAGATAGCCAGCTGACGTCTGTCGTTCTTGTGGCGCCAGGTAATTCATTGCCACCACGGGTTGACTTGCGACTGCTGGGCCTTGTTGCATCGGAAAGTGGTTTGCCAATGGTTGAGCGTAAGGCACTCCGGGTATTGCCATTTGAAGATTCCCTGTCGGCAGCTGCATTGTTGGAGAGGACGTAGCATAATGCACGACTGGGACCATCGGCTGTACAGGTGTTGCCGATGCTATGGGAATCGTCCACCCTGTATGGTTACCTTGGACTAATCTGGAATCAGTAGACGGACTTGGAGACATGCCGTATCCCCACCAGTTGGCAGAAGTTGGCTGATTCTGGATCACAGGTCCAAACGATGCTGAGGCCACCAGATTCGTATTCTGAGTGAAGTTTGCTGGGCTCGATCTTGGCGGCATGATCTCATCGGTAGATCGGTTCATAATTGGTGAAGACATCCTTGGAACCGCCGATGGGATTGTAACAGATGTCGATCCGAGTTGACGACGCTCCGGACCAACATGATATGGTGCCTGTCCCTTGAAAGTTTGCTTGACAGCATTGTATACAGCATCGGACAACACATTGGATTGGCTAATTAATACATTATCAAATGCAGAATTAACCATCTCTTGTATTTTACCAGGATCGGCGTCGAAAGTGATCTGCCGTGGCGACGGCGGATCTTGCTTCTGGACTGCTTCGCCGATTCCGTTTAGGCTGAAGGATTTGAGATATAACCGCTTGTACTCCTCCATAGCCTGCTCCATAGCCTGCTTCTGATCATCTCTCAGATTGGCCTCAGATACTTTAATGACATTCCTCTGGTTGACATCGGCGTGATCACTCATGCCGAATGCGTAGATTTGTATAATCGGGTCCCATCGGTTGTGCCAAAAGAGGTGTTGACACAAAAAGCGTCAGATCTGTGAACACCTCGGGCTATTACCCAAAGCTCGATGTCGAGGGCTTGCCAGTCGATTTGACCAATCAATCGACAAGGATGATAACTATGACAAACTGAACGAGACGACAGCGATGCGCCCGGACGTCAAGGCTCAGATTGATCAAGGATAACTAGAGCAGAGCTAGACGAGGCAAACAGCGATGCGCCCGGATTGCCAAAGCCTAGAGGTACTCCCACACGGAACTAGCAAGGATTTTGACGGAGATCAAGGTGATGCAGCCCGTCGAAAGCTTGAAGAACTCGTTGATAACTATAACTAATGCATAAGAAAAGGTAAATTGCGATAAAAGGTAGAATAAGATAAAATTGGTTTGGTTTTGAATTGGATTGATTTTTCTTTCACGTACACCCTGGGTACCTATTTATACTCCGGCAGAGAGAGTCGTAGATAGATATGACTCGTACCTTTCCTAAACAAACATCCCTAACTTTAAGGAAATAAGTGACTCACGCAGGAGTCGGACCCAAACAGAAACAATCTTTTCCTAAACAGATTCTACTATTATTAAGGGAATAAAATGATTCATGCAAGAGCTGGACTCAAACTACTATAATAACACTGGTAAAAAATCACCAGCTTCCTTATGTCTCTCCTTCGATGGAAACTTTCCATCGGCAGATCACTCCAATCCACGACTTCCTTCTTCGGCCACCGGTAACCTTCTGCTAACATCAAGCGCTAAGTCAACCTGTACTCATCGGCATCGGCATCGGCAATACTCCCCGATCGGACATCGGCAACATCTCATCGGCAATCGGCACATTTCCTCATCGGTAATTGGCAACAGCAACTTTACAGCCCAGGCGACTTGACTCCACCAATCAACTTTATCGGCAATCGGCATCGGCAACATCCGAAACCTCCATCTTCCATCGGCACTGGCTTCTCATCGGCAAGCTGACCTTTGCCTTCGTCAAACCTTTCCTGCCTCCATCGGCAACAAGTTTGCCTTTATCAGCAACATTCTCGCCTCTATCGGCGGTCTGTCCGTTAATATGCCGATGGCGATAAGGAACAGCAACCAGCCTCTTGCCGATCGGCACCATCCTTAGATTATATTGACACGTGCCAAAAACGGTGTCAACAGGGAGACACAAGGCATATTCAAGAAGTTTGCAACTAGAGCCCAAAATGAGTTTGATGTGAAAATCAAGAAGATTAGAAGTGACAATGGGACCAATTTTGTGATCACCAAGATTGAAGACTATTGTGATGAAGTTGACATCAAGCATAAAGTATCCGCCACATATAGTCCAAAACAAAATGGTGTAGTTGAGAGGAAGAACCGGACTCTAATCACACTTGCTAGATCCATGCTTGATGAGTACAACACCCCCGAGAAGTTTTGGGCCGAAGCAATCAACACCGCATACTATGCGGCCAACCGGCTATTTGTCCAAAGGCTTCTCAAGAAGACCCCCTATGAGCTTGTGAATGGGAAGAAACCGGATATTTCATTCTTCCCGGTGTTTGGATGCAAAGTCTACATCTACAAGAAGCGCCAACACTTGGGGAAGTTTCAAAGGCGTTGTGACATTGGTTTCCTTGTTGGTTATTCTTAAATCCAAGGAATACCGTGTATTTAACAAAGCCACCGGCTTAGTTGAAGAAATGTATGACTTGGAGTTTGATGAAACTAATGTCTCCCAAGGAGTGCTTGAGAATCTTGATGATGTAGGTGATGAACCCTTGAGGGAGGCTATGAAGAATATGCCCGTTGGTGCTATCAACCCACATGAGGTGGAAGAAGGAGAAGATGGTGCAACTCAAGAGCCTTCTCCACCCCGCACGCCTCAAGTTGATCAAGAACAAGTGAGGGATGTACAAGAAGATACCTTCATCCCTCAAGATCAAGCCGAGTCAAAAACTCAAAATGTTGAAGCACCACATCCCCCTCCTCAAGAGACAAATAGAAGATCCACACCTATACTTAAAGCTCATCCACAAGAACTCATCATAGGGAGTCCATCAAGGGGGGTAACAACTCAATCTAGACTTGCTTCTTATGTTGAGCATCACTCTTTTGTTTCCTTTGTTGAGCCTACTAGTGTGGAGGATGCACTTGTGGATTCAGATTGGGTGAATGCCATGCATGAAGAGCTCAACAACTTCACCCGGAACGAAGTGTGGACACTAGTAGAGAAGCCCAAAGGAGCAAGAATCATTGCCACCAAGTGGGTGTTTCAGAACAAGCAAGATGATCAAGGCGTGGTTGTGAGGAACAAGGCAAGATTGGTGGCAAAGGGGTTCTCCCAAGTTGAAGGCTTGGATTTTGGGGAGACCTTTGCCCCGGTTGCAAGACTAGAAGCCATTTGTATCCTTTTGGCATATGCTTCACATCACAAAATGAAACTCTTTCAAATGAATGTGAAGAGCGTCTTCTTAAATGGTTTCATTAATGAACTTGTGTTTGTCTCACAACCTCCCGGGTTTGAAGACCCAAATTTACCTAATCATGTGTATAGGTTGTCCAAGGCACTCTATGGATTGAAGCAAGCTCCAAGAGCTTGGTATGAGAGGCTAAGGGACGTCCTACTCAAGAAAGGCTTCAAGATCGGGAAAGTGGATACCACACTATTCACCAAGGTGCTAGATGGATAGATCTTTGTTTGCCAAGTATATGTCGATGACATTATATTTGGGTCAACAAACCAAGATCATTCAAAGGAATTTGGTGCATTGATGTCCAAAGAGTTCGAGATGTCTATGATTGGTGAGCTCACCTTCTTTCTTGGCTTTCAAGTGAAGCAAATGAGAGAAGGGACCTTCATATCTCAAGAGAAGTACACTCATGATGTACTCAAAAAATTCAAGATGGAGGATTGCAAGCCAATCAAGACCCCAATGCCTACTAATGGACATCTCGACCTTGATGAGGGAGGTAAACCGATTGACCAAACTCTTTATCGTTCGATGATCGGTAGTTTACATTACCTCACCGCATCTAGGCCAGATATCATGTTTAGTGTGTGTATGTGTGCTAGGTTTCAAGCAAACCCTAAGGAGTCGTATCTATGTGCGGTTAAAAGAATCCTTAGGTACATAAGGCACACCCCTAGCATGGGAGCAAGTTGTGCACAAATCTTATACATGACCCAAACACTTCTTGATTACAACGTGTTTTTTAAAGATGTTCCACTCTTGTGTGATAATGAAAGCACCGTAAAGTTTGCTAACAACCCGGTTCAACACTCTCGCACCAAGCACATAGATATTCACCATCACTTTCTTAGAGATCATATGGCTAGGAAAGACATAACACTAGTTGGAGTTAAGAGTGAAGAGCAATTGGCGGATATCTTCACAAAACCACTCGATGAAGCAACCTTTTGTAGGTTCAGAAGCGAGTTGAATGTGCTTGATCACTCTAACTTCACTAAAAGATGATCTTGTGTGAACCAACCTTGCATCATGTGTAATATAACATGTTAATTTAGTAATGCACATAGGTTTGGCTAACGCGATTGAGATAACCGCCCTCAAAGCGTGTGAAAAAGCTTAACCGCGGTTTAAACTTGCGAGCAACCTAGATTCAAATTCCGAGTAATGCATTGCATTTGCATGTGTGTTGGTTGTTGCTTCTTTTTCGGTTAAGTTTGAGCATCCGCTAGGTTCGCCACTTAGGGGGAGCATTCCAAGCTCAAGATGTTTCTATATCCCTCTTGTGGCCCTATGATGTCTCCTTGGGGCTTCCATTCGAATATTTTCATCTAAAAACTAAATTTAAAGCCTATGGCAAAATACTTGAAAATGATAGTTTGAGAGATGGTTCTCATACCAAGTCCAATCAGGTGTTATTTGGATCTTATTGGGATTGGAACTTCGTTGGGAGAAAAAAACAAAAATCAATTTGAAAACTTCTGTTGAAAAAGGCGCCGGACGCTGCCGACGGACGCTCGGCCTTCCATGCCTCAGCGTCTGCCGCGATAGTCCGCAGAGTAAAAGCTGCTCGCCTAAGGGGCGACAGATGCTCCCTAGCGTCCGTCGCAAAGGCGTCAGACGCGTCTGACGCATCTAGGAGCTCTCTGGTCCTCTCTGTTCGAGCGACACACGCTCCACAACGTCCGTCGCATTGGCGCCGGACGCGTCCGTCGCCAATTGGAGCTCTCTGGACCCTTACTGCATAAGCGTCGGACGCTGAACTCTAGCGTCCGTCGGTCCCGACGGAGCATCCATCGCAAACTTGCAGAGCGCATATTATTTCGAAAACTACTTCTTCCTTCTCGGTCGGTTCCTTTCGCAGATCCGTACGCTGCTCCGCCCGTTGTAACCGCCGCCGCCATCCTCTCCACCGCGTGCTCCTCCACTCGCCCTTGCCTGCGCCAACCTCTCACTAGAGTTGCGCCGCTCTTCACCAGGGCCCCCCTCACCGCCAGTGTTCCCCGTGCCCCCCGTGCCAGTGCCGCTGGCTCCCTTCTCCTCCTCTGCTTCAGGGGGTTTAGCCGAACAGAGGGAGAGATCCCCCTCTGCCGGTTTGGCAGTTTCTCTAGAGGATTTCACCTTGTGATTCCTTCGACTCCTCCTTAGATCAAGCAAGGTGAATCCCCCTAAGTTCTTGTCATTCCCTCTCTCAAGATCCAAGTGTTGATTTCCTTTATCTCCACTTCTTTCCACCTAAACCTATTTCATCTCATCTTTTGCTTAGGTTATGGATTGTGATTTGAAACTGACCAAGGCCTCTTACCTACTCTTTTTGGTCACTAAGCTTGAGGTATGGGTAGAATCGTTCTAAGTATTATCTAATTTCATGCTTCCAATTAGAAATCTTCACCCCTAGTTACATGGCTACTAGTTATATACCCTTTCTATATCTATCATGAAGTGGTTTGCTTGAGCAGTGGCAAATAACTCGGGGCAAATCCCGCGAGTAAGGAATGAGGCAAAGCGTCGAGAGGATAGTCCAAGGCTGGCGTGCCAATCTTGTCAGTTGTTGGTCAGTGGATTGTTAGTGGCAGTGGGCAGTTGTTTTTGCTCAGTGACAGTGTTCTGCTTGGGGACTCTTTCTTGTGATAGTTGATCTTTTATCCATAGTTGGTTCTTCTCGTGGCCGACAATGCCACGCACGAAGAATGCAGGCCCTGTTCCTGGAAGTGGTGGTGACCCTCCACCTCCACCGCGTCCACCCACTGACCGGGGAAAGGGCAAGACGAAGCTTGTTGTGAGGAAGAGGAAGCGACCACTGATGGATCCAGCTTCAGTGGCAGCTCTTGCAGCGGCAGATGCGTCAGAGATTGTTGAGCAAGGCGGACGTCGCGCCGGCTTGAGGATCGGTTCCTCTCCTAGCCGTGGAGCGCGTCATGTGTCCCCCTCTCGGGCAGAGACAGAGGCAGCACTAGAGACTGAGCTTGAGGCTCTAGAGGCACCAGAGGAGATAGAGTAGGTAGAGGCCACGGGCCACTCGTTAGTGCAGGAGCTTATGGCTCGTCGGGTCACGCGCTCTTGCGGATCGGGACCTCCTCCTAGGCCCGATGGTTCGAGGCTCAACGACAGACCTCCTCCACGCTCTAGTCTTCCCGACCCAGTGAAGCACCAGGTAGTGGCTCTATCAGTGAAGCAAATTCAGCAGATGTGGTTTGCAGACTTTTAGACCTGGTTTCCAGCAGCGCGAGACCCCCGTGCCAGTCCGGACTTCTACACGACTGTGCACGAGGACTTCTACAGGGGGTACGTTGAGACCCGTGCACCGCTTCGAGCTCACCAGGCCTGCCCTCTCCAGGCCGTCATAGAGGTTGGTGGTCCAGAGATAGCCCAGCATCTCGAGTATCTCCAGGGGATGACTGGATTGATTGGCAGAGTTGGCACATATCGAGAGGATTGGGTGAGGCAGTTCTATGCCTCGTTGTGGGTCTCCCCGAATCATAAGTTCATACACTTCGGGTTCAGAGGCAGAAACGTGAGGATCTACGACACTCGGTTTAGAGAGATATTTCATCTTGAGGAGTTAGCGACGAGGATACATAGCTTGTGCTACGGTGACCAGGAGGCACCCAGTCGTCCTCACGAGGGAGAGGTACCTTCAGTGGACTTTGTACGTCCGTGCTTTCGTCAGCCGTTCGGGGAGGGTTCCAGTCGTCGCACGTGTGACCTCACGCCGACTGCCCATATCGTGAACGAATTGATCAGGCGTACCATACTTCCCCGAGTAGGAGCCCGCGAGACTCTGACACAACTTCAGCTTTGGCTCCTAGCTCACCTTGTCAGGGTGGAGAAGTTTGATCTTTGGGATTTGATAGTCAGTGAAATGGAGGATATCATTGCCTCCGGCTTCAAAGGTCACTAGCAGCTCCAGTATGCACATTGGATATCATTCTTGATGGTTGGTTGTGGTGAGTCAGTTGTTTTGCTCACTAACCTCACTCGCTCAGACACTGTATTCCCAAAATACAACATGAGTTAGCTCGTCAGTCACAGTGCCAGGGGTCGTGGCAGACGTACTCAGGGTCCTCACACACGACAGACCGGTATTGCACCGGAGTCTGAGGAGCAGCAGGATGCCACCGTTCAGGGTCTTGCTGAGTCAGAGCTGGCAGAGTTAGATGCTCAGATAGATGCAGCTGCTGACGACACATACAAAGAGGACCTGCCTTCCGACAGCTCAGACGACGACTACCGGCCTATAACCAAGTACG
This sequence comes from Microstegium vimineum, assembly GCA_022036555.1. NCBI lineage: Eukaryota > Viridiplantae > Streptophyta > Magnoliopsida > Poales > Poaceae > Microstegium > Microstegium vimineum. The sequence goes on from CM039140.1 coordinate 20,644,441, forward strand.
TACCTAGGTCTCACGACCACGAGGCCGGTGGGTCCAGCTCAGCTCCTCCACCTGCTGCAGAGTCTTCACTTGCTATGTTGTTAGCCATTCTTACTCAGATGTAGCAGAATCAGCAGCGATAGACAGAGGAGCTCCTTCGTCAGGCTGAGGAGCAGCGACATCAGTCTAAGGAGTAGAGGCGTCAGGCAGAGGAGGTTAGGAGACTTGTAGCACAACAGCTCGCAGCATAGGCAGAGTCTTAGGCCAGGCAGGACGAGTTCCAGCATTAGTTTCTCGCATATCAGATGCAGCAGGCCGAGATGCAGAAGACTCAGACTCAGATGCTTGAGCGTCTCCTCAGTTTGAGCTCCGGGCCGTCTTACACTCCACAACTCCAGTTGCCCGGAGTATCTCAGGAGAAGTTCACCTCCCAGGTGCCGACTCCAGCGTTACTGTCTGGAGGACAGCAGAGTCAGGCACCCAGTTCTCTAGTCTACCAGACGCCGATGACCCAGGTGTATTCATGGCTAGCTTCCCCTAGTGAGTTTCAGACCGGCGAGTCCTCTTCGGTGATCTCTCTATATGAAGCGGTGAGATTGCGAGTCCCCTCTGCTAAGGTAGCCCCCTGGGTAGGTGCAACTCCAGAGACTCAGTCTACAGAGGCTCCTCCTCTGGCGATGGGCATACACTTGTCTTCAGTTGCCTCGTTGGAGGTTGCACCGGACTGCTCGGCTCAGACAGTGACTCCTCCTCCTCTTGTTGCTATTTAGACATATGCCACTTCAGTCACAGTAGAGGAAGTGGAGTCCGAGTTACCAGCTCAGCTAGAGGATCAGCTTGCAGCAGATACAACAACAGTCACAGTGGCAGTGTCTTTACCTACTCAGTTTCAGGGTCAGCCAGCAGAGCTTATTGCAGTAGTTACACTTGCAGCCCTGGCAGCAACACCTTCTCCTCCGCCTTAAGTCTATGCTCGTCGGGTCGCAGTGCCCGCATCTACAGAGGCAGGACCGTCAGAGGCTTCAGTTGACACCGTCACACCTTCAATTCAGAGCCTTAGGGGGAGTTAGGAGAAACAGCTCAGCCTACCTAGACCGCTTCTCAGACAGCTCTAGCTTCAAAGGGTCAGGCAGCTGATGACAACGACGATAGTCCAGACTACTCACAGTTTGATCTACGTCCTCGCACTACGACGACCACTCTTCCAGATGCTCCAGCAGATCCGTAGTTTTTGGTGCTTGGCGCCAAAGGGGGAGAGAGGGTCGAGTATTAGAGATAGAGGGAGGGATTTGATCTTACTTGTGTGATTTATTTCCCCTGTACTCATGCATCATGTTTACTATCTTGCACTTGTTTATGTGTGTGTGATGCTTGTGGGATACTTGTGTTTGTGTGTGATAAACTCTTATTCTTTCACTAATATATCTTGTGAGTTGTCACTTGTTTCATGGTATATCTCGTTGATATAATGGTAATTGTGCTTCCACGCCATACTCCGATATATATACTTGAGAATATCATGAGGTACTCTGATTCTATTTCATATTCATTGAGTACCATGTGTGTGGCTTGGCTTGGATGAGCAAGTATCGTTCACTCTTATTCACTAACCCTTGCTCAAACCAATCAAGTCACTTGAAATCCTAACCTTTCAACTCTTATATCTTATGACTATTGGATAAATCTACAAGCGTACAGATTATACCGTTGTAGCACTTCACCTAGTAGTATTCCAAGGTATCGTAATTTATATTTTCCCAAGGGAAAGATGGTCTAGAAATGATAATTAGATAGAGATCCTAGAGAGCACCTCAACTTAGTACCAACTAGTATAGGGGGGTAAACGATATATGTAATAGGAAGGGGTTGATGAATGAATAAGCCAAGGTAAATGATACTTAGAACGGACTAGATAGAAAAGCTAGGTGGGAGGACAACGAGAGAGTATAGGGACTCCTATGCAATTCACTCTACTTCAATATACTTAGCCAATTAACTAGTCTAAACACTATAGTTTGTCTCCTCAATACAAGTATGCTAGGCGAGGGATAGATCAGTAGGAGGACAAAACTCCTACCGGACCGCGCCCTCTTCTTACGGGAGCCTTACCTTTTAAGAACATGCCTAAGAACACGTGGTGGAATACAAAGACTAGACAAGACTGTCACACTCTTGCTAGCTACCACAAACAATCCGTGCAACAAGCGGTAACCAAGGATAAGATGATGTATAAGCACCATGCTTACACACAACTTACTACTTTGACTACGATCTATAATTAAAGCACCCTATGACAGGCAATGATCGCATACGAGAAAGGCCACAAGGATCACAGACTATGAATGTAAAGGCTATTAAAGAGCAAAAGCATATAACAAGACTATATCTAGTATAGTAATGCTCAAAGTAAATACTAAGTAAAGTAAAGAGAAAGGATAATATATTGAATAATATAAAGTCTTACAAAGAAGGAAAGATACAAGAGCTATACCAGACTTCCCAGAAGATGACTCCAGAAATCTCGAGCACAGCTCGACTCAACTCTAACTCCCACTCTAGACTAAACTACTAGAACAATCTAAGGAATATAGCTTGTAGGCTTCTTCACCATGTGTAGAGAGGGGGGTATGAGCCTCTATTTATAGTGGAGGATGGAGTAGGGGCTACTCCAGTGCCATGCCAGCAATCCAGGGAGCTTCAATCCTCCACCCTTGGATCGAACCGACCTTGAACCGTCCTTGGATGAATGGTGGTTATTTCCACCATGTGTAGAGTGGTATGGCGGTTGGCAGGGGCCAAACCGACCTAGGGGGCGGTCAGCCGACCCCCCTATGGTCAGTGGGCCCTCCTCTGGCCTCTTGGAAGTGGCCCCACTGGTCAGGGACCAGGTGGGAGCCAGGTGGGCCCAGGGGGTGGTCGGCCGACCCCCCCTTGGGGTCTCTGGCCCACTTCGTCCTCCCCGGTGTTGGTCCCACTTGTCATTGAGGTTGGTTATTGGTTCTGAGGTGGTTGTCACGTTTATCTCCTTGGTGTGGGCCCATGGATCCATGTGCTATTCTTGTGAGCCGTTGAGAGAAAACATAGAGTGATCCAAGGGTTGAAATTCACTCTAGAGTGCCTCTCTTGGATCATGGCCGAGAGGGGAGAGCTGGTGGGCCCATAGGGTGATTGGCCGACCCACTATGTGGGTCCCACTGGCTCTCCTTTGCTCCATTTCTTTATTCCTGCACTCAAACACTCATGGACATGTAGAACTGGTTATTTGATAAAATATGCTCATGATGTGTTTGTTTATCCTTGATCCTGAGGTTGGTGGCATCATTTTGGTTATGTAAAAGTGTATCATATTTTGTGCCAACAAGATCCCCAAGCTTAACCTTTGCTCGTCTCGAGCAAATAATCAAACTTAGCTCGATGGATCAGGAGTTGCTACTATGCTTCATATTTCAAGAGTACTAGATCTACAACAAGAATACTTCTCTTTGAATGGAAAAGTTAGCGATAAAGACTCACCCATATTACCTTAGTCCTTCATGGGGATTATAGCTTTATCCTTTGTCTTGGGAGGTTGAGAGATAGAACAAGTTGACTTGAGCACTAGTTTTCTCATTCTTTCACAAGTTTCATATCAGAGGTTTTGCAAAGTTTTGTAAAAGAGAACTTAGTGTTCCTCAAATGGTACTCTCGAGTCACTCATAAGGTTTATGATTCCTCACCAAAGAATATATCAAAGTTTGCCTTCTTTTTCATCCTACTCTAAAGGCTTATGTGGAGTTTATAGGTAGGGATCAAAAGATGTAGCAAACTTACCTTGTATATATTGTAAAGTCAAATTCCGGATCCAAGGAGAGAAATGTCATACTCTTAGATCGAGATGTGCAAGTGTGTGGAAACATGGCAAATGATCAATACTCCTATAAATGATCTCTCTTTCCTAACTTATGAATTTGAGACATAGCTATATTTATTTAATTTTCTATGAGCTTTGAAGATGCTCATTCTTTTTTTCGTGAGCTTTGGAATGCTCATTAATTTTCTAAAACTAGGGACTTTGAATGCCCCCAAATTTTTCATAATTTTGCATAGTCTATGTCTCATTTACTAGCAACATACTAGAGAGAGTTTTTTCTACTAGAGCATGGAGTATGAACTATGTGGAAATATAAGACATGTTTCTGCGTACTTCTAGTGTAGAAGCAGCATGTATATGTGGCGTGTACGTGATCTTGATCTTGGGAGCAACTATGTGGCGTACTTTTTGTAGTTGATCTTGATCTTGATAAATCTCTCAACAAGGGTCACAAAACTTGACCAAACTCAACACAAAGCAAGCAGCTTATGTAGAAAGCTTATATTATGAAAGAGCATGTATGGCTTTTGTAGGAATTTTCACCATTGAGGAACAAAAAGTGTTTTTATCATTTAATAAATAAAACTCCGATAGTCATTCTTGCTTAGAACAATATTATAGCAGCTCTTATCTTGTCATATCATGTCTCACAACAACATAGACTTAGTTACAGTATTTGCAACCCACAAAAGTTTTCAGGCTCATGATGTTTTCTTTTAAGCCAAGTAATCCATACTTAGAGAAATTTCAAGTTGTAAACTAAGTACTAGAGAAACATTTAGCAGAGCAACTATTTATCATTTCCATAGGAGATATTAATTTTCATGGAACATGTGAGAGTAGAGATAAGTCTTTTTATTATTTTTATCATATGCAGATTTTTTTTATAGATGCAACAACAAAAGATAAGCAAGAAAATGCATGAAGATAAATGCTAAAATTAAAAACTTACCTTAGTGGGGGAGGGAACCTCCCTCAAGCTTATCCTTTGCTTAACATGGTGGTGGCGGATATGGATGTAGTTGCCTCCATGAGTCCCACTACCGGTGTTGTTCTTCTTGTAATGCTTGGATTTGTTCGGCAGTTTGTTGGATAATACGTGTTGTCTCACCATGCTCAACACGCAGCTCAACAAAAGCATTGGTGAGTTGATCGAAATGTTGCCGCCGTTCACGATGCTCCCTATCTCGTGTGGCCGAGAAGGATGCTCGTGGTCTTTGCGGACGTGGTGGTCGAGGAGGCATGCCACTAGAAGTGTGCATGGGAGCGGAAGATGCATCGTCTTCCTCCTCGCCAATAGCTCCTCGGGAAGGACCACCTTTCTCAAGATGAACAAAGTAAATCCCCTCCTGAGCTCTCCTGTCTGTGCCTACAAAACTTCTTTGCCCAATTCCTTGATCTAAATCAAGGGTTAGCTCATGGGTCCTATACAACTGACGCTGCCTATTTGGAAGAGGCACTTCGGTTGTATGGCCACTATAGATCATTTAAGTTCTCCATTGACATCTCTTTTTAACATTTGAGCAGTTGTAAGATATTCTTCTGAGATTACTGCTCTAGGTGAAGAGATGTATACAAAAGGGAAGTTGCCATTTAGCAAGTTCATAGATTAGGCAAGACGAGCAATTAAAGATGTGAATTGAAAAGGTCCATTACTCTCAATTGAACTTTGCCAAAACTCTACTAAGCATTTCATAGGATAGATTTGAATTTTATTGACCATCGCATAAAGCAATTTTAATTCTATGTCACTTAGCATGCTGGCATTACTTCCAGGAAACAAAGTCATATTCATCCAAAGATGCATGAAACGAAGGGTTGGATTATGAACTTCCTTAGGTTTGGGATTTGAGCAATCATTTTGAGCAGAGATAGATAACCAAAATTTTCTCTTGTTAAACCTACGCATGGCAAGGTCTAAATATAGCAAGCATGAATCATCAAAGCCAAGAACAACATTTAGATGACTCCAAGTTAAACTAAAGCTTTGATTAAACATGTGAAAAGATATTCCATCATTAGAGACTTGGAGAGAGCACAAGAATTCTATGGTGAGCAATTCGATTCCAAGCTCATCTACTTGCCAAAAGCTAGACCAACCAATAGTGGAAAAGATAGTGTCGAATTCGGTGGTCATACCTGCGTTGGAGAGAAGAATAGGATTCAAAATCCTTGTGTGCTCAAAAGATCGATCCCGAAGACAGAGATATCTTTGGTACGCTAGTTGGTTAAACAAGAGACCACTTTTTTGATCATAGGTCCTCATCGGGGGCACCATGAATGCCTCGATATGAGGTACCTCCATCGGCACTTCTTCCTCCTCCTGAGGGTGTTCTTCGGTTTAGACGTTCTCCCAGGTGTATCGGGCAGAACCTCCCCTTCTTCTTCCTTGGGAAGTATCCTCAGATTGGTGGGAGCACCGAGATGAGCTCCCACTTAGAGCTTGTTTTGATTTCTTGAACATGGATCTCAAAGGGTTCTTCATCTGTTAGAGAGGAAGGGGCAAGACTAGGACAAGGTTGTGTGTGGAGAGAGTTTCCTAGTTTAGCTTACGGGGATAGGCTTGAGTTAAGAGAAGCTCGATGAAGACAAGAGATCTTCTTGTGGACTAGTGAGAGCAGCACTACTTCTCTTGAGAGCTAAGAACTTCTCTTGAATGAAGAGAGGAGAGAGCAAGGCAAGGATATGCTTAAGCTAGAATGGATTCTGGTGTGAGGAATGAAGCTCTCCTTGCTTGGGCTATTATAGAGGAAGGAGATGGCACCAAGGGGGCACCATGGGGTGGTCGGCCGACCCCCCTTGGGCATGCCCTTGGGTGCCATGATCACTATCTTTAGTAGATGCCTTACACAAAGCAAAAGAGAGATATGAGGTGACTAAAGGGTGGTCGGCCAACCCCTTAAAGTGGTGATTCCACTCATGTTTTTTCTAGTGCTTGGTGAAAGGTGAAAGATGAATTGTGATGTGATCAAAAGCTGAGCTAAAGTTCTCAAGATTCTCCTCTTTAAACAAAGAGTAGTGGGGGACAAAGTGTAACACCCCTGGTGTTAATCACTTAATTAAGAGCTGATCATGTCATCATATGCATTAAGCATCATTCATTTGTTTGAAAACCTGGATATGCATTGAGCTAAAATGAGTTTACTTGCTTGTGTTTGATCAATTGTTTGAATGCAGGTCATCTTTTCAAATTCTCAAATTTAATTTTGAATCCAAACCCTAATTCCCAGAGGGGATGGATTAAACCCTAAACATGATTTTCAAAATCTATAAAGATTTTGCTTATGGTTGTTTAAGAAAAGTTGTCGAGCTCTGTTTTTTTTGCTTTTGTTGTGTTTATAGTTTTTCAAGTGTTGTTCATGTTTTTAAAAGAATTTGAAAAGGGGGCAAATCCTTTTAAAAGGTTCTCAAATTTCAAAAATGCATTTTCATTTCTAGACCGATTTTGAAAATGTGAGTTTTGACAAAGTTGTAGATCATGAAATTTTGAGTAACTTTCGTATTCAAAGTTTTTCATGAAAACCCCTGGAAGCTTGAGCAATTTGCAAACTAGTCACAGGGGCAGTTCAGACATTTCATCAAACAGTTGCATGGCGGCGTTGAGCTCGACGCCGACATCTGGCCGGCCACCTGTCGACGCCACCGTGCGACTCCTGTCCTTGACTCACGTCCTGTCGTGTGCGTGGTGGCGTCGCGGAACCGTTACCGTCTTCAAAACGGGACACCGTCCACTCCTGCCTCCCTTTCCACGCCGCGCCATAGCTCTGCTCTGCTCCGCCGAGCGCTCCACCATCATTGACGAGCTCGTCCGAGCTCGTTAGCCACTGCCAACCGCTCAATCCACTGCCATTGTCTTCGCTTTGACCTCGCGCATCCTCGAGTCGAGCTAGTTGAAGTCGTCGAGACCTCGTTTGCCCGGCGCGACTGTTTCTTCCTCAGCTCCGGCGAGAGAGCCGCTGCTCTGGTCAGCCCTTGACCGGGCTACACAGGAGCCACATTGCTTTTTCATCTTGTGTTTCTTGCTCCTTGTTCATCACTGATCCTTCTCGGCCTCTCTGTTTTGCAAATGGTGGACCATAGCTCCGGGAACATCTTCGTTGCCGCTCGGTTCATCGTCTCCGCCAGCACGTTCTCCGTCGACAGCCGTCTCTGCTTCGTCTCCGGCCACGTTTGCAAGCGCTTCGTGACCAGGGTGAGATCCTCGACCTCTCCGCACCCTCGTTTGTCCTTGAATCAAGCCTTCGAGCTCTGTCCTCGAGCGCCGCCGCGGTTCATGGCCGGCGTGGCGGTATGTTCGTCGTCTGATCATTGTAGTTGATCTTTTTCTGATCCGAGTCTTGCGCTAGCTTTGTCTAGCCGTCCTGAGTCTGTTTCGAGGGGTGTTTGTCCTCTAGCGCGTGCGTGTTTTCTCCGGCGCACGTCGCGCAGATCCCCGCCGACCGCCATGAGCGTCGATGAGGATGTTGTCTTTAGCTCTGAGTTCGTTTTGCGTGCGCTTCACATTGTTTGGGGGCCGCTAAGCATGCTGGGGTTGTTGGTTGAGCCCATCGAGGCCTGTGTTCGCCGGCATATGTGCGGTCGAGCTCGGGTTGTCGCCATTGCCGTCGACGAAGTCACCTGGGTAGGTTTTAGTCTCATTTCTGTTGGGCGTTTTGCTCGTGGCTGTTCCCTGAGTCGTTCTTGAGGCCTAGCTTATCCGGCGCATGTCTGTACTTGCCAGCGTACGTGCGGTCGAGCTCCGGTTGCCGCCGTCGCCGTCGATGAGGCGTTTCTGAGGGATGGTTTTGGTCGTGGCGCACCTCGTTGGGTTCGGCTTGGAGAGCCGAAGCTGGTTCGAGGGGTAGTTGTTCGGTTTGGTCACCGACGGCGATGCGCCGCCGTGTTTTGTGGTTGTCGGCGCCGCTGCTCTGCGTCTGTGCCACTGACGGGCGAGACCCAGCCGTCAGTGGGTCTTTTGAAGGGTTTTTCCTTTTTCCAGTTTTGCACAGTAATAACTTTTGTTATTTTTGTATGTTTAAATCGGTGCATGTTTAAATTCTGCAAAAATTTGTGTATGCTCTCTTTGATGTGTAGTTTTTAAGAAAATTATAACATGTCTATGTTCAGTATGTTTTTAATCCTATGAAAATGCCCAAATTAATTGAAAAATGAGTTTTACATGAATTTTCCATGCTCTGTATGTTGTTCCAAAAATTCTGGGAATTTTTGTGTAAGCTTTATACATTGTTACCTTGCTGTACAAAAAGTTAGGGAATTTTTGGTTGAACTTTTATACATGGCTAGTTGTTTAATTAGTTATAAAATGTTTAGAAACCCTAATGATTTTAGGTTTTGAGTGAGTTTGGATTATTTGATGCAAATGGTCAATTGTCCAGTGACAAACACAAGTTGGACATGCTTGATGTAATGTTGTTTACTCAGTTCTTTTGAATGTAATTATTAACTTAGATAATCAAGATAAATAGGGTTTAATTAAATTTGCTTTATAACCTAGTTTGCTTTCCTTCATGAAAGGAAGTTGTACTCAAGGTGTAATCTGTTTTAAATCATCTCTTAAGAACATGTTTGTTTGTGTTGAGCATCATGTTTACTATTCAAGCATCATCTAAAACATGTCATTATATCGTGTAGATTGTTCGTTGGTTGGGTTGGATACTTCTAGTGAAGAGGTTTTCTCTCTTGAATCTGAGCCCGAGTTCGTTTATCCCTCCAACCAAGGCAAGCCCCGGTGCATTCAAACATTTCCTTGTATTTAAAATTTTTTGTTTTAAATACACTTATGTTTATACTACTGCATTACGGTACTTTAATAAATTCCTACTTGATGCATAGCTTTATCCTTGTACTATTTGTACCTTTAACCTTGACACTTGTTTAAAGATGCAAAGTTTCGCAAAAATGCTTAGTATGTTTAGAACTTTTATAGTAGGTGATTTTCGGTCACCTACGCATAGCGTATTGCTTCGGCAAATGGTTATGTTTTCTAAGAAAGAGATGTTGTTGTTGGAAGTAATAATCGGGACTGGGCGGACACGGTGTTGGAGAGCCATCAGCGGTGTCTAGTGAGCGGGTTCTTTCCGCCTGTGTCATTAGGGACCGTTCGTTGATGCATGACTAGGGTTGTGACTTTGGAGTACTTATCACATACTTTGGGAAGATAGACTCTGGCTATTCTCGTCTTAAGAACGGTTAACCTGCACTGGGAGTGGAGAGATGGCGAGAGTAGTGTGTACCCTCCAAGTTAGCGAACTGGATGGAGGTGTATTGTGCTCTCGGGTGGCGGAACCCCGGTTTTGGCGAGAGGATCCAGGGAAAAGTAGTCATATGTGTGCTTTAAGCGGCTGTATATGTCGTGTGATAGGGAAGCCCCAGCTGGGATAAACCGGTTCGAATCATCGTGTTCCTCGGAAATGGAAACATAACCCTGTCCTCTACTGCGTAGTAATACACTTAAACTGGATACTTGTTGGATTCCTTTTATGGATGGTTATTACCTTGTTATCGATCATACATTTAGATCGGTACCTGTGTAATCTTATGAATAAAACAAATGAATTTCAATTCTTTTATAAATGCTCCTTTATGCAAAATACTTGATTCTTGCAAACCACACCTTGGATCCTATGACGTGCATACTGTTTTGTCTACCAAATACTTTTCTTTGTCGGATAAGTCTTGTTGAGTACTCCCGTACTCAGGGTTTGTTAACCCCTGTTGCAGATGAGGATCACAACCCGGTTTGTGTGGCTTCATGCTGCATGACCGTGGCCAGTGTAGATGAAGATGAAGAATAATCTGTCTTTGCTTGACTCTTGGGCAAGAGTACTTCGGTTGTTTGTCAATCCTCTATCAGCAGCTTGATGTATTGTTAATGTATGACACTTAAGTTATGTTTCAAAACGTATGGTTTGTAATATAACTTTAAATTTCCGCTACTTTGATGTAATATAAAAATTTCGTATTACTTATGTAATGATTGTAATGAGGAGATCCTGTTTGGAAAGAGGTGGATGACCCGCTGCAAAGTGGCGACACCTGACGGACTAATTAAGGTTCGGATCATCTGTTGGGATTAAGTTTGTTAATCCTGACAAGTGGGCCCTATCTTAAGAGGTTCTGTCACGCAAAGGTATGTCATGCTTTGGTCAAAGGTGATTGATGTGTTTTCATTTTCAAAGCATGACAAAGTGAAAGTGAAAGTTGGTTCCCTACTTTGGACATGGAGTAGTGGGAGATAAGGATGTGTCATGCTTTAACAAAAGTGATTGATGTACTTTAAAGCATGACAAAGCAAACGAGATGTCTCCCAAAGCAAGAATCTGATTTTTGAAAGTCTCACTACTCAAATCATGAGATGCTTGGACAAAGGATGGTGGGGAAGAAAGAGGGATGATCATAGGGTACCTAGGGTGGTCGGCCGACCCCCTAGGTCTCCATTTTTTTCTTTTTCTTTTATAAAGATCAAAAAAGCATGTTCTAATTAATTAAGCCAAGGTAGGGTGTATAGGGTGGTCGGCTGACCACCCTATGGCCCTACCTTTTGTCACATTTTAGTGCTAATCTAATTTCAAGTTTTATTTAATCTGAACTTTATTATTTATAAATTTTAAGCATGATGAAAATTAAGAAAAGAAATAAAAGATAACTACCGACTTACCTTTCGGCGAAGGCTCCTTGATTTTAAGTCCTCGGAGTAGGACTCTCCTTCTGGTTCATTCTTCGGGTGCACCTGATGGTTCTGAAGACGGAGACCGTGGTGAGTGCACTTCCTTTGCTTTCCAAACCTGCCTTGGATTGGCAGGTTCATCCTCCTTTTTTTTGAGGGGAGGTTCATCCTCCTTGAGTTCATGGATCCTGGCCTCCGAGTACTGTTTCTTTTGGTGCGGGGCTCGAACTCTTCTTCTTGGTGGTTATGCTTTAACCTGTTTCTTAAGTTTATAACCATTGAAAGCACACTTTACCTTGTGACTTGGGAACTGGAAATGGATTTGGCCCGATCCAACGTAGATGACCGTGTTGGTGGTGTTGAGGAAGGGCCTTCCCAAGATGACGGGGACTTCCACGTTGGCTCCCATGTCCAGGATGATGAAGTCAGTGGGGATGTACTCATCTTGGATGTTCACCAAGATATCCCTTGCAAGTCCCTCGAGAAACTTATGGTTTGATCTTCCATCTGCAAGCGAATACATGTAGGGAGCAAAGGTTTGCTCCCCCTAAGAGATTATCATATGTTACCTTAGACATGATGTTGACGCCCAATCCGAGATCGCAGAAGGCATTGTGGAACATTTGTTGTTCGATTGAGCACTTGATCATCGGGTGGCCTGGATCTTCCTTCATGATGAACAGAGGATTGAGAAGATAGCCCCAATAAGAGCGAAGCGGAGGCTTACCGAACTTTGTTGTTACCATGTTCACATGCCCAATTGAATCTTCTAGTTTCCCAGGAATTTTAGCTTGTTCTATAGATGGCATAGCTGCTGCTAATTGAGCTAATTGGGTTTCTAGCATTTTATTAAAACTCAATTGATTTTTTATGGTAGTTGTAAAGCTATCCATTTTATCACCAAAACTTTCAAGAACTTTATCAGTGGCAATCATCTTTTTATTTATACCATCATTGATTTCAGATTGACCAAGAACACAATCTTTTAATGAAGGCTGGTTATTGTAAGAATTGTAATTATTGTAATTGCTGTTACCTCCATTCCCTTGGTAGAAGGGGCGTGAATTCCAGCTTCCTTGTTGTTGGGGTCGATACCCGTTGTTGTTGTTGTTGTTGTTGTTGATGATGATGATGATGATAAAGTTCACGTCCTCCTTCGACGTCTCGGGGCAATTCTTGCCTGAGTGATCATTTCCCCCGCATACCTCGCACCATGGGTCAGCTTCAATGGCTTGTGCGGCGGCGATGGGGTAGATGGTCTCTCGTTCCTTCTTGGAACTTTCTTCTATCTTCTTCATTAGGAGGTCCATCTTGGCAGAGAGTATGTCCACCTCATTGATAGTGTGCATACCTCTCTTCTTTGGCTGGAGACGTTCCTCACCCTATCCTTGGTTGATTACCATCTTCTCGATGAGGTCCTTGGCATTCCTCACTATGTGTTGGCAAAATGCCCCTCCAGCGGCAGCATCAAGGTGACTACGGGCCATGCTAGTCAGCCCGTGGTAGAATCCTTGGATCAAGAGCCAGTCGTCTATCCCATGATGAGGACAGGCACGAATGAACTCTTGGAGACGCTCCCATGCTTCGAGAATCGTCTCATCAGATTGTTGTTGGAAGCTTGAGATCTTTCCACGAAGAGCATTGGTTTTGCCCGTCGGGAAGAACTTCTTGAGGAATGCGTTAGCACACCTCTCCCATGTAGTGGCTTCTTCTTTGTGGGCGTAGAACCATTGCTTCGCCTTCCCCAATAACGAGAATGGGAAAAGACGAAGGCGAATGGCGTCAGACGCCACTCCCTTGATAGTAAAAGTGCCACATAACTCCATGAAGTGCTGGAGGTGGGCATTGACATCCTCATGGGGCTTCCCGCAAAACGGATTGGCCTGCACCATGTGGATCAAGGCGGGCTTCAGCTCGAAGGTGGCATCCCCAAAGTTGACTTCGGGACCCTGATGATGAGGAGTGGCCCGATCTTCCGTGAGGTAACCGATAAGTTCGATCTGTGGAGAACTCAACGTTGGTGATCCGGCTTCAAATTAGACACGATTCGAACCCTGCAACTGTTACACCACTGCTCCGTTGGTTATCAACCAAGCACAACTTGATTGACCTCGCCAATAAGGCTATTCCTGCAAGCGAATCGAAGAACACAAGCAAGAAGGTATAAACACGCAATCTAAAATTGCAAATATGATTGAAGCGAATATCAATAAAGGGTTCAAGAACTCGGTTTCAAAGGACTAATCGACATAGTGGAGGAGATCACAAACGGGGGCCCTGGATCACTATAAAAGGATTAATCGACACAGTTACAATGAACGATTCAGTTTCTCGATGGAAAACTAAACTTTAAAACAAAATCCAAGTCTCAACGGCGGCGGCTACATGGAATATAAGGGAGAGACATCCTAGGGTTGGAGGCGACCAGGGGGAGACACCCACAACTTGGGCTTAAGGCCCGACTCGCGATACATGGCCAAGTTGGCCCAAAATAGGTGACGCAGCACCGGAATAGATTCTGGACGATGAATTGTTTCGACGTTTCCCGATGACTCAGAAGAAATTTAGACCTCAAACCAACCCCATTGGTTTCCTTATGAAATTATCTTTCCATCTGTGGGTGAATCATCAAAAACGGAGTCCTTATGCATCCTGGGCGTCCGTTTTACTCCTTGCTGGTCCTGGACTCCGAAACAGACTCGAAGTCGACGTGGCAACTGAGTTGGAGATGAGTTGCAACATGGAAAAAATGATGATGTAGACGTGTCTAGCATGGTGATGTCCTCATCATCCTCCCCTTCTTGAATTGGAGTCATCCTCGACTCCATCATAACTATGTCCTCATCATCCCCTCCTTCTAAAATTGGAGTCGTCCTCGACTCCATCCCATCAACGAACTTTTGCAAAAGGTTAGTGACAGCAGGCAATGCACAAGGCATAATAGGTTGACAAAACATAGTATAACATGGTGCATCAGGATTATCACATAACTGAGTAGTAGCAGAAGTTGTAGCAAGAAAAGCACCTCCTGGTAACTTAATCCCATTTTTATCAATGTTTAACGGAGGTTTATTTTTATTCTCTTGAGCATGTTGAACAATATCCGTAGGAGACAAAGGCAGCAAAGTAATTTTCTTGTCCTTATGCATGAAAGTATATTTATTAGTTCTACCATGGTGTAAAGCATCATTATCAAATTCCTATGGACGTCCTAACAAAATTGAACAAGCTTGCATAGGTACAACATCAAAATCAGCAGTATCATGATAAGAGCCTGTAAAAAAGCTAATGCAGGCTGATTTAGTTACCTTCGTCTGACCACTATTATTGAACCATTGAAGTTTATATGGATGCGAATGTTGTCGTGTGGTCAAGCCAAGCCTCTCAACCAAATCCGAACTCACCAAGTTGTTGCAACTCCCGCTATCAATAATGGTGAGAACACGACAACCCTGCACAATGAGATACATGTGGAACAAATTGTGGCGCTGAATCTTCATCTTTTATTCATGTCCCACACGTGAACTCAACACACGCTGCACAAGAAGGCTAGGGTAGCCTGCGGCGGTAGCCATGGAATCAATTGTCTTCTCGTCTGGATTGCCCTCGGTGGAATCTGCAGCAAGGTTAGCAGCAAGGGCTAAATCATCTTCAACATCACTAGCACTTACATATCCATCATCGGTAGCAATGAAAGCGCGACAACTGGGGCATTCGACAATTTTATGTCCCATGCCTTTGCAACGGTGGCAAATGATTTTAGCGCTAGAGGAGGAGGAGCTAGTAGAAGCACCTGAAGTGGCACCTTTCTTTCGACTCTGGAAGCTGCACATTAGAAAATTTACTTACCCCAAAAGAGTGTAGAGGTGTAGATGTCTTGGGTGTCTCTGGCTCAGAGCGCTGCTGAAAATTCCTCCCATTGTTAGATCTGAAAGGTTGTTGTCGAGTGCGTCCCTATACTTCTCGTTCGACCTTAATAGCAAGATGATACAATTGGGAAAAGTGTGCAATTCTTTGTAATCAAGAATGTTCTGTATATCATTGTTTAAACCACCAAAGAATCTAGCACTAGCATCATCATCATCTTCATTTATACCACAACGTGCTAAACCAATAAGAAATTCCTGATAGTATGCTTCTATGCCTTTATCAACTTGTTTTAAAGTTTGCAGTTTCAAGCGTAAATCATGTTGGTAAAAAGGAGGAACAAAACAAGATTTCATACGTTGCTTTAAAATGTTCCAAGTTTGAGGCACAGCGGCAACATTACCAGCATTGCAAAGATCACTCCACTAGAACAAAGCAAAATTAGTAAACTCACTAGTAGCAAGTCTAATTCTATGCTCAACAGGTACATTATGAGAATCAAATTTTTGTTGAATAGAAAGCTCCCAATCTAAGTATGCCTCAGGATCAATATTACCAGCAAAAGGAGGTAGGCTAAATTTAATTTTAGCAAAAGGATCATTATTACCATGATTATTACCTCCCATACCACGACGATTGAAGTTGTAGTGGCGACGGTTGTGTGCATCACCGTCAGCATCCGCATCTCCATCATAAAAAACATCTCCATCTTCATCATTATCACGAGGAGGTGGATGACATTGTTCAACCTGCTCAATGCGGGTGACCAGATTGTTCACGTTGCGCGTCAGCTCGTTCATAAGATTGCGTTGTTCATTGATGAACGTTGTAAGCTCTCCCTTGGACACGCACTCATTGAAATCCGTCAGAGACCCTAACATGGTTAGAAGATAGAAAAAGACAACACCAAAGTATTATCCATATCAACTAAAAGAAACCAAGTGGTGGTGGTGGTGGTGGTGAAAGTGGAATGCAAAATCACAAGCGGCTTACCACCGTCTTGTAAGTGTTCTTACCAAAGCTAAACAGTAGCAAGACCAAATTGACGAAGCAATCGGTTGTTGAGCGTGGTAACAGTTGCAAGATGAACCTGTGCTAACAGAAGTATATATGGAGCTTTAGGAAGGCACACTATGATTAGCAAGGATTAGCAAATAACGAAAGCAGATTTAGCTAAGTTAAATAAGTATCCAAAGTACAAATCACAATTGCTGGCTAAGACGTATCTAGACGTAGCGCAACAAGATGAAACAAGGGATGATGGAAAGAACTCACAGAACAAGCCAATAGCTCGGATTTTTCCTTTTTCCTGAATTTCCCCGGATTTTTCCAAAAGGCACTAGTAGGAATCAATTTTTTTTTATATTTTTCACTATTTTTTATATTTTTCGCTGAACAAGGATCACAAGAGATGCAACCACAAAAATTGGCACCTTCAACTTAGGTGAGATGTGGTCTACAGAAAATCTGCAAGTTCTCTGAAAAGCGTGCATAAACTTTGACAATTTTTTTTCTTTATTTTCCCGATTTTTTTGGCAATTTTGGCAGAACCAAACAGACCGAAGGTAAGTTTGGGGCGTCTCCAAGTGGTGTAAAGAAACTCCACAATTGTTTTCAGATTTTTCTGATAAACGAGCGAAAAGTTATGCCTGTTTTACCGAAGGTACCTCAAGTTATGTTTTCCGAAAGGCACAACATGACGACGGCGGCAATTAGGGCGAAGCGTCCCTAAACTCCAAAGCCGATCACAGGATCAATCTTCCCTGTGACTAAAAGCAGTAGGTATGCGCTAGATGATGTAAGGAGGGCTGCGATGCAGGCGAAAATCACGGCGGCTGGCAACCTATCTAGGGTTTGCGCGGCGGCGAGAGATCACACAAGGCGGCTAGCGGTGGCAAGTCGAGTGAAGTGGTGGCTTCGACTTGTTGTTTGGGAATAGTGGATGGGATAGCGGCGGAAACAAAGAATAGCAACGGTGCGGTTGAACTACGACGACAAACACAATCTAAACCAGCAACTTGACTCAAACCACAGACACAAACTCAACAAAGCAAATCTAAAAACGAAATTGCAAGGCACAAAGGGTGATAGGACAATGGAAATTGAATTTTTTGTAGGCTTTTTGTGGACTCTAGGTAATGAACACATATGAAGCTAAGGCAAACGAGAGTATACCTTGCGGTAAACCTAAAATTCCGATACAAATTGATGAGGAGTGGCCCGATCTTCCGTGAGGTAACCGATAAGTTCGATCTGTGGAGAATTCGACGTTGGCAATACAGCTTCAAATCAGACACGATTCGAACCCTGCAACCGTTACACCACTGCTCCGTTGGTTATCAAGCAAGCACAACTTGATTGACCTCACCAATAAGGCTATTCCTGCAAGCGAATCGAAGAACACAAGCAAGAAGGTATAAACACGCAATCTGAAATTGCAAATATGATTGAAGCGAATATCAATAGAAGGTTCAAGAACTCGGTTCCAAAGGACTAATCGACACAGTGGAGGAGATCACGAACGGGGGCCCTGGATCACTATAAAAGGACTAATCGACACAGTTACAATGAACGATTCAGTTTCTCGATAGAAAACTAAACTCTAAAACAAAACCCATATCTCAACGGTGGTGGCTACGTGGAATATAAGGGAGAGACGTCCTAGGGTTGGAAGCGACCAGGGGGAGACGCCCACAACTTGGGCTTAAGGCCCAACTCGCGATACATGGCCAAGTTGGCCCAAAATAGGTGACGTAGCACCGGAACAGATTCTGGATGCTGACTTGTTTCGACGTTTTCCGATAACTCATAAGGAATTTGGACATCGAACCAACGACATTGGTTTCCTTATAAAATTATCTTTCCATCCGTGGGTGAATCATCGAAAACGGAGTCCGTATGCATACTGGGCATCCGTTTTACTCCTTGCTGGTCCTGGACTCCGAAATAGACTCGAAGTCGACGTGGCAGCTGAGTTGGAGATGAGTTGCAACTTGGAAAATACGATGACGTAGACGTGTCTAGTGTGGTGATGTCCTCATCACCTGAGCTACATGGGTAGCTGACGGAGCCAAGAAGTCAGAGATTGCCTTCTGGGCCATAGCTTCCTTGAGTGGTGGTGTAGAGCCTCCTTCCTCGAACGGATTCAGGGTCGAGATGAACCTCTGAGGTGGAACTTGACGATGTATAGTTCTCCTCAACAGCTGCTCGGGATCTTCTAGGTAGTTCCCCGGCAGTTGGAAACCGCTCATACACTGTCTGGCTTCACAAGAAAGGAAGACACAGACATGGGTAAGCCCCTATGACTAATTGATAACTAAGTTAAAGAGAATCTCTTGATTCAATCTAATTAAAATTTTTAGGCTATGCTTTCCTCGGCAATGGCGCCAGAAATGCTTGTTGGTATTTCTTATGACTATTGGATAAATCCGCAAGCGCACAGATTATACCGTTGTAGCACTTCACCTAGGAGTATTCCAAGGTATCGTAATTTATATTTTTCCAAGGGAAAGCTGGGCTAGAAATGATAATTAGATAGAGATCCTAGAGAGCACCTCAACTTAGTACCAACTAGTATAGGGGGGTAAACGATATATGTAATAGGAAGGGGTTGATGAATGAATAAGCCAAGGTAAATGATACTTAGAACGGACTAGATAGAAAAGCTAGGTGGGAGGACAATGAGAGAGTATAGGGACTCCTATGCAATTCACTTTACTTCAATATACTTAGCCAATTAACTAGTCTAAACACTATAGTTTGTCTCCTCAATACAAGTATGCTAGGCGAGGGGATAGATCAGTAGGAGGACAAAACTCCTACCAGACCGCGCCCTCTTCTTACGGGGGTCTTACCTTTTAAGAACTTGCCTAAGAACACGTGGTGGAATACAAAGACTAGACAAGACTATCACACTCTTGCTAGCTACCACAAATAATCCGTGCAACAAGCGGTAACCAAGGATAAGATGATGTATAAGCACCACACATACACACAACTTACTACTTTGATTACGATCTATAATCAAAGCACCCTATGACATGCAATGATCGCATATGGGAAAGGCCACAAGGATCACAGACTATGAATGTAAAGGCTATTAAAGAGCAAAAGCATATAACAAGACTATATCTAGTATAGTAATACTCAAAGTAAATACTAAGTAAAGTAAAGTAAAGAGAAAGGATAATATATTGAATAAGATAAAGTCTTACAAAGAAGGAAAGATACAAGAGCTATACCAGACTTCCTAGAAGATGACTCCAGAAATCCCGAGCACAGCTCGACTCAACTCTAACTCCCACTCTAGACTAAACTACTAGAACAATCTAAGGAATAGAGCTTGTAGGCTTCTTCACCATGTGTAGATAGGGGTATGAGCCTCTATTTATAGTGGAGGATGGAGTAGGGGCTACTCCAGCGCCACGTCAGCGATCCAGGGAGCTTCAATCCTCCACCCTTAGATCCAATCGACCTTGAACCGTCCTTGGATGGATGGTGGTGATTTCCACCATGTGTAGAGTGGTATGGCGGTTGGCAGGGGCCAAACCGACCTAGGGGGCGGTCGGCCGACCGCCCCTATGGTCAGTGGGCCCTCCTCTAGCCTCCTGGAAGTGGCCCATGATGTGTTTGTTTATCCTTGATCCTGAGGTTGGTGGCATCATTTTGGTTATGTAAACATTTATCATATTTTGTGCCAACACCCTCCTGGCCTCTCACCCCTCCTCGACCCTATAAATAGAGACCTCTGGAATTGCACATGCACGCTGATCCTTCTCCGCCCCTCCTCGCACCCTCTCCTTCCACCAGTGCCCAAAGGCGCCACCGCCACCGCCATGGCCGAGCTCGGCTCGAGCTCACTGCTCTACGTGCTTCGACCGTCTCCAACCTCATCTTCCCCTCCATCGATTTCTCGCATCGGCGTGGCAAGCCTTCGACACCACTCCGGGATGCCAATTCGCGCCCGCATCGGCCTTCCCCGACCTCTGCTCGACGACCCGGCTCCCTAGGCCGTCATCGGCGACGGGGTTCCCTTCACCGAGCCCGGGGTGAGCTCTTCTCCCTCCTACGCACTCTCACGGGTCCCCTAGCGCGGCCGCGAACCCATGCCGACGAGAGACCGCCGTGGCAGCCATGGCACCGTCGTGCATAGCACTGCCTCGGTGACCAACCGCCTCCAACCTGCTCACGCCGTCCGATCTAGGGCCAACGGCCTGGATTAGAACCCCCCCGAACCCGTATGAACTAGTATGGACTCGGTCCATCGCGCCAGCACATGCGGGTCCACGGCCCCATGCGGTGGACCGCGCCGTGTGGCACCGTGTCAGCACTGCGTCATCATGACGTCAGCACGACGTCAGCGCCACCGCAACAGCCCTGCTCTTTTGCAGTTTAGCCCCTGCAATTTCCAGAAATAAACCCTGTTCTATTTCTTTTAAAATCAATCCTGTTTTCTTTTGATCCAGCCCCTGATCTTTTCAATAATGGAACCCGCACTCCGGATCCTTTTATTTTTCTATTTTATTTATTTAAAATCCAAAATGAGTTCCTTTTATTCACAGTTTTGCCCCTAAACTTCAAATGCTTGTAACTTCTTTGTTTTAACTCTGTTTTGATCCAAACAAATTGCGTTAGATTTGTAAAATAATAATCTACAGTTTGGGATCCTTTAATAATATGTTAATAGCTCTGTAATTTCATGGTTAATCCTTAACTTGATTAAAGACTATGTAATTCATTTTATAAATAAAATATGAATAACCTTTTTCTTTAGTTTTCAAATCCAAATTTAAGTTTGACTTAATCCAACTTAGGTATTTCTCTAAAGTACCTTATCTACCCTTTTACATAACTAAAACTAATAAAGCCCTTAAGTCCTCTTTTTAAAGCTAATCTACCGTTAGTTGTATCTTGCAAACCATAGCTCCGTTTTTGGTGGTTTTCGCGCTCACAAGTTCGTAGCGATGCGTAGAAGATGTTAGTTTCCTTTATAGTATGCTTTTGTAATGTTTTGTGTACTGCTTTTAGGTTCTTTTGTGATGCTTATGACGATAGATGTGGAGCGTTGCAAAGATGATCTAAAAGGAAAGTTGGAAAGTTTGAGCAAGCATATGGAAGGCAAGTATAGCATGGGACTCTCCTTGTTACCTATACACATTTATTTCATTTAATTCATATGCATGTGTCTACCTTGTTACCCCTAAGGACTACCTAGAATTGATATCCTATACCTTGTCACCTTTTGGGATGCATATGGGTAGCTTGTGCTAGTGCTCATAAAGAATAACCATGATCGTGGATCTTGATTAATGATATATGCAATGATGATAAAATATGACTTTTTAGCAACGTGGACTATAGGTGGAACATCAGGAACTCACACCTGTGTTCTCACTCATAGGGATATCTATGTACTGATAACCCAAGAAAACCGTGCTACCCCAAGTGTTATATGGCTCTGACTTTAACTAATTACCTAGTATATCTCTAGCTTATTAGAGGTTACCATTTATTAATGCATGAGGGGAGGGTCGAGGGATGTATGGCACTTTTCCTATCTTGGAGGCATGCGTAGTGCTGCGACCACACAAGCCACAAGAAGGAGAATACCCATGCATACTTGTCATCAACCTCGCGGCCCTAACTTGTTAGAGTATACTAGCGAAAGGTTATGTAGTGAAACCCTGCCATGCCTCCTAGGTAGAGGTATAGTGGGCTTTGCAAACCCCGGCAAATGGGAATCACGGCTTGGGGGAAAAGATGTACAACCTCTGCAGAGTGTAAAACTATCATGATAGCCGTGCTCACGGTTATGAGCGGCTTGGGCTCACTACAATGTGATGTTCTTATGTCATAGTTCATTAGCTGTTATTAATCATGTGTTATTGTTATTGTTCATATAAGCATTATATCTTGTTCACTTGATCATGTGGTTATTGGGCTTATGAAGATCTTGATGCTACTCAACTGCAAAAAACTATGACTTACTAAAAGCTAATGCAGTTAAATCCGTGTCTATCCTTTTTGAGCCTCATAAACCCCATAGTTATACTTGCTGAGCATGGTGAGCTGATGCTTGTTGTCATCACCTTTATATGAAAATCCCGGATGGGTACCAGATGGTGGAGCAAGTGATGTGTTACCAAAGGAGTACTAGGCGAGTGTACCCCCAGTCAACTGTCCCTGTGGAGTATAGAGACTCAAAGATAGGAGATATAGAATAGCTTCTACGATGCTTTGTTATATATGTAAGTCTTGTTGTAACTATGTTTCGATATATAATAAAGCATTGACTTTGATAATCTCCATATTTGTATATATGTTTTGTGTGGACATCCTGGGCACACATATACATAGCATTCGGTATTCTTTGGAAAACCGGGTGTTACAACGAAGCGGTGCATTTGTCACCACTAACCCCTGTAGAAGTCCTCGTGCAAGGTAGTGTAGAAATCTAGTCTGGCACGACGGCCTCGCTGGCCTGGGAACCAAGTCTGAAAGTCGACAAACATCATATCCTGGATTTGCTTTGCTGAAAGTGCCCGAACCTGATACCGCACTGGGTCGGGTATACGAGGTTGTGGAGGAGCTCTGTCATTGTGCCTCGGACCTTCAGGCCTAGGTGGCACCGACAGGAGCGCGTAACACATCTAGAGACCAACTCCTCAACTGAAATTGGCTCTAAAGCCTGTGCCTGCTCTTTCTCATCTCCCTCTGTAGCCTCTGGGGGCTCTCTCTTTGTCTCGTGAACTGCCTCAGTCTCTGACCATGAGGGGGACACACTCCCTGGCGAGGAGTTCAACCAATCCTCAAGCCAGCGCGACGTCCACCCTGCTCTACAAGCTCTGCTGCCTCTGTTGCTGCTAGTGCTGCCACTGAAGCTGGATCCATGAGTGGCCTCTTGCGCTTCTTCGACACCTTCTTTGCCTTGCCCTTTCCCCGATCAGTGGCTAGATGCGGTGGAGGTGGAGGGTCACCACCACTACCGGGGACAGGGCCTGCGTTCTTTGTGCGTGCCATTGTCGGGCATGAGAAGAAGTAGAACTCAACTGCCGCTGAAAAAAATAACTGCCACTGACACAGAATCCCCAATAGAATCCCACTGACAGCTGATCAAACCTCTATCTCAAACACAAACAATCCCCCAACATATGCAAGAATGGCTATCCAAGCCCTGGACTGTCCTCTCGAGGCTTTTCCTCGTTCCGTACTCGCGGGCTTTGCCCCGAGTTAACTATCACTGCCAACTGTCAAGCCTCTGACCCGCTGTTCGATTAGACAAGAGATAGAAATATATAACATAAGCATATAATCTAGGGATAAGCAAAGTCTATTGAGAAGCATGAATTGGATGAGAGATAGATCGATTAGGTAACCATACCTCAACACAAGTGACAAACACGAGTAGGTAAGAATTTCTCGATCAAGATTCAACTCCAATCTATAAACCTAACAAGGGATAATACAATAGGGGAATTAGGTTTAGTGGCATGCTATGGAGACAGTGGTGATCAAACCCTAGAGGATGGTAAATGATTTGACAAGCATCTAGAGGATGAATAACCTTAGCAAAGGAGTAATGTAGCAAAAAAAGGAGCCCCGGCAGGTGAACACCGGAGGAGCTTTCGGTGAGGCAGAGAAGCTCTACCCTCTGTTCGGCTGAACCGCGAGAAGCAGAGAGAGGCAATGGCGGTGCTCAAAGACTGGCGGCGTTGAGAGGGGATCTTGCTGGCGGCAGGGTGCTCCGGCGAGAGAGGAGCAACACAGAGGAGAGCTTAGGGCGAGCGATGGCGGCGGATAGGAGAGAGGCGATGTACGGATCTGAGTAAGAACGACCGAGGGGAAGAAACCATTTTTAAAACATATCCGCTCTGTTATGTGGCGACGGACGCTCCGTCGCGGTCCGATGGACGCTGGACCCTACCGTTCGTCGCCCTAACAGTAAGGGTCCAAAGAGCACCAAATCGCGTCAGACGCGTCTGACGCCCTCACATGGACGTTGTGTAGGGTTATGAGGTTGCTACGCTAGCCAGAAAACAAAATTTTCTACCGCATAAACCATGAACTAGAGAAAGTTATAGATCACGAGATTACCACTAGACGTGCAGGTGTAGTGGAGATGACTTGATGAAGTTGAGCGCGTCGCAGCAGTGCACTGCAGTTGCGTGGTCGTCTGCCACGTCCGCCCACATATAGATCTTCCGAGCAGGTCCCCGACTAGCTCCGACCAGCTTCTGACCAGGTGCCGACCAGTCGCGACCACCTGCGACTAGGTTCCGTTTGTGTGCCGTAGATGCAACACCTCCGAGGTATCCCACACGTGTAGGGAGGAAGCGTCACGCCTCCGGACTGCTAGCTCTGCGAGGAGTACTAGGCGCGAGCGTGGGGAGGGCGACGGTGGCTTCCAAAAGGTATGGATCGATTAACTTGCCCTGCGCCCTCCCCTTGCTTATATAGGCGTCCTAATGAGCTCCCACGTTGGAGGCCCATTAGAAACCCTAAACCTAGTCTAATTCGGGTCCGACCCAAATTAGGCTTCCAGCTCTTTAAGCGTGCGACTCTATGGGCTCACGTGCACAAAGACATGGCCCGAGTACTCCTACTCGACCAATAGTTGATAGCGGCCTCTAGCAAGGCGTGTCAACTCCTATGCATACACAATGATCATATCATACGAACCACCACAAAGCCATATACTTGTTATTCCCTTGCCAACGATATTTGATCCAACTCATAGGTTAACACTTAACCCAAGCACGCCCATGCATTTCATGATCTAATCATTCGAGTGGTCTAGTGATATCTCTCTCATATTGAGAGTGGCAAATCCCTTCTTGATCAACTATCTTGATCGACTATGTCTCACAGCATATTTCCTGACAAACCCGAAAGCTACCTTTATAACTACCCAGTCACGGAGTAGCGTTTGGTAGTACCTAAGTAGGTCGTTTCACATCTTAAGTACATACGACAATCTCAGGTCTAAGGATATAACGTACATGATGTGAATAGAGAAAATCTCTGGTCGGGTCTGTCCAGCCCCATGTCCTACATGTGCCCACATTATTAGTTTGACATCTCTATGTCCATGACTTGTGAAACATAGTCATCAACTAATAATGTGCTGATCTAATATTCATGTGCATTCAAGCACGAACTCCGATCAGGGACAACTTTAGAATAACCATACAAGTAAAAGAGTTTCACAAGCAATTCACATAACTGCTAATCGATACAAGTTGTCTTTAATGGATATTCATTGAACTCATAACATGTCATGGATATAAGGAATACAATCATCTATATGATTACCTCTAGGGCATACTCCCAACACGCTGGGGAGCATCTGTCGCCCCTTAGCGAGCAACTTTACTTTGCGGACGATCGTGACAGACGCTAAGGCAGAGGGAGCCGAGCGTCCGTCGGCAGCGTCCGACAAGTTTCTCAAAGTGTTTTTCAAATCTGATTTTTGATACGCTCTCCCAACCAAGGCTCAATCCTAATAAGAATCAAATAACACATGATTGGACTTGATATGAGAACCAACTCTCAAACTCTCATTTGCAAGTAGTTTGCCATAGGCTTTAAACTAGTTTTTAGCTCCAAATATTCAAATGGAGGGGTATAGAAACATCTTGAGCTTGGAATGCTCCCCCTAAGTGGCGAACCTAGAGGATGCTCAAACTTAACCAAAAAGAAATGGCAAACAACAAATGCAAATGCAATGCATTACTTGGAATTTAAATCTAGGTTGCTTGCAAGTTTAAACCGCGGTTAGGCTTCTTCACACGTTTTAAGGACGGTTATCCTAACCGTGTTAGCCAAGCCTATGTGCATTACTAGATTAAACATGCTATATTACATATGAATGCATGGTTGGTTCACTCAAGATAATTTTTAGTGAAGTTAGAGTGATCAAGCACATTTAACTTGTTTCTCAACCTACAAAAGGTTGTCTCATCGAGTGTTTTTGTGAAGATATCTGCCAATTGTTCTTCGCTTATAACTCCCACTAGTGTGATGTCCTTTTGAGCCACATGATCTCTAAGAAAGTGATGGCGAATATCTATGTGCATGGTGCGAGAGTGTTGAACCGGGTTGTTTGCAAGTTTTACGACGGTTTCATTATCACACAAGAGTGGAACATCTTTTAAAACCACACCGTAATCAAGAAGTGTTTGGGTCATGTATAAGATTTGTGCACAACATGCTCCCGCGGCTATGTATTCCGCCTCGGTGGTAGACAATGCCACACTATTTTGCTTCTTTGAGGACCAAGAAACAAGTGATATTCCTAGCAAATGGCACCCTCCGGAGGTACTCTTCCTATCAACCTTACACCTAGCATAATCCAAATCAGAATAGCCCACAGTTGGAAGGGAGCTTCTTTGGGATACCAAAGGCCAATGCTAGGGGTGAGCCTTATGTACCTAAGGATTCTTTTTATGACACTTAAGTGCAATTCCTTAGGATTAGCTTGAAACCTAGCACACATACACACACTAAACATGATATCCGGCCTAGATGTGGTGAGGTAAAGTAAACTACCGATCATAGAGGGATAGAGAGTTTGGTCAATCGGTTTACCTCCCTCATCAAGGTCGAGATGTCCATTAGTAGGCATGGGGGTCTTGATTGGCTTGCAATCCTCCATCATGAATTTCTTGAGCACATCTTGAGTGTACTTCTCTTGAGATATGAAGGTCCCTTCCCTCATTTGCTTCACTTGGAAGCCAAGAAAGAAGGATAGCTCGTCAATCATTGACATCTCAAATTCCTTGGACATCAAGTCACCAAACTCCTTGCAATGATCTTGGATTGTTGACGCAAATATAATGTCATCGACATATACTTGGCAAACAAAGATCTCTCCATTAAGCTTCTTGGTGAAGAGTGTGGTATCCACTTTCCCGATCTTGAAGCCCTTCTTGAGTAGGAAGTCCCTTAGCCTCTCATACCAAGCACGTGGTGTTTGCTTCAATCTATAGAGCGCCTTGGACAACCTATACACATGATTAGAACAATTTGGGTCTTCAAACCCAGGAGGTTATGAGACATAGATAAGTTCATTAATGAAACCATTTAAGAAGGCGCTCTTCACATCCATTTGAAAGAGTTTCATCTTGTGATGTGAAGCATATACCAAAAGGATACGGATGGCTTCTAGTCTTGCAACCGGGGCAAAGGTCTCTCCAAAATCCAAGCCTTCAACTTGAGAGAACCCCTTTGCCACCAATCTTGCCTTGTTCCTCATAACCATGCCTTGATCACATTGCTTGTTCCGAAACACCCACTTGATGCCAATGATCTTGCTCCCTTGGGCCTCTCTACAAGTGTCCCCACTTCGTTCCAAGTGAAGTTGTTAAGCTCTTCATGCTTGGCATTCACTAAATCTGGATCCGCAAGTGCATCTTCCACACTAGTAGGCTCAGCAAAGGAAACAAAAGAGTGATGCTCAACATAAGAAGAAAGTCTAGATTGAGTTGTTACCCCCCTTGATGACTCCCTATGATAAGGTCTTGTGGATGAGCTTGAAGCATATGTGTAGATCTTCTATTAGTATCTTGAGGAGGTGGATGTGGTGCCTCAACATCATTATCTTGAGCCTCGGCTTGATCATGAGGGATGAAGGTATCTTCTTGAGCTTCCCTCACTTGTTCTTCATCAACTTGAGGCGTGTGAGGTGGAGATGGCTCTTGATTTGCATCATCTTCAACATCTTCCACCTCTTGTGGGTTGATGGCACCAACCGACATATTCTTCATAGCCCCCCTTGTCTTGTAGAAAGAACACCCAAGTGTACCTAGAGTAGTCATTAACTACCATCAAGCAAAAGAGATTGCCTCCAAGGCTAACATAGGTGGTAGGTCAAAATAGATCCATGTATAGTAGCTCTAGGACTCTTGAGGTTGACATGAAAGCTTTGGTTGGATGAGTGGTTGCCACTTGCTTGCTGGCTTGGCATGCACTACAAAGTTTGTCCTTCTCAAACATCACATCCTTGATCCCTCTAACCAATTCCTTCTTGACAAGCTTCTTCAAAGTTGACATGCCCACGTGTGCTAATCTTCTATGCCATAGCCAACCTAAAGAAGACTTAGAGAATAAGCATGTTTGCAAACTAACTTCATTGGAAGTGAAGTCCACTAGATAGAGGTTGTTGTGCCGAAATCCCTTGAATATCAATGATGAATCTTCCACTTTGGTCACAACCACCTAACTTGGAGTGAAGGGACAATGAAAACCAAGATCAGATAGTTGACCAACCGATAGCAAGTTGAAGCTCAAGGATTGCGCTAACAAGACATTGGATATTGATTGATCATTTGAGATAGCCACTTTGCCAAGCCCTTGCACTTTGCCTTTTGAATTTTCCCCAAATGTAATCTTGTCTTGACTTGCACAATCTTCATCAAGTGTGGTGAACATCCAGGGGTCGCCGGTCATATGTTGAGTGCAACCACTATCAATTACCCAATGGCTCCCACCGGTCTTGTAGTTCAACTACACACAAGTAACTTGAAGTTAAGCTTGTTGTTTGGGAACCCACACTTGGCGAGGTCCCATAGCCTTGTCAACCAACTCCTTAGCAACCCATAGCACTCTAGGCTTGTTCTTCATCTTTGGACCGAGGAACACGACAACTGGTCTACCCTTGGAGTCCTTGTTGATGATGAAGTGTGCATCATGAGCAAAGGGCCTTGTGTTCTTGGGAAAGGTCTTGGGTAGTGGAGTCTTGCAATCATAAGCAAAGTGACCAACTTGCCCATACTCAAAGCATCTTTTTGGTTTGGGCTTTGCTTGCCCTTGGTTATTGCTCATGGCTTTGTTCTTGTAATAATTCTTTGCTTCAATCTTGACTTTGGCCTTCATGAGTTGGTTCTCCTTGAATCCAACTCCCATCTCGTCATTCTTCATAATGGTGTTCATCAAGAGCTCACTTTGAAGATTGTGACCCTTGGTGAACTTCTCCATCCCACTTGCAAGCTTGATCTTCTCATTTTGAGCTTTGCATTTTCTTCTCTAAGTGTATTGATCAAGGTGATAGCATCCTTGTCATCCACCTTGGCCGACTTGATGGTGAAGGGCTCATTAGCCTTGAGGTTGATTAGCTCTTCCTTGAGCTTTGTGTTCTCTTCCCTCATCTTCATGTAGTAATCATACTTTGGTTGCCTCAACTACCTTCTTGCCCTTGCACTTAGCATTTTGCTCACTAGCAACTTCATCAAGCAAGTCCTCACACGAAGTAGCTATATCACACTTATCAACCGGTTTAATAGCAACATGTGTAGCAAGATCATGTGTAAGCAATTCATTAGCTACCACAAGTGTGCCATGTTCATTTCTCACTTGGTTGTAGTCATCTTTTAGCAAGTTATACCTTGTGTGGATCTCTTGTGATGACCTCTCAAGCTTATCATGTTTCTCATTAGCTTGCTTGAGTGAGGCTTTGAGCTTCCTAGTGCTAGATGTGAGAGTGTGATTCTCAAGCTTCAAATCATCATTAGCACTAGACAAGGCATCAAGCTTAGCATGCAAGTTCTCTTGTACCTCAAGTAGTTTGTCATTTTTACCTTTGTACTTATGATGTTTGAGTTTTTGTTGCAAATTTTAATTAGCTCATCATAGGAAGGTGCTTCATCATCACTATCACTACCACTGGAGTCACAACTATCATCATCATCCTCTTTTTGTACCTTCTTGTCACCTTTAGCCATGAGACATACGTGTGTAGAGGATGAGCCCGGTGATGATGGAGGAGGTGGCGTTAGAGTAGAAGCACCAATCATCAATGTGGCCACCTTCTATTCTTCACTTTCATCATCGAAGGAGTCACTTGAGTCCTCTATGTCGGTGAGCCAATCACCAACAATGTAAGCCTTGCCATCCTTCTTCTTCTTGTGGAAGTCGAAGTTATTCTTCTTGTATGGCTTATCTTGCTTCTTGTCATCATCACTTGAATCATCTTGTGCACCCTTCTTGTTCTTGTAGTTCTTGAATTTCTTGTTCTTGAACTTGTCTTTCTTCTCTTCGGTGCATTGATGAGCTAGATGACCAAGAATCCCACAATTGTATCACTTCATTTGGGAGATGGGCTTACTTGAAGAGCTTGTGAAGAATTTCTTCTTCTTTGAGTCAAACTTGACTCCATTCTTATTTAGCCTCTTCAACATCTTGGTGGTCTTCTTCACCATGAGAGCGATGTTGTCTTCATCTTCATCATCACTTGAGTCCTCAACCACCAATTGGATCTTGCATTTCTCCTTAGTAGGAAGCCTTGAGGGACAAGTCCTTCTCCTTCTCTTTTTCTTTCTCTTTCTTCTTGGAGGAGGATGATGAGCCGCCATCACCGATCTTCATGTACATCTCATGAGCATTGATCTTGCCCAACACTTGTGTTGGTGTAGAGGTAGAGAGATACCCTTGGTGAAGAACGGTGATGATGTGGCCATACTTTTCAATTGGCAAGACACAAAGAATCTTGTGCACCACATCGGCGGGTTGCATTTGGGTGAGCCCAAGTGCATTCAACTCCTCTACAAGAATATTAAGACGTGAGTACATCTCATTAGCATTCTCATTAGCAAGCATGGTAAAGGAGTTCAACTTAGCCATGACCAAATGGTAGCGTTCCTCACACTCACATTTGGTCCCTTTGTGTAGCGCACAAATGTTTGTCCAAACATCATGTGAGATTTTGCAATTCCGCACACGGTTGAACACATCCTTGCCAATGCCACGGAAAAGAATGTTCTTCACCTTGGCATTGTTCTTCTCAAAGAAGGGATCCTCGGCGAACACGGTTCCAACAATGGTGGTGGCTTTGTGCACACCGATATCCACAGCCTCAAGGTAGGCCTCCATCCGCACTTTCCAATAAGGAAAATCATCCCCATCAAACATGGGTGGCGGTCCATCCCCATGGGACATCTTGCTCTAGGCGGTGAAGCCTAATTTAGAGCAACAAGGTTCCGATACCAATTGAAAGGATCAAGATGCCCAAGAAGGGGGGGTGAATTGGGCTTATTTCAAATTTCTAAAGCAAATATGAAATCCTAAACAAATGCCAATCACCCCTAGTGCCTACCGGTTGTGTGTCCTAGCTAGAAAGCGGTAGCAAGGCATAGAAAAAAAAGACACCCTACACAATTCTAGTATGAATGTAAGAACAAGTGCGGAATGTAAAGAGCTAGGGAAAGAGATTCTTGACACAGCGATGTTTTGCCAAGGTATCGAGGAGTCGACACCCCCCCTAGTCCTCGTTGGACCAACTCGCAAGGTATTGCTCCCCCCCAATCCAACACGAGGATTGGGTTCTCTCTATGGGCTGGTTCTTTGCCACTCCGGCTCGGTGAACCACCCACAACCGATGCACAAGTTGATGGAGAAGGGCCACCGACAATCTTTCGGTGATCACCTTCCTCCGAGCGCCACCGGACCGTCTAGGTGATGTCGATCACCAAGAGCAACACACTTCAATCTTCACTTGACTCAATCAAGCCTCACAACAAGAATGGATGCACACTTGAACTTTTGGATGAACTAGGGAGAGAGGATTGATGGATGGATTCGCAAATCTCTCTCTCACTAGGGCTCTTTCTCTCTTCCCACACCTCACAAGTGTTTCTCAACAAATGAAATGAGCAAAGGCAGGTTGGGAAGGCAAGTGATGGGGTATAAATACCCACACACACAAATTGCCCACGGGCAGCTGAAATTCAGATTTTAAGTTAGCAACGGATGCTCTGTTGCCTAGGCAACGGACGCTCCGTCGCCCTACCCAACGGCTAGTTACTGTTTGAAAACCCTTGCAACGGGCGCTCCGACGCTTGGCGATGGATGCTGCACCCCAGCGTCCGTTGCAAACTTGCTGCTCTCGGGTTTCTGGAAATTAATCCAATGGACGCGTCCATTGCGAAATGAGCCTCTCTAGAACTCTCTATTATGCCAACAGATGCTCGGGGACCAGACCCTAGCGTCCGACGCTAGCGTCCGTCGCGACGGACAACGTCCGTCGCCTAGGACTCTAGCGTTCGATGCCTAGAAAACGACTCTCTCAGCTTCGGTTTTCGTCGCGATGAATATGGAAGTTGTTCTAGGCTATCTTACGGTCACCATGGGCTTGCTTAGAGCTAAGGTTGTCAAGTGTGCACCACACTTAAGTCATGAAGCTCTCCTAAGTCAAGCTACTACTCTAACCCCTCTTGATAGTACAGTCAAAGATCAAATAAAGCCCTATCTATACTAAGTGCCCTTCATCTCCTTATGGCACTTAGACCTATCACTCTAGGGTCTTCATCATCTTGTCATTGAAATCCGAAACGATATCCATCTTGAGGGCTAAGTGATAACCATTGATGCCCATTCACATTTATCACTATGGCTATGCTACGCATAGCCTCTGCAAAACACACATTAGCCATAATAATCTGTATTTGTCATTAATCACCAAAACCAATAGGGCCATGATTCTTCAGTATGCTTCATAACACTTGTTGCACCCAGGGCAATTCTCCTTGGTAGGTGCTTCCAAGCCTTTAATTAGACAACACATGAAGAAAATGCAGTTTTCCTGTATGTCGATCTGTTCCCCAGTTCTGGAGTATTCTCCCAGTGGCTTCTTTCCCCAAGCCTTCTTGCTTTGGTGCTGCCACCTGTCTTGCGACGTAGTTGAATGATGTGCGCCGGTTGGCTTGACCAACCTTGTCAGGATGCATAAGGCTATATGCGTCTTCATCCTTTGCAGGATCTCTTGATACTCCTCCTCGGTTATCCGGGAATCCAGACCAAGGACTCTTGATCCTTTGGCTTGTGTTGGGGTGGACACTTTGGCTTTGCCTTAGTCCATGGTTTACGATTGTGGTCTCACTGGGTGTGCCAAAATGTGTTGACATCAAAAAATGGGTCCTGATGTCAACAACGTGCAAGGCCTGCGAAGACCGTGCAAAAGTAGAATCTTGATCTCCTAAACCTATGAAATGGAGAGGCCACTTCAATTGATTCGATCTCAAGGCGTGCCAATCAATTTTACCTACAATTGACAAGGAGACAAACTGTCAAATTATGGAACCTGTCGGCTGTTGCCATATAGTTCCATGAATATGCGGCTCTCAGATAGCCAATGATCAGAGGAAGTTGAATAGAGAGTCAACTCCTAGCAGTGTAAAGCTCAATGATAAGATGCGAACATCTTTCATGATATATCATTGACAAAACATATAATCCGCCGATCTCATCACTATATATAGTAAAGATGCGACACATACAACATTTACTAGCCCAAACTATCAGATCTACTAAACATACCAGATAAAGATTAACCGTCAACAGAGTTGTGTTCCTATGCAGCCATGATGACAATTAACCCAATAACTTAGCTTACTTACTAGCATTGGGGTGTTTCCATGCAGCCATAAAAGTAAACAAGCTAAGCCACGTCCAATATACTTAATAGATCTAACATGTCGAGACAGTAAAAGCACATGTATCGTATGAATAAAGCACAACTAGATAGGCTATTTTAGCCAATATGGGTTCCAGGAAGCTTGAACAAGATCCACATGCCCAATCACAAACGGATCTGAGATTAGGCAGACGTAACCCAACACACTTAGCAGTGGGGTATGGTAGATGCAGCCGTACCAAACGTGTTAAGCCAAACTCATCTATTCTCAGATCAATCTAATAACCAAGCAAATGTCTCGAACCCACAGTATGTAACAATCACGATCAACAAATTAGCCGATAGGATCTTAGATCTATAGCTTTGACGTGTATAAGAGTGAAAGCACATAAAACAATAGATCCAGATAGATTTCAAGCTTAGGCCAATCTGCTGATTGAGATTGGGCAAGATATTGTTGCAATAAATAAACAGTGCATAACAAACAATATCAGTAACTTAATGAATCTATTAGATCGTCAATCTAATAGAGCCAATAACTATCTTGAAACAATGACTCATGTGATATTGAAGCAATGCAGCCCCATGAACACAGATTCAAACCAATAACTAGCTCAAATCGAGCTTGTATGAGTTACACAATACAACCGTACAAACGAGACATGAACCGAGGCTATACTTACAAGCAACCCGGAGGTCGATCTAGTCGATGCAAACCTATTCATCGAAGGTTCACTGAAATCTACTCTACTCCTACTCCGCCGGTGGCCAAAAGTTTTGTATTTGATTTGATTAGATGCCTTTACAATACCTCGACTTATGCTATTTATAGATCATAGCATATATCCTAACCAAACATTCTAAAAATAAGGAAATAAAAAGATAACTTGGGCTTCAATCTTTCCTTTCAGCAAAGCTCGCCGTGCACGTTCTGTTGTAGTTGGCCGAAAAATCCTCTTGCATGATCTCATCGATTAGTTACCTTATTCGATCCTTCGGGTCCATCTGAATAGCTGAGAGTCCCTCATGTGTTTGGTTTTGAGTAATTGATGAAACCTACCTAACTACTAACCTTGATCTCTAAGTGTGAATCATGAGTAAGGTTGGTACATGCCATGTGATGGAGCAAGGTGGATCAAGGTGTGGATGGCACAAGCTCTAGCATGGTGGTGGAAATGGAAAAGCAGTTCAAGGCAAAGGTGATATAGGCATCCTTTTCGGTTTGGTGATCAAGACATCATAGAGGGTGTGATCACATTTAGGATAAATAGTCGTACTATCAAGGAGGGAGCTCTTGTGTTTGATTACGGTTATCATGTGTCACTAGGTTCATTGCATTGCATATAAAATCAATTAAACTAGTGAAACAACCAATTTAATTCTAAGATAATGTGAACTAAAAGCTAACACACGTGCACAAGTGTTGAGATCACTTAGTGTTAGCCGTTGGAATTTTGGAAAGAAGTTGGAGGCAGTTTGGACCAAGTTTGGAGGTCCGGACACTAGGGTTTAATGGGTCCGGACTTTCGCGTATGCATCTGGACGCATACCCTAGGCAGTCTATTCTGTGGACAGAGGTTTGGACGCAATGTTGTGTCCAGACGGGGAGCTCTGGATGTGCGTCCGGAGTATTTGCCCTCTATGGATCGTCTCTGCATGAGGTCCGGACGAGAGTTGGTGTCCGGATAGAAGATTCCAGACAAGCGTTCAGAGGAAAGAGGCTCTCTAGAACCTCTCTGCATAGTGTCCCGACGTTGGGAACAGTGGTTCCGGACCAAACTACAGGGAGCGTCCGGAGACGCGTGGCAGGCTGAGGCGAGCGTGGGAAGAGAGCTGTTTGAACGACAAGCTGATCGGACGCGTGACCGATTGTCTGGATGGCGCGTCGCGCGCGTCCGGAGGTCGCGTCCGGAGGATGAAACAGAGAGGCTGTCTGAGCCTGTGAAGGGCGTCCGGACGCTGTTGATGGTCCGGACCCCAACTGTTACTAGCGTCCGGAGGTACGCAGAGAAGTGTGGTTTGGGTGAAAACGGCTAGTCTCTTTGAGGGAGCTATATATAGTGTTTTGGCCGGCCCTTTGGGGCATCTCTTGCACTCCTACTTCACTCACGCACTTGTGCTTGCTTGAGATTGCTCCACCCACTCATCCTCTTGGCATAATTGACATATTCATGAGAGATTGAGTGAACTAGTGGCACTTGGTGATTATCTTCATCGCGGGAGCTCTTGTTATTCTTGGAGATTGCCATCTCCTAGATAGCTTGGTGTGGTGAGGATCGTTGAGCGGAGGAAGGTGATTTTCTCTGGCTTTAATCGGTGCATTGTGAGGGGTTCTTGAACCTACCCCGCGGGAGTTCACGAAAGGTATCTCTAGTGGATTGTGTGTAGCTTGTGGATCCCTATCTTGTGTTGGTTTTGCGGCAACCGGTGATGGTTTGGCGTGTGATGCCAATCAGCGTGTGAACCTCCAAGTGGGTGTATCACTACAACAAGTACTATCTTGTTGGCAAACAAGTGAACCTCGGTAAAAACATCTTGTGTCACATTGTCTCTACCGAGGATTTCTATTGTGATTGATTGGCTCTCCATTGGTATTCTCTCCGTGGCGGTATAACCATCCTAACTCTAGCTTTGCATTACCTTCTTTACATTCTTGCAAAGTAGAGTAGTTCTCTAGCTTTTGTAGCTTTGTTTAGAGCTTTCTAGGTTGCTTGCTAGTTGTGTGCCATAGTTCCTTATCTTGCTAGTAACTAGAATTGGTAGGTGGCTTGCATAACCATAGAGCTAGAGCAAACTTGCTTAAGCCGTGTTTTATTCTAACAAGTTTTCTTAAGTGTTGTTGTAGAATTTTTAAATAGGCTATTCACCCCCTTAGCCATTCTAGACCTTTCAAGTGGTATCGGAGCCAGTACACCGTCTATTTGAGGCTTAACATCCCACGATGTTAAAATGGCTCAAATCACAACACCAAGAGGGCACCTAAATTTGACGGCACCAATTATAGCTATTGGAAGGCCTTGATGACCACCTATCTAAAATCAATCAACCAGAAGATATGGTTGGTGGTCGACAAGAAGTTTGACATGGTAAATGAGGAGGCACCCAGCGCGGCCGAAGAGGAGAAGCTCCAAAACAATGACATTGCATTGAGTGCAATCCATGAGGCAATCTCCAAGGAAGTCTTTGAGCAAATCAAAAATTTGGAGAGTGCTCATGAAGCTTGGAAGAAGCTAGAAGAGTCTTATGAAGGGACTCAATCTATGACGGGAGCAAAGGCCTACATCTTGAAGGATAAGTTTGCAAGCTTCAAGATGAAGGATGATGAAAATGTGTCAGAAATGTTCAATAGGCTTGAGGTGCTTGTCAATGACCTCAAGTCACTTGGAGAGAAAGTGGAAGACAAGGACTTCTCTTTCAAATTTTTGAGGAACCTTCCCTCAAGATTTTAGATGCTAGTCACTCTATTGGTGAGAAGTGGATTGGACACAATGACACTAAACCAAGTTCTTGGTGAGGTGATTACCGATGACACCTTTAGAGATGACAAGGACAAGATGAAAGAAAACAAGGAGAAGAAGGATGAGAAGAAAGATGAGAAGAAGAAGAGTGTGGCATTTAAAGCCACATCATCATCAAAGGGTAAAGAAAAGTGTGATGAATCAAGCTATGATGAGTTCTCAAGTGATAGTGATGATGATGAAGAAAAGATGGCTCTATTTGTCAAGAAATTTGGCAAGTTCATGAAGAAGAAGGGCTATAGAGCAAGAAGGAAGAAGAGCTCACACAAGTTCAATGAGAAGGATAGAATATGCTTCAAGTGCAATAGCAAGGATCATCTCATTGCGGATTGCCCTCTTCATAGTGACAATGAAGATGAAAAGAAGGGAAAGAAGAAAGAGAAGAAAGAGAGCAAGATGACCTTTAAGAAGAACAAGTAGGGAGGCTCATATGTTGTCACTTGGGATAGTGATTCATCAAGTGATGATGACTCAAGTGCTGATGAGAAGAGATCAAGCAAGAAGAAAGCTCTTGCAAGCATTGCTATGAAGAACAAGATCTCTCTCTTTGACACTCCGTCGACATGCTTCATGGCTCGGTCCACTAAGGTACAATCCTTTGATGAGTGTGACTCTAGTGATGATGATGATGATGATGAACCCACTAAAGATGAACTAATTGAAATGTTGGAAGATGCTAAGACTCATTTTGACATCAAGAGAGGCTAGAGGTAGCCCATGAGAAGCTTGGCAAAGCTCACTCTAAGCTTGAAAAGGCTCACTCATCTCTTGTTGAGCAAAAGGAGAAAGAACATGTCCCAACAAGTAACATGGGAACAACTTGTGACATAATAAATGAATCATTCTATGAACCCATCATCATCACCCCAACTAACCCTTCTTATAGCACTTCTAACTCTACCTCTTCTACTAGTGATGACTTCACTTGTGATGCTTCACTAATGGTTGAGAATGAGACCCTTAAGAAGGAGGTTTGTAAGCTCACTCTAGCATTAGGAAATGCCTATGGTGGAGACGCCCGCTTGCTTAAGTGCTTGGGTAGCCAAAGGTTCTCCCTTTGCAGAGAGGGATTGCATTATACCCCCAAGAAAGGCAAGGTGGCCTTTGCAACTCCAAAGCCTCACTTTATGAAGAGCAATGGCTAGTTTTGCACTAGTTGCAAGCAAGTAGGGAATGATAAGCATTATTGCAAACTAAACCAAAGCAAGATAAAATTGACACATGCATCTATTCGCTTTGATTCTAGTTATATGCTTACCAAGGGCAAGAAAGGTGTGATTTCTATGTACATGGGTACACCTAATGAGAGCTCAAAGAAGAAATCTATTTGGGTACCTAAGTCCTTAGTCACTAACTTTGGAGGACCCAAGCAAGTATGGGTACCTAAGAAGAATTGAATTGTTTTGTAGGTCAATTATAAAGCCGAAGGGAGGCATTGGGTGCTTGATAGTGGATGCACTCATCATATGACCGGAGATTCAAGAATGTTCAACTCTATCGAACCAAATGATTGCAATGGGATTGAATCTATCACTTTTGGTGACAATGGAAAAGGCAAGGTAAAAGGGTTTGGTAAGGTTTCAATATCCAATGACATGAGCATATCCAATGTGTTGCTAGTAGAGAGCTTGAACTTCAACTTGCTATCCGTAGCTCAACTTTGTGATCTTGGTTTCAAATGCATCTTTGGAGTTGATGATGTAGAGATCATAAGTGTAGATGGCTCCAACTTAATCTTCAAAGGCTTTAGATATGAGAATCTATACTTGGTTGATTTCAATGCTAAAGAAACTCAATTGTCAACTTGCTTGATATCCAAATGTAGCATGGGTTAGTTATGGCATAGAAGGCTTGGTCAAGTAGGGATGAGGCAATAGTCAAGCATGATCTAGTAAGAGGCTTGAAAGATGTTGTCTTTGAGAAGGATAAGCTATGTAGCTCTTGTCAAGCTGGTAAACAAGTTGGAAACACTCACCCTAGCAAGAGCATGATGAGTACTTGCAAACCATTTGAGCTCTTGCATATGGACTTGTTTGGACCAACCGCCTACATAAGTATTGGTGGAAACAAATATGGCTTTGTGATAGTTGATGACTTCACTAGATATACATGGGTATTCTTTCTTAGTGACAAGAGTGATACTTTTGATACATTCAAGATCTTTGTCAAGAGATGTCAAAATGAATTTGAAACAACAATCAAGAAAGTGAGAAGTGACAATGGTAGTGAGTTCAAGAATACAAGAGTTGATGAGCTATGTGATGAATATGGAATCAAACATCAATTATCGGCCAAGTATACACCTCAATCAAATGGCCTTGTTGAGAGGAAGAATATGACACTCATTGATATGGCAAGATCTATGCTTAGTGAATACAATGTGAGTGATTCTTTTTGGGCCGAAGCTATCAACACGGCTTGCTACTATAGCAACCGACTCTATTGCCATAAGATGCTTGAAAAGACACCTTATGAGCTATTGAATGGAAGAAAGCCAAATATTGCATACTTTAGAGTGTTTGGTTGCAAGTGCTATATCTTGAAGAAAGGTACAAGATTGAGCAAATTTGAGAAGAAATGTGATGAAGGCTTCCTACTTGGCTACTCAACTACAAGAAAATCATATAGAGTATGGAATCTTACTCATGGCATAGTTGAGGAAGTACATGATGTAGAGTTTGATGAAACTAGTGGTTCTCAAGATGAAAATGACAATCATGATGATGTGAGAGGTGAACCATTGGCTAATGCAATGAAGAACATGGATATTGGGGACATTAGGCAAAGGCAAGTGGATGACGAGCAAGACAATGACCTTCTAGTGCATGCTCCATCAAATGAGCAACTCAATGACCATCAAGCTAGTTCATCCTCTCCAACTCAAGATCAACAAGAGGCTAGTTCATCATCTCAATCCAATGACCATCCAAGTACAAGCAATCAACTTCCAACACTCCAACCTACATCTGTAACACCCTAGGTGTTAAGCTTGCATTGCATATCATTTCATGAGCATGAACACAAGCATCATTGCATTCATGCATTTCCATGATCACATGAAATGATAACCCTAAGTGATCACCTTGTTTGCATATGTGTATGTGTTAAACCTACACCTAGCTATATATGAGTTATGCTTGTATAACCAAGTGCTTTATGTTTTGATCACTAATGACCATCCAGAAATGCTTAGGGATGAAAATGGAACCATGTTTATGTTCATGATCAAGTCCAAATAGGCTTCTAGGGTTAAGCTCTCATGGTTGACCCTAGGAACCCTTTTGCTTAAGTTAACAAATTGACTTTGCAAATGACCTTGTATGAAGAAGTTGTTTTAAGAAAACTTGTAGAGTTTTTAATTCTGAACAAACTTTGTTTAACTACCTTGAGGTGATTTGGAAACTAAAACACCCTAACTGGTCAATTAAGGCTGATTTGGGGGTGGTTTAGTTTCTGAATTTGCCTAAGTCTTAAAGTGGTTTGCAGTTTGAAAGTTACCCTGTTTGAGTGCTTGTAGTTTCAAATCTAGGCCATTTCAGTTCAAACAAATTGCACTGAAGATGGAGTTCAACTATAGCTCTACAAAAGTGTGCAATTAGTTGAAGCTAAGACGCAAAGGTTAGAGAGTTAATCACATTTGAAAACCCGCTGTCAGTCGCCCTGATCGGATTTCAAACGAGCAGAGCTGAGCGTGGCGTCGGTCGTGGCCGACCGCCGCAGGAGTTGGATGCCACATGGCCACCATACGCCGGAGTTGGACCCGCGCCGGCCGCGTCTTTGGCTATCCGCACACTCCACCTCGCGACCAGACACCTCTCACCCTCACTCTCTCCCTCTCCTCTCTGCCTTGCGCCCGAAAGCGGAGAGCAGCGCCATTGCCGTAGCAGCACAGTCGCCGAGCTTCACCGCAAAGCACACCGCCGCATTGGCCGCCAAAACCCAGCCACCGCTTCACCTTGCTCCGCTCCATCGTTTGCACCACACCGCTTCCACGCTAACCGCCTAGGTGAGCCATACCGCGCAGAGCAGAGCCGCCATTGTTAACCTAAGCTCCGCTGAGCTTCGCGCCGCCATGGCCAGCCTAATCCAGAGCCCCTCCCTTTCTTCTAGCCCTTTTACGCGGTAGCCCAGAGGGTGTAGATGCTCGCCGAGGTGTTGGTTGAAGCGATTAGGGTTAGGGTTTGCCGGAACGGGAACTCCGCCGCGCGCGAGCGCATGGCACCCGCAACGCCGGCGAGGTTACGCTAGGCTCGGTAGTGTCGCTTGAGCTCACCTCTGTTGTGTTAGGGTTAGCTGGTTAGGTCGTGGTTAGATACCCAGAGTCAGTTGAAGCTTTAGTGCATCACCGCCGCCGGAACAAAAGTGTCGCGCCGCCGTGAACTCGCCACCGTGCCACTGTGCATGTGGCCGAGCTCATCGGAGGGTTTGCACCGCCTCAATCCAGGCTAGATCGAACCTCTAGGGTTCAATGTAGGTGTAGCCGCCGCCATTTTGGCCGGAAGAAGCTCGCGCCGGCCAGCGCAAGAATCGCAGCGCCGCCGTGCCGCCATGGACGCCGTTGAGCATGCGCCGGTGGACCTGGGGTACAACCAGCTACATGGATCGATGCGGGTCGCGAAGGAGAGCATGACCATAGGGTTGGTTTTGCCAGAAACCTCACCGCTGGCGAGGAACCAACGGTCGAGCACCTATGATACGTCGGCTCTGTTGGGGAAGAGCTGACCAGTGGGTCCCATGTGTCATAGACTCAGTAGTGTTTCTCTGTTTTGTCTTTTTTCAGTTTTGTGTGCTAACTTTGGAAATTCATAACTAATTTCAGAAAATGCTAAAACTATGAAATTAGTTTTGTTAGATTTGTTATGTTTTTCTCTATGCATGAAAAATGTTAAGTAACCTGTTGTTACTGTTTTTCTGTGTTGTTTTAAGTAAAATGAACAACAAGCTTTATATGCTTAGTATAAATTGTTTAATTCATAACTAAAGTTTGGTAGGTTCTAAAATCATGGTTCTTGTTGTGTTGAGCTTGTCTCAGCATGAACTTCCCACGAAAAATGTTAAAGTACTAGTGACCTTTAATTAGTTACATGTTATAGTTCTTTTGGTTGTGTGCTTGTTTATTTGAATGCGATATTGTTTAAATTGCTAAGCTAAGTTAAATGTGTTTGCTATGCTTGTTAATTTTTTTACATATGTTACATGCTTAGTATAATCTAAGAAAAATGTGAAATCTGTTGTTCCTCACATTTCAAATTGTTAAAGTAATTGTTGTATAAAAATCCTTGTTTTCCTCATCACCAGCAGAGAACTAATTTTAACCCTATTTTGTGTATGTCTTATGCCGAGGTGGTGAATACAAAAGTGGTAGCTAATTATGTAAAATAGATTGTCTAATTTTATCATAATTTTTGGAATAATAGTTTACAGCTTTATATCTGTTTTAGGTGCTGTCTGAAATCTGTCAAAAACATTTTAAGCATGTTTCTTGTTAGAATTGTTTGAGCTGCTTTTGTTTAGTTTCAGTAGTAGCTACAATATACTTTGTTGTAGATAACTTGTTATTCTACCTAGTGTTAAATTTTTACAGCCATAACTTGTTTATTTTAACCTGGGTGCTTTTTACAAGTTTATCTTCAAATCTGTGTTTTGCTGTTTCTTCAAACAGTCTTGCTTGATGTGTCTATTAGGCCTTTTTAATGAAAGATTTAGCTAGAGAATTTCTGGAATGTTTTGTAGATAATTTCATGAGGTTTACAGAATTTTTTAGTTTGTAATTTTTGGTTGTGTGTAGCTCCATCTACACAGCTTTCTTTCAGCTGCTGTTTTCAGTGGTTGTATGCCATGTTGTGTGTGTTGCAAGTGATGTGTTTTCCTTGTGTAAGTTAAGCAAATGTCTTAAGCCATGGAACTTGTTTAATGCAGGTGTAAGAGAGCTAACCTCGGAAGAGAAGCTCTATTACAGGTTGCAAAAGAAGGGTAAGTGTTAATCTCTCTACAACCGAAGAGATTTGCACCTATTCGGTCAATGAAATAAAATGTTGCATGAACATTCATCATGAGCATTCATTCATGTGCATTAGACATGTCTCATTTTTAGTATGACTTGTCAAATGTATATCTTGGGTCATCATATATGTATACATGCATACAGGATCGCCGGAGGGAGTGACCTTGCTAGAGTTCGGGGAGATCGAAGGAGGAGTCCCACCGGAGTTGCAAGCTCCAGAAGCTCCAGAAGAAGGAGAACAGGGTGCTGACCGTCCTGAGTGCCCTAACCACCTTCCTTACACCTTCGTGAAAGGCAAGCCCCGGAGCATTTATTCACCTCCTTTATTCTATTTAAAGTATTTTACTTACAATACAACCACTTGTCTGTGCATTAAGTTCATAGGAGTTGAGATGAAACCCTTTGCTGCATTATATCTCCTTGTCCACTCAAAAGAACCTTGTAGGCCCAGGATCGAAACCTCTACTTAGCTATGCTTAGATCGGTGGTGTGGGTGGTCTATAATCCCCCACAAAGATAGGTGCTGGTCACGGTCGGCTATAGCTTTCTATCGTGGAAATTAACCATGTGGAAGTAATAAATCGAGACCGGGCGGACAAGGTGTTGTGAGCCACTTGACTTGGAGGTCTTGTGAGCGGGTTCTCTCCTCTTGTGTCGCTAGGCACTGGATCGTGGTTGGACATCTGCCGAGATTAAACGCATGCCTCCTTCATAGCTGGCCGAATAACTCGTTTCGACCGCGAAGCCTAACTCTGTACGTTCGGGTCGGGCTTCCCTCCTACTTGGGTCATGAAGACCGCGAGCGGATGACTGGACCGTGGGCAAGCATCATGATCGTCCTGGCCTGGCACCAAGGGCAGGCACTACTTGATCGACCTGGCTACCGTGAGTCGCTACTCATGCCTGTAATTGGGACCCCGCGGCTACCCGAGCTATATTGAAGGTGACCTGCATAAGTTTGTCGGTAGGCATACTTGGGTGTGATTGAGGAATAAACCTCTAGCTGGATTGGAATTCGATTCGAATCGTGGTCTCTCCCCGTCAGTGAGAAACTTGAAAGATCTTCCTCCCACTGTAGAAACCTGAACTCTAATAAGTAACCAAAATATGGTTATATGGTTTTGATGCCAAGCACAATATGGTTATTATTGTTTGATAACTCAGTGTTTGCTCTAGTATAGGTGCTAATGAGATCTGATTAATGTTACTTAACCTGCTGCCAAATGTTTTTTTCTAATGATGAGAATACATGAGTAATTAGGATGATCTTTTATGCAAAATTATACTATCTCATGAGATCCACCTGATAAAGCCTTGCATAATCCTTGAAGTGTCTATGGTTATGTAT
Source organism: Microstegium vimineum (assembly GCA_022036555.1). Classification (NCBI taxonomy): domain Eukaryota; kingdom Viridiplantae; phylum Streptophyta; class Magnoliopsida; order Poales; family Poaceae; genus Microstegium; species Microstegium vimineum. Next base: position 20,689,076 of record CM039140.1, read on the forward strand.
CTATCTCTCCGTCAGGTGAGTCTAGCTGAGTACAATTGAGTACTCAGGGTTTCTTTACCCTTGTTGCAGATGGTATGGTGTATTCTGGCTATTGCCAGGCATGTCTCTACCCTGCATGTGATGAAAAGTGAAGGCCATGGGCAACGGTGAATTCTGATGTCTCTCCTTGTTGCTTTTGTTGGGACTGTACTAAGCCGACACTATATCTGTGTTAAACAGTTTGCAATGGGTTTTGTGAAACCTAAACTTCCGCTACATTGATTTGAACCTGGTGTTGTAATAACACTGTTTTAAACTCAGTTGTAATATTATTTCGTTTCGAACTTATCACTGTGGATGTGCGGTTACTGAATCTAGTGTTCGATCTCGGGTTGTTACTAATTGTGGTTTGAGATCCTTCGAGATTTCTAGGACTACCGGGCTTATATGGGCTCTAGTGTGAAAGTGTCGTTAGGAATGATGATCATTATACTAGTGCTCTTATAGGTTGGGTGGTTCTGTGACAACATCCATTGCAAAGGATCATCCTTTGGATCATATTATTGGAGATATCACTAGTGTTGTACAAACAAGATCTAGATTGGCTTCGTTTTGTGAACACTACTCATTTGTATCATCTATTGAGCCAACCAAGATTGAATAAGCTTTGCAAGATATTGATTGGGTTAATGCTATGCATGAAGAGCTCAACAACTTCACTAGAAATCAAGTTTGGGAGCTAGTTGAGAGACCAAAGAATCACAATGTTATTGGCATAAGATGGGTCTTTCGCAACAAACAAGATCAAGATGGAATAGTGGTGAGAAACAAAGCAAGACTAGTTACACAAGGGTATACTCAAGTAGAGGGTCTTGACTTTGGAAAAACTTATGCACCGGTGGCAAGGCTAGAAGCAATAAGGATACTATTGGCTTATGCTTGTGCTCACAACATCAAGCTCTATCAAATGGATGTGAAGAGTGCATTTCTCAATGGGTACATCAATGAATTGGTATATGTCGAACAACCACCCGGTTTTGAAGATGACAAGAAACCCAACCATGTGTACAAGCTAAGGAAGGCACTATATGGCTTGAAGGAAGAACCTAGAGCATGGTATAAGAGGTTGAGATATTTTCTCCTCTCTAAGGGCCTCATTATGGGCAAGGTTGATACTACCCTATTCACCAAGAAGATTGGAAAGGACTTGTTTGTGTTGCAAATCTATGTGGATGACATTATCTTTGGATCAACCAATCAAGAGTTTTGTGAAGAGTTTGGCAATATGATGGCAAAAGAGTTTGAGATGTCTATGCTTGGAGAGCTTAGTTACTTCCTTGGTATTCAAGTCAAACAAATGAAGAATGGAACTTTTGCTAGTCAAGGCAAGTACATCAAGGACATGTTCAAGAAGTTCAATCTAGATGAGGCAAAGTCTATTAGTACACCCATGGAAACAAATGGAAATTTGGATGGTGATGCTAGTGGCAACATGGTAGATCAAAAGCTATATAGATCAATGATTGGTAGCTTGCTCTATGTAACTGCATCAAGACCGGATGTCATGTTTAGTGTATGCACGTGTGCAAGGTTTCAAGCATCTCCAAGGGAGAATCATTTGAAAGTCACAAAGAGGATATTGAGATATTTGAAGCATACACCTAATGTAGGGTTACTTGGATACTCCGACTCGGACTATGCGGGTATCAAGATAGAAAGGAAGAGCACATCGGGCACTTGTTAATTGCTTGGAAGATCACTTGCCTCATGGTCATCGAAGAAGCAAAATAGGGTGGCACTCTCTACCGCCGAAGCCAAATATATTAGTGCGCGGAGTTGTTGTGCACAAATACTTTGGATGAAAGCTACTTTGAATGATTTTGGAGTCAAATTCAAGAAAGTGTCATTGCTATGTGATAATGAAAGTGCAATCAAGCTAACTAACAACCCGGTTCAACACTCAAGAACAAAGCATATTGATGTCCACCACAATTTCATTAGAGATCATCAATTGAAAGGGGACATTTCAATTACAAGTGTGGGAACCGATGATCAATTGGCCGATATCTTCACCAAGACACTAGATGAAAAGAGTTTTTGCAAGCTAAGAAATGAGTTGAACATGATTTCTCCAACATGAGTTGATCCACCCCCTCTTATATGACATGCCTCTACTCCAACAATGCAAGGTAAAAGTTGATATGAGAGCATTCATGCATACCTTGTTAGGACTTGTATAGAGCATATAGACATCACTCATGCTTCTAGGATCATTCATGAAAACCAAGTGTCTTTTATGCTTATATGGTACCACTATTGCTTCTATGTGTTAATATGATCTAGTGGTAGCATATGACATGTTGATGTGCTTGTCGATGAAATATGCGTCGTAGTCTACCTACGGGTACCCTACGGTAGTAGATTGTAGGCGGAGGTGTGGCGACGGTGATCAAGCATAACACAGAGAGCGTAGACACGGCAATTTAGACAGGTTCGGGCCGGCAAATCACCGTAATACCCTACGTCCTGTGTTTTGGTGGCTAGATTGATTTGAGTATTAGGTTACAAGATCCGTAGATGATCTGAGAGAGATTTTGGAGGGGGTTCCTGCTCGCCTTATATAGCCGGGGAGCAGGGTTACAATTTCCATATCCAAACAGATTACGATCAGCCCTTAAGGCAAGGGATCCGAGTCTATCTACTAGGATCTTCCTTGGCGAGCAAGACTTCTTCGGAGTCCTTGGTGAGCACGATGGATTGGTCGCGTGCCGCAAGGCCTCGTGGGCCGGGCCATTTTCTGGTTGGTATGCCCATAAGGTCCCTGGGGATACGCCAAAGTAATATCCCTGACAAGTCTCCGAGCACGTTATATTCTTCTGGCGAGTCTGCAGTGTCGTCCCAAGAGCTGGCCGCCATCACACGTCGTGGTCATCGTGAAGCCCCAACCAGGCTGCCCGGTCGAGGTGCTGTTCAGAGAAGCCTCCCGACCAGGTCCGTCTGGTCGAGAGCGTCGTAGCGTGATGTGCGAGCTGGTCGCCTCGTCGGGTGTTGTGGCTGCTTGTTAGGAGGATGTGACGTGCTGAAGAAGAAAAACTTTTGAAAAGTCCTTTCCTGGTGAAGTATACCTACTTAGGCTCTGCAAAAACAACACAAAAAGCAGCAGAGGTTTTGTCGAGAAGAAAATCAGTACATTCACCGCAAGGTTAAGTGTACCCACTTAGTCCCCAAGCGTGGTAGTGGGTGAAGTATGCACGTGGTGCCATGCTTTATATAAATAATGCATAAGGTATGTAACTAAAAATTGAAGCATGAGTTTTGTATAAAATGACTGTGAATACCCGCAGTCCCCGAGCCTGATGTAAGAGACTGAAAGTTTCTTCTATCAGAATCATATATTTGGAGACTGAAAGACTAAAATAAGAGTTTAGTAAGAAATTATTGCGAATACCCATAGTCCCTAAGCCTGATGTAAGAGACTGTAATTTACTTGTATCAGGATCATGTTGCTTGATTCGCAGTCCCCGGGTGTCAGTCCCCGAGTGTTGTCCTTCTGTGCCCTGGCCGCAGTCCCCGAGCCCTGCTCGGCATGAAGTTGGATGAAGTCCCTGAGCCTGGTCGGGAATGCAACCAGGCAGCCGGGTCATGATTGCTGTCGATGGAGTCCCCGAGTGTGGGTATATCGCAAACTCTGTGGGTCTTGACGACTAGGCTATTGTAGCTGTACAAAAATATATTATAACAGGGTGGCGCGTCCAGTCCCCGGGACTATAGCGTTAATGATACTACAAAAAATCATTAGTCGTAAATTGATGAATTAACTAGAAGTAAATATGTAAACAGAACGGAAATGAAGGTACATGGGCCAAAACAACTGAGCGGTCAGCGGCCCAAGTCGCAGCGCAAAAAGTGGGCGTGGAGGTTCTTTATTTGATCGTCGCAGTTTCCCAAAAACCCTGGAAGGGGAAGCGTCGCGCCGTTTGGTATAAAAGGGGAACAACGGCGGCAGTGGTCTCTACTCTGTTTCTCGTAGCAAAAAACTCTTCCTCGCAGTGCTTGATTGCTTTTGCTCACCAGTGATGGCGCCGAAGATGGGTAATGCTGTGAAGCTATCCACATCGGGGGGTGTGGGTACGAGGTCGTCGTCGACGGCTAAAGGGGCTTCTGCATCGCCGCCCCCGAATGTTAGGGTTGAGGATCTGGTGGTGCCACCGTGGGCGAGGCATTGGACTCAGAGCACCTTGAATGAAGATGATATTAATACTCTCATTTTCGGCGGTCTTCTCCCAGACAGAGAAGTCGGCGGATGGCGACCGGCGTTCGGCGAGTCGTTTTCGACACCAAATACGGGTGAGCTTGTGGTGTTCGACCCTTTCTTCCGGTGCGGTTTTGGGGTTCCGGTTCATCCCTTCCTTCGTGGTCTTTTGCGATATTATGATATCTCGCTTTGCAACCTGAATCCGAACTCAATTGTGCACATTGCGACGTTTATTCATATATGCGAGGCGTTTATCAGGATTTATCCCCACTTTGATTTGTTCCGATACTTTTTCCGTCTGAAGACGAATGGGACTGGATCATCTGGTATTATCAGTTCAGTATATCTTCAGGTCAGGGATGGCATGTCTATTGAGTACATCTCAATGCCGCTGCATTCTAAATTTGCTGGGCACAAGTCAAGGTGGTTTTATATTCATCAGGAAGAGCCCTGCGCACCATGTGACCCCTCGCTGGTGCCCACTGTCGTAGAAACCTGGTCGAAGCCACCGTCTGAGGCTGGTTTGGATGCAGTGAAGTTTTTGCTAAAGTTCCTTGATCGCCGCACTCTTGATGGCGTGGGGGTAGCGTGTAGTTTCATCGCCAGGCGATGTCAGCCTTGTAAAGATAGGGAGCATCCAGCTTTCGAGTATGCTGGTAAAGGTGATAGTACTCGGGAGGCACTTGAAAATATCGAGTTAGCTGTTGCCGAAAAGCGCTTGAATTACATCTTTGATCTGTCGAAACGTTCTTCACCACACTATCCGAGGAAGGCCTTTTCTCTTCGTTGTCCTCCGCCACAGGTTTTGTTGTCTTCCAACTTGTCTTGAGTTGTTTTATTTTGGTGTTTGTCGCTCTTATATATGCTCTTGGTTGTGTAGATCCGCGGTGAAGACCGTGCCCACTATTTCTCCATGTTGCCGGCCCCTGGTATGTTGCCAGAGTTTTGTACACCTCTGGCGGGTGGTGACGCTATTGGGTCGGACAGGTCTGGTCATTCTGGTGAATTTGCCCCTCCATTGTTCTGGGGGTGCGATGCTCCATTTGAGGATGAGGATGTCCCGCTTGGTGCGTACTCCAAGCTGATGGCCTCGGGGGTGGCCGGATTCTCTCGTTGGAAGGCGTCTGCTTGGTGATTGTCTTTTCTGACTTGTCGTTTTTTGGATGATTCATGGTGCGTGATGTGGTATCACTTGATGGGGTTGTATTGTTGTGCAGCAGTGCGCCGGAGGTTATTGATAAGGGTCTGGTCGGCGCAGGGCCACCTAGGGTGGAGACGGCTGTTGTCGATCCGGGGCCACTGAGGTCAGAGCCCTGGGCTGCGGATCACCTAGGATTTGGCGGTGGCTTGGTTTCCTCGGTGGACGCTGGGGTTCCATCTGGTTTTGCGGCGGAATCTGATGACGACGTGCCATTGGCGTTCGGCTCTCGTTCGATGAAGAGGAGGAGGCGAGCTTCTGTTGTCGTTGAAGATGATTTTGTGGAACTGCCCCACTCTCGGGAGAGTATCGCTGGTGAGAAGGTATGGAGTGGCTACGCAGCGGGCACTTCGGAGTTGGACGTGGGTCGCTTGGAGGCGGAAGCGGACCCGGTTGCTGGCGATCTTCTTGCTGACATGGAGTTTTTTTGCTACGAAGTAGCCATCGTTTGTATATAATACAAGGTTGGTGTGGACTTGTAAGTGAACACTGCAAAGTTGTATATATCGGGGCGTTGAGCTTTTGGTTCACTTGTATGTCCTGTCGTGTCAGCTGAGTCGTGAGCCGGTGATGAATCGTTCGGTCTTGGGTCTCAAATGGTCCAGATCGTAGGGCTAGCTCCACTGCACGCATAGGATACATAAGGACTCCCAAGGAGGCACGCTGCTGGCAACCCGCGGCGCAGAGGGCAAACAACTCATGCACGCTTAGGGAGATGCCAGGGACAGGTCCTTTTTCCGAGAGGCCCGATCGTGGCGTGACCAGGGCATGTGGAGACCGTTCCTGCAAACGTTGGGCGAAAAGCCATGCTGCTTGTAGAGTCATCGACCGTACCGTGGTCGTATATAGATTCTGGGCACATAACCTCATAGCTCCCGACCCAAATGATATCGCCCGGTTTCTGGGGAAATATCATTTGGGAGGTCTGTCAACATAGTCGTAGCGCTTAGGGTAGCTACTTCTATTCGCTATGACTCATTGGCAGGCCCGCTTCGGGTGCTTTCTAGTTATGGCCAGGTTGTTTGGAGAAACGCCCTGTTGCATTTTGGAGAGGTCGTCGAACACTGTGGGAGTGTTTTGGAGAGGTCGTCGAACGTCGTATGCGTTTTGCAGAAGTCGTCGAATGTCGTGGTCGTTATGAAGATGACATTGAAAGAGGAGAAAACATATGGGCGGAACGTCGAACTTTATTGATATAGGTGGTATAACTGATACAATTATTTCAGGCGTAGAAATGTCTAAGGTGTTCTATGCTCCACGAGTTGGGTACGTCGACGCCTTCCTGGTCTGTGAGTCGATAAGACCCTAGTCGGGTTACTTCTTTGACGATATAGGGGCCTTCCCAATGTGAAGAAAGTTTGTGCATACCTTCGGTCTTGAGCTTCCTTTTGAGGACGAGTTCTCCAACGGTGAATGATCTGTGATTGACATTGCGGTTGTAATATCGGCGAACGCCTTCTAGGTACTTAGCCTCTGTTCTTCAAGGCGGTCGATGTCATCGATCCGAGCCTGGTCGGATGTTTCTTCATCGTAGTGTTCCACCCGCGGGGAGCCGAAGGCGACGTCGGTTGGCATTACGGCTTCGCAGCCGAGGACCATGAAGTACGGGAAGACACCGGTGTTGCGACTGGGCTGGGTACGCAGTCCCCAAAGCACTGCGGGCAGTTCGTGCAGCCAGCAACCTGCGTTCTTTTCTTCCTCCTGATATAGCCTCTTCTTGAGTGCATCTAGTATTATTCCGTTCGCGCGTTCGGCCTGGCCGTTTGCTCTAGAGTGGGCGACGGAGACATATTTGACTAGTATTCCGTTGTCCTCGCAGAAATCCCAGAAAAGGTTTCCGGTGAAATTTGACCCCAGGTCGGTGATGATTGAATTTGGCACGCCAAATCGGTGTATGATTTCGTCAATGAAGGCGACTGCGCTCCCGGCTGAGGCTTTTGTGATCGGCTTAACCTTGATCCACTTGGAGAATTTGTTGACGGCCACGTAGATCCATTTGAAGTTCGTCAGTGCTGGTCGAAAAGGGCCGAGCATATCGAGACCCCAACAAGCAAAGGGCCAAGAAGCTGGTTTTACTTGAAGCTCCTGGGCGGCGAGGTGAGTTTGCTTGGCAAAGAATTGGCACCCTTTGCAGGTTCGTACCATTTGCTCTGCGTCGACGACTGCTGTGGGCCAATAGAAACCTGCTCGAAAAGCTTTTCGTACCAGCGTCTTCGCGGCAGCATGATTCCCACACGTGCCAGCGTGGATTTCTTGTAGGATCGCTATGCCATCCTCCTTGGAGATATATTTTTGTAATGCTTCAAACTTGGAGTTCATTCGCATCAGTATGCCGTCAATGAGGACGTAGTTGTGGGCCCGGCGGGTTAGTCGTTCTGCTTCCGTCTCATCTGATGGCACTACATTATTGCAGAGATACTGGATGAAATCATCTTGCCAGTCGAATGGTCTGCTGGTGTTTTCGGCGACCAGCATGTTAGCCTGTGGTGGTGGTACATCGTCGGGCGGAATTTCTCGTTCGTCGGCGATTGATGGCTCGTGTAGGTCGTGGAGGAAAACTCCCGTCAGGATGGGGGATCGTGATGATCCTAGCTTGGACATTTCATCTGCTGCCTGGTTTTGGTCACGCATGACATGGTGATATTCAATCCCAAAGAATTTACCTTCTAATTTTCGGATGGTGGCGCAGTATGCATCCATCTTCTCGTTGGAGCACTTCCATTCTTTATTGAGCTGATTGATCACTAGGGCCGAGTCGCCGTTGACGATGATGCGCTTTATGCGGAGTTCACTTGCGATTCTGAGTCCGTGTAAGGCTGCTTCGTATTCAGCGACGTTGTTGGACGCTGGGAATAGTAGTCGCAGGACGTATCGTAGCTTATCGCCAGATGGTGATATGAACAGGAGGCCGGCGCCTGCCCCGTGAATGGATAGCGAGCCGTTGAAGAACAGAGTCCAGTGCTCGGGGGCGTCGATGTTTACTAGGACCTGGATGTCGGTCCATTCTGCGATGAAATCAGCGAGTGCTTGCGACTTGATTGTATGTCTCCCCTGGAAGGCTATGTTGAACGTTCCTAGTTCCATTGCACATTTGATTATTGGTCCCATAGCGTCCTTGTTGCGCAGAATGTCGCCTAACGGGAATTCGGTGACGACTGTCACCATAGTTGGTCGTTGGAAATAGTGTCGGAGCTTGCGTGCGGTGATGAGGACCGCGTATAACAGCTTCTGCACCTGAGGATATCTTGTTTTTGACTCATTTAGTACTTTGCTTGTAAAGTAGCATGGTCGCTGGACTGGGTATGCGCATCCGCTTTCGTTACGTTCTACCACCATGACGGTGCTGACGACTTGATTAGTGGCGGCAATGTAAAGCAACATTGATTCATCTTCTTTTGGTTCGACCAGGACGGGTGGTTCAGTGAGGTATTGCTTGAGGTTGGTGAATACGCGATTCGCCTCATCGTTCCACTCGAACTTCTGTCCGCCCTTCAAGAGCCCAAAAAACGGAAGGCCTTTTTCTCCGAGGCGGGAGATGAAGCGGTTTAGGGAAGCATTGCACCCAGCGAGTTTTTGTACATCCTTGGCATTGGATGGTGGCTTCATTTGAAGAACCGCGGTAGTTTTTTCTGGATTGGCCCGAATGCCAGACTAACTGACGATGTTGCCGAGCAAGTTTCCTGATGATGCCCCGAAGATGCATTTCTTTGGGTTTAACTTCCATCTGAACTCGTTGAGGGCCTTGAAGGTTGCCTCTATGTCGGCGACCAATGTCTCTACGAAGTGCGTTTTTACAACTACATCGTCTACATAGGCCTCAACTTTCCCTGGGATGAGTTCTTTCAAGCATTCTTGTATAGCGCGCTGGTATGTAGTGTCGGCATTTTTTAGTCCGAAGGACATTGTTGTGTAGCAGTAGGCGCCGAAAGGGGTTATGAATGATGTTTTGATCTGGTCGTCCTCCTTTAGCGCTATTTGGTGATAGCCGAAATAACAATCGAGGAAGGAGAGGAGTTCGCATCCAGCAGTGGAATCGACGACTTCGTCGATGCGCGGGAGAGGGAAAGGGTCAGGAGGGCAGTGCTTGTTGAGAATCATATAGTCGACACACATTCTCCACTCGTTATTCTTCTTTCTTACAAGCACCGGATTGGCGAGCCAATCGGAGTGATTTACTTCTTTAATGAACCCAGCAACTAGGAGCCGGGTTATTTCAGCTTTAATGGCTTCCTTTCGGTCCGGTGCGAATCTTCTGAGCTTCTGGTGAGTCGGTTTGGCCCCTTTAACCACATTCAACGAGTGCTCGGCGCGGTCATGGGGGACGTCGGGCATATCCGCCGGTTTCCAAGCGAAGATGTTGATGTTGCTCCGCAAGAAGCTGACCAATGTTGGCACAAATTATGGACCACTTTTACATAACTAAAATGATGCCACTAACCTCAGGATCAAGGATAAACAAACACATCATGAGCATAATTTATCAAATAACTAGTTCCACATGTCCATGAGTGTTTGAGTATAGGAATAAAGAAATGGAGCAAAGGAGAGCCAGTGGGGCCCACATAGGGGGTCGGCTGACCACCCTATGGGCCCACCAGCTCTCCCCTCTCGGCCATGATCCAAGAGAAGCACTCCAGAGTGATTTCCAACCCTTGGATCACTCTGTGCTTTCTCTCAACCGCTCACATGCATAGCACATAGATCCATGGGCCCACACCAAGGAGATAAATATGACAACCACATCAAAATCAACATCCAGCCTCAATGACAAGTGGGACCAGCACCAGGGAGGAAGAGGTGGGCCATAGACCCAAAGGGGGGGGGGTCGGCCGACCATCCCCTGGGCCCACCTGGACATCACTCAGTCCCTGACCAGTGGGGCCACACCCAGAAGGCCAAGGGGTGGCCCACTGACCATAGGGGGGGGGTCAGCCAACCACCCCCCTAGGTCGGTTGGACCCCTCCAACCGCCATATCAACCAGCACATGATGGAAATCCACACCATCCACCCTTGGTCGGTTCAAGGGTCGGTTTGATCCAAGGGTGGAGGATTGAAGCCCCCTGGATCAATGACGTGGCGATGGAGTACCCCCTACTCCACCTCCCACTATAAATAGAGGGTCACACCCCCGTCTCTACACATGGTGAAGAAGCCTACAAGCTCTATTCCTTAGATTGTTCTAGGAGTTAGTCTAGAGTGGGAGTTAGAGTTGAGTCGAGTTGCACTCGGGATTTCCGGAGTTGTCTTCTGGAAAGTCTGGTATAGCTCTTGTATCTTTCCTTCTTTGTAAGACTTTATCTTTATCAATATATTATCCTTTCTCTTTACTTTACTAAGTATTTACTTTGAGCATTACTATACTTGTTATAGTCTTGTTATATCATATAGCTCTTTAATAGCCTTTACATCAATAGTTTGTGATCCTTGTGACCTTTCCTGTATGCGATCATTGTCTGTCATACGGTGCTTTGATTATAGATCATAGTCAAAGTAGTAAGTTGTGTGTAAGCATGGTGCTTATACACCATCTTATCCTTGGTTACTGCTTGCTGCACGGATTGTTTGTGGTAGCTAGCAAGAGGTGACAGCCTTGTCTAGTCGTTGTATTCCACCACGTGTTTATAGGCAAGTTCTTAAAAGGTAAGGCCCCCGTAAGAAGAGGGCGCGGTCCGGTAGGTGTTTTGTCCTCCTACTGATCTATCCCCTCGCCTAGCATACTTGTATTGAGGAGATAAACTATAGTGTTTAGACTAGTTAATTGGCTAAGTATATTGAAGTAGAGTGAATTGCTTAGGAGTCCCTTTACTCTCTCGTTGTCCTCCCACCTAGCTAATCTATCTAGTTTGTTCTAAGTATCATTTACCTTGCCTTATTCATTCATCAACCCTTCCTATCATATATATCGTTTACCCCCCTATACTAGTCAGTACTAAGTTGAGGTGCTCTCTAGGATCTCTCTCTAATTATCATTTCTAGCCTATCTTTTCATTGGGAAAATATAAATTACAATACCTTGGAATACTCCTAGGTGAAGTGCTACAACGATATAATCTGTGCGCTTGCGGATTTATCCAATAGTCATAAGAAATACCAACAACCAACGCGCTTTCTTGTTCAGGATCAAGGTCGGCACCAATCACGGCGGTCTTCTCAGGGTCATCGTTGACCAGGGGCACCGTCTTTGTTTCCCTGGATTTCTTCGAAGCATGCGTGGTTGGAGGCTCTGGGATGTCGAAATCCCTCGCTTGTGGCTTGGCCGCATCGGACAGGTAGATTTGGGTACCGTATTGGTGTTCCCACCTGGCCGCATCCTTGATCATCTCTTGCTCGCATTCATAGGTGATTTGGAGATCGGAGTGGACGCTGATGACGCCTTGCGGTGTTGGCATCTTGAGCACTAAGTATGTATAATGTGGTAATGTGGTATCACCATGAGCTTCGAGAGTGCAGGTCGTCCGAGGATGGCGTCGTATGGAGTATCGAGGTCGGCGACCACGAAGTCAACAAGTTCTTCACGAGCTAGGTGGTCGGACTTAAATCGTATTGGGAGAGTGATTTGTCCGGATACCGTCAAGCTTTCATCACGGATGATGCCGTGGAGGGAGAAGTTCGCGGGGCGGAGACTGCTTTCCTGGAACTCAAGTCGTTGGAGTGTGCTTGGGAAGATGACGTTGAGGGTACTGCCTCCGTCGATGAGTATCTTCTTGAAGAGGCTGGTCGAGACAGCCGCACGGATGACAAGGGGGAAACGACCAGGGTAGTCATGACGTATCTGGTGGTCTTCCCTCGAGAAGTCGATCCGCTGCCTTGTCCAATCTGGAGAAGGGACATGAATGTTGTTGCAGTTATAAAAGGCTCGTCGGCGCTTACCGTTACCACCCGGATGTCCGCCGAATATAGGGAAGATGTCTGCGGCCTTCGTGAAGCTGGCGATCGGAGCTTCTGTCAGGTCTCCTTTTGCAGGGTTGTTGTCTGGTCGCTTCGCGTCCGCCTTGTTTTGGAAGGCTTCCTTGAGGGCGATGCACTCCCGCGTAGTGTGTATTCCCTGTTCATGAAGAGGGCAGGGTCCGTCGAGGACCTCCTTGTATCCGTTGCTGCGTCTGCACTTTCGCCCGGTGCCACGGCTGGCAAGACCAGGTGCCGAACGAGGTGGTGGTGCTTCCGGGGCGGTCTTACGTGTGGCCAACGCGCGCGGACGGAGTCGGCGACGAGCGGTGCTGATGAGATCAAGACATTCGGTGAGGTCTTCATCAACCTGGTCGACAGCGCTCATAAACTCGTCAGGAGTGGCGTGATCCGGGGCGCTTTGAGCCATATTGGTGGTCGGGTCTTCGATTGGAGGGGAGTTCGGCGCGAGGAGTCGCGCGAGTTCCGAGGTTTCAGAAATGGAGACGGTGGCATGGATGGTCTAGATCATAGATCCAATCTGGAGGGTGGCGCCGCCTGCAAGGATGACCATGGATCCGGGAAAGGTAGTCGCTTGATGAGCCATAGAGTCGGTGCACACACCCCCTACCTGGCGCGCCAACTGTCGACGAAATATGTGTCGCAGTCTACCTAGGGGGTACCCTACGGTAGTAGATTGTAGGCGGAGGTGTGGCGACGGCGATCAAGCGTAACACAGAGAGCGTAGACACGGCGATTTAGACAGGTTCAGGCCGGCAAATCACCGTAATAACCTATGTCCTGTGTTTTGGTGGCTAGATTGATCTGAGTATTAGGTTACAAGATCCGTAGATGATCTGAGAGAGATTTTGGAGGGGGTCCCTGCTCGCCTTATATAGCCGGGGAGCAGGGTTACAATTTCCATATCCTAACAGATTACGATCAGTCCCTTAAGGCATGGGATCCGAGTCTATCTACTAGGATCTTCCTTGGCGAGCAAGACTTCTTCGGAGTCCTTGGCGAGCACGACGGGCTGGTCGCGTGCCGCAAGGCCTCGTGGGCCGGGCCATATTCTGGTCGGTAGGCCCATAAGGTCCTTGGGGATATTCCGAGGTAATATCCCCGACAGTGCTTGCAATCCTAGTGTTTGATCTATGACTATGAATCTAAAATGTTTAACTCAACATGGTCAAGATAACCATCCGAGCATGTGTGAAGAAGCTTGTCCATGGTTTAAACCGAGTTAAATATTTTGGACAAGTGGTCTAGATCAAGCCAAAGTTAAAATCAAATCTTTCACCCTATCTCATACTAAGGGGGAGTAAAACTTGAATATCTATACTTGGTCCCACCATTTTGTGTCAATTGGATGACAAAGGGGGAGAAATTGTAAATATATGATGTTCAAAGGGGAGAAATACCTAAATGGGTAGATTTGAAAGATAAATGATAAAAGGGAGAAAATGAAAAATCAATTTTGAAAAGAACATATAAATAGGGGGAGCAAGCTCATGAACAATATAATTGCATTTGAATGTTTGCATCCTCATATGTATTGTTGCACAAGTACTTAAATTCAACATTCATGCTTGTGTGATGATTGCTAGTGATACAAATCGAATGATGATTGATCAACTAGCATGCATAGGATGGTAAGCTAGATTCTTGCATTCTTCAAGTGGTATATAGAAACCTTGCTCTTAATGTTGATCTCACGGGGTTTCTAGTGTTTACTTGATATCTAGCTTATCATGGTGCTAAGGGTGATTCTAAATTCCGCACTCTGATGGTATCACGCTTCAAAGGTCTACTCTTAAACTTTAGCATCATTTGGTAGCTATTTACTCTCCCACGAATTTCTATCTATGCATATGTGCAAAACTTGAACCAAACTCTAGAAGCACATATGTAGGGGGAGCTAATAACTACCAAACCAAATTTGTGTGACTTGTCCAAATCTAAAATCTTTGATTAAAATGCTTGGAAAAGCAACTCAAGTTCAAAATGATTATATTTCATATCTTTATGGAAAGGTTGTCATCAATTACCAAAAAGGGGGAGATTTATTATAGTCCCTCATGTGTTTGGTTTTGAGTAATTGATGAAACCTACCTAAGTACTAACATTGATCTCTAAGTGTGAATCATGAGTAAGGTTGGTACATGCCATGTGATGGAGGAAGGTGGATCAAAGTGTAGATGGCACAAGCTCTAGTATGGTGGTGGAAATGGAAAAGGAATTCAATGCAAAGGTGATATAGGAATCCTTTTCGGTTTGGTGATCAAGACATCATAGAGGATGTGATCACATTTAGGATAAATAGTTGTACTATCAAGGAGGGAGCTCTTGTGTTTGATTATGGTTATCATATGCCACTAGGTTCATTGCATTGCATATAAAATAAATTGAACTAGTGAAACAACCAACTTAATTCTAAGATCATGTGAACTAAAAGCTAACACACGTGCACAAGTGTTGAGATCACTTAGTGTTAGCCCTTCGAAGCTTGTAAAGAAGTTGGAGGCAGTTTGGACCAAGTTTGGAGGTCCAGACGCTAGGGTTTGATGGCTCCAAACTTTCGCGTATGCGTCCGGACGCATACCCTAGGCAGTCTATTCTGTGGACAGAGGTCCGGACGCAATGTTGTGTTCGGACGGGGAGCTCCGGACGTGCGTCCGGAGTATTTGCCCTCTCTGGATCGTCTCTACTTGAGGTCTAGACGGGAGTTGGTGTCCGGAACAAAGACTCCGGACAAGCGTCCGGAGGAAAGAGGCTCTCTGGAACCTCTCTGCATAGTGTCTCGACGCTGGGAACAGCGGGTCCGGACCGGACTGCAGGGAGCGTCCGGAGACGCGTGGCAGGCTGAGGCGAGCGCGGGAAGAGAGCCGTTTGAACGACAAGCTGACTGGACGCGTGGCCGATGGTCCGGACGGCGCGTCACGCGCGTTCAGAGGTCGCGTCCTTAGGATGAAACAGAGAGGCTGTCTGAGCTTGTGAAGGGCGTTCGGACGCTGTTGATGGTCCAGACCTCAACTGTTACTAGCGTCCGGAGGTACGCAAAGAAGTGTGTTTTGGGTGAAAACGGATAGTCTGTTTGAGGGAGCTATATATAGTCTTTTGGCCGGACCTTTGGGGCATCTCTTGCACTCCTACTTCACTTACACACTTGTGCTTGCAAGAGATTGCTCCACTCACTCATCCTCTTGACATAATTGACATATTTATGAGAGATTGAGTGAACCAAGTGTATTGGTTCTTTGATTGCATACTAGTGGCACTTGGTGATCGTCGTCATCGCGGGAGCTCTTGTTATTCTTGGAGATTAACATCTCCTAGATGGCTTGGTGCGACGAGGATCGTTGAGCGGAGGAAGGTGATTCGTTCCGTCTCCGATCGATGGATTGTGAGGGGTTTTTGAACCTACCCCGTGGGAGTTCGCGAAAGGTATCTCTAGTGGATTGTGTGTAGCTTGTGGATCCCTATCTTGTGTTGGTTTTGCGGCACCCGGTGACAGATTTGGCATGTGATGACAATTAGCGCGTGAACCTCCAAGTGGGTCTATCGCTACAACGAGGACTAGCTTGTTGGTAAACAATTGAACCACGATAAAAACATCTTGTGTCACATTGTCTCTACCGAGGATTTCTATTGTTATTGATTGGCTCTCCATTGGTATTCTCTCTGCGGCGGTATAACCCTGCTAACTCTAGCTTTGCATTACCGTCTTTACATTCTTGCAAAGTAGAGTAGCTCTCTAGCTTTTGTAGATTTGTTTAGAGCTTTCTAGGTTGCTTGCTAGTTGTGTGCCATAGTTCCTTATCTTGCTAGTAACTAGAATTGGTAGGTGGCTTGCATAACCGTGGAGTTAGAACAAACTTGCTTAAGTCATGTTTTATTCTAACAAGTTTGCTTAAGTGTTGTTGTAGAATTTTTAAATAGGCTATTCACCCCCCCCTCTAGCCATTCTAGACCTTTCAATAGCGCTCTTGGAGGCTTACCATGAGGGCCCATATGCATATATCCGGGCGCGCCAAAATATGGTGTCAACAGTGTACTAGTGAGTTATGCCAAACGAAGCCATAAAGTGGGTCAAAAACTTTAGGTGGATAGTAGTTTTTTATTCATTTGTTTTTTAGTATGAATATAGATTTTGTACAGGGAGGGTTGATGGTAGGGGCAAGGAAATTAATTAGTAATTAGTGGGGGTGGCATAAGGGGAACCATGGTAGGAGGTGCGGGACGCGAAGAAATGTGAACACTAGCGAGTTGGCACACATGTAGAGCAAGGTCATTGCTATCGTCTAGTGAGTAACCATACATAGGCAGCTGACGTAAGGCCAGTGGGGAAGGGTGCATGGCCCAATCTATGTTAAGACTTAGAGAGGTGTGTGTCAGTTCGCTAAATGAGTAGCACGCTAAGAGCAGCCGTCACTACTACATTGAATAACTATAGGGGCGGCTAGTAACCATTTCTAGGGGCGGTTTTACCAGCCGCCACTGCCATACCGCCTCTACAAATCAAATATTTGTAGGGGCGGTTCATCCAAATGGTCATAATCATCTTCATCCCCGACACGTGCTCCACTATCATTGTTGGTACCACCTTTGTCGGTGCCATCCCAAGCACCAACATCACCACCTCTTTCAAACTCGGGACGCATTTGTGTTTCAAGCTCTACTGAATATTGGGACAAGGCTTCTAGGGTTTCGGCGTCGTTTCCTAGATCATCATTGTCATTGTCATCAACAACCGTTTCACCATGATGAATCCAAACTGTGTAGTCCTTAACAAATCCTCGCATAATCAAATGATCTCTGATGATACTAGCATCTCTCCATGCCATAAGGTTCTTGCAATCTTTACAGGGACAAATAATTGTCCTTATTATTTGTCAATGCTGATGCATGCAACTCTGAGGCTTGAATAAATTTATTCACCTCTTCACGAAAACCTAGACGATGTCTTAGGTCTCCATACATCCAAGAATTTCTTTAATCCATCTTTTAGGACATCACAGAGAAAGAAAATACATTAAAAAGGACTAAATTAATTGAATGCATATAAACCCATAAATAGGAATTAAAAAAGAAATAATTACCCTACTTAGCCATAACTTATTAAAAATATATATTTCTTTAGTTAAATTATTTATTGATTACAATAAATAATTTTAAAATAATAACTAGCAACACTTAATAAATATATTTCAAACAGTGTCATATGAAATTATGCCTACAATAAATTGGTAGAGCTTGATTTTAGAAAATTCTAGAAAAAAAGAATCATCCAATTTGAAGTTAGTATAAGAGAAAAAGGCTTCTTACAAGGTTTAAGCAGAGATTGAAAAGAGAAATCGCACTTCTCTTACAAGAACAAGGGAAGAGACCCACTATATCTAGATGTACATGAAGTAGCTAATAATGCACTAAAATCAAGCAAGACCCACTAAATAAAAGGTGTCATCATATTCTCCTACCTAATTGACCCTAGTAGCATCAAAACTTTGCTCTAATTTACTTCATATATTGCTCAAGCACCATAGAAGAAAGAGAAAAGTAAATCTCAATTTGCTCACTAACCAACCAATAAAACTTTAAAAAACTGTTTGGGATAGCATTTTCTTACCTTCACCAGCTTCCCACCAAAGGATTTGAGACGAAAACCTCTCCTCTTAGTAGAGCAATTTTTAGGAAGAGCCCAATGCTTCTCAACCTTTTTTTGCGTGTAGGAAGGTTTGACCCGAGAAGGAAAAAAAGTGTGCAGCTGCTATAAATATCTAGACAATTTATAGGGGCGGCTGGTGATTGAGTCGCCCCTACAAATGCAAGCAGTAGGGGCGGCTGGTCATAACCGCCCCTACAAATTCCACGGTAGCAGCGGCTGGTGATTGAGGCGCTCATACATATAGACACCATTTGTAGGGACGGTTTGTATCACCAGCCGTCCCTACTGTGTCATTTGTAGGGGCGGCTGCTTAGCTGGGGCCGATCTAATGAACTGTAGGGGCGCCTCCATCACCAACCGCCCCTAAAAAAGGCACCGCTCCTACAAACTGTTTTTGTAGTAGTGAATTCATCCTTCTAACCTTTTACAACTTAGTAAAAGTCACTATGTTATGTTAAGTTATACACTTCTGAGTAGTGTGCTTGTTCTATCCTCTTATGTGTTTGTCAGTTATTCTAAACTTAGAAGGGTATGAAAGGAATAAAGAGTAGAAAAAGATTCATGATGCCACCTCTTACAAATATGGTCTTATTTATTCCCTCTAGTATTTTTCTAGGAGTTAAAAAATATAATGTTTTTGTAAGAAATTATTCTGAGAGATACTCTGGGATTAACAAAAAAAAACTTCCTGCCCTCCTTGAAATAACCTTGGTTTTATACACTGAGAAGACAAACATTATTTTTTCCTGGAAAGGATTGAACTTTACTGGTTAATTATAAGTTGGACCCTTTTTCGTTTTCGAATATCATTTAGATTTTTTTTAATAAGGAACAAAGTTTCAGTCTCTATAATTTGAGAATGATACACAGCTGAACGTCACATCATAAAACAAACATGCACAATCTAGAAGCAAAAGAAAGTTCGACTGAACTAGTGAACTTGGTGCCAACAAGACATAACTAAACACCATTACAATTTATGAAGTTCCAACCAAATTTTACGAAAACTAACATAATCAAAGTTTCCCATCTTCAACATTCTTCATTGAAGAACGGACGTTTATCCTCCTTATGTAGCATGGATCACTACACGTTACCATGAAGATGAGGTGCCTACTTTTATAAATTTGCGGATGCCTATATACGCTGATGCGGCTTTAACTAGTATGATCCATGTAGGATGGCAATTCGTGGCAATCATTTGAATTTTGTTTTGAAAATTAGCAGATGGCATATATATACAACCTCGATGATCACCACTTTAACATCATGATATATATCTCTCTAATTAATTTCCATATAGTTCTGTTCATTTTTCGTATATCAGATGACTAATAACAATGCTGCTGTGTAGCTCGTTCTATCGATACAAATGGCATTTGTCCTGGAGCTTGAAGAAGGCCATGAGAGGCACATACACCCTTTCCCTTGCGTTGCCAGCCATGACGAAGTCGGCGTGCGCGTAGTCCTCCATGTACTGAACCGTGAGCTTGTCGCCCTCGTGCGACTTGAGCACCTGGAGCAGGTGGCTCACGTCCTGCGTGTCCGACAGGGTGTCCCTGCCGCCGTAGCTGAGGAAGAGCTGGAAGTCGTCGGGGATCGCCGAGACGTCGTAGGCTGGCGGCGTCGCCTGCCCATAGTGCTCCGTGTTGTGCGTTGCCGTAGTCGTACTTGGCAAGCGTCCCTCGTCGGATCACTGCCGCCGTTCCAGTTGAGAGACAAGATTTAATTTGGTGATCGAGTAATAAATTAACGAAACGGTGATATATATATATAAACATGTTTCTGAGCCTCGGATCGGAGGAAAGACTGACTTTGAGCCAGATGGACCATGTTCTTGGTTGCGGAAGCCTGTGGCTCATGGGCAAGGAAGACCTGGACCGAGGAGTTATCGAGGCAGCAGTTGTCACCTGCACCAGCAAAGCTCTGATCTGTGGTAAATCGTCCAAAGGAAACAAAATGAAGGATTATTATTACTGCAGATCATTATTAGTACCTGTGAACACTGACATCAGATTGTAGCAATTGATCCCTGGTTGCGAGCATACGTCACTCACTAGTTTGTGGACAGCTTCCCTGCAAGCATGCGTTTTTTTTTCTTCTACTAATCACTAGTTGTAGGTGAATACACGTGACGTAACATATATATTAAGGTATCTGAATTAGTAACTCTGGCAGAAAATTTTCTGTTTGTCATCAGGTGGAATCAGCGCGTGAGAACTTATTTAGCAGGGTGTTGAAGAAAAAAGAAAAGGAAAATTACCGTGTCGGGTCGAACTCATCGAGCCCCAGCCAGTACAGAGCCTGAGTGGGTGAAAAAAAATTATGTCGATTTTGAGCCGTCGTGACAGCCGGACCGGTCGTGCTTTTTAATTTAATATAATTTGTTTGTTTTACCTCGGCGAGGAAGGTGTCTGCGCCCGCCAGCGCGAGCGGCGACGTGACCTTGTCGAGGTAGGCGATGGGGCTGAGCAGTCCGGCGGACCTCAGCATCCCCAGCTGCTGGCGCTGGCTGAGCGCCGCGAACGCGATGAGCGTCCCCAGCGAGTGGCCAACGTAGTGCAGCCTCTGCTGGCCGGACTGCGCGTACACGTACTGCACCACCGCCGAGAGGTCGTTGCTGGCGAGCTCGTCCCAGGACCAGTCCCAGTACGCCTGCAGGAGAAGCACACAGCAAGCTAATTAAGGCATCATGTTAAGTACGAGCAGAAATGAGAAACCATGGGTCCGTCGAACCGGGTCGCTGGAGGAGAGCGTGGTGTGGCCGCGGCTGTAGACGATGCCCCGGGTGTTGGCGATCCACACGTCGTAGCCGCCGTCCGCCAGGATGTAGCCTAGAGACTCGTCCGGGGAGTTCATCAGCCACGTCACGCCGTCCTGCGGGCATGGGCCAAAATTCAGTTGCATTCATTCGTTGCTACTACTACTGAAATGTCCAGATTACTCTGCTGATGAAGTCACAAAATAAAAGATTGCTCTGCTGATTGAGTTTATAACTAATATTATATATATATATATATATATATATATATATATATATATATATATATATATAGGTTAATTGGATATGTGCCATTATAATTCTTTCGTTTTTGAAACACACCATTACAATTCAACAAACTATGTCACTGCCATTGAAACTCTACACATGTTTGAGATACGTCATTATATACGTTTGGAGATGATTTGGGTCCACCAGCAGGCGTAGGAAGGGTACCGTATATTTGTATGGACAAGATTGCCCCTTCCTCTTCTCTTTCAAACTCACTGACACATGGGACCCACTCGTCATGCTTCTTCCCCACAGCCTCCTTCCTCTCTCTCTCTTCTCCATCTCCGGCGTTGAGCGAGCAAGCTGCTCTGTCACGTGTTCGAGTGCGGGAGGGCAGCAGGACCGAGCAGGGCACTAGACAAGCACGCGGGTGGGGCGGCCTGGCCGTCCTGCCGCCGCGCGTGGGCGGGCGACCGTGTCCAGGCAGCCGTGCTGCCGCCGGTGACTGCGTCGAGCCAGCCGCGCCGCAGCCGGGCAAGCGCACGGGTGGGCGACCGCGACGAGCAAGAAGTGCCAGCGCTGGCTGGGCACGGTGCTCTTCCAGGGGCGAAGTTCGAGCCGGACGGTCGTAGGCGGATTGCAGTTGCAGCCGGCGGCGCGGCGTGTTGTGCCAGCAGCGGGGTTGCACTGGCTTGGCCTGCGTGGGGCGAGCAGGATGCGGGTCCAAGGATGGGGCTGCAATCTGGAGTTGTCGCGAACAGGTAAGGAGGATGCAGAAAAGTTGTCCAAGGATGGGGCATGACGGTGGCGACATTGGAGATGTAGAAAGAGAGCGAGATGTGTAGCATCTTGAACGGGAGGGATGACAAGTGGGCCAGCAGGGGCACAAGCGTTCATACGAAAATATGTTAGCCTCAAGACGCGTGCAAGTGGGTCCAATACATTTTCGGGTGTATATAATAGCGTATTTCAAAATAGCAAACAATTATAATGGCACTAGCATAGTTTCGTGAGTTGTGATGGTGTGTTTCAAAAACAGAAAAATTATAATGGTATAGATCCAATTAACCCCATATATATATATATATATATATATTTACCATATATATATATATTTACCATAAGGAGGCCGTGCTGGAGCAGCACCGGGATCTTATTGCCGGCAGCCGATTGGGCGGAGCCGCGGCCGCCGGGGATCCGCTGCAAGCTCAGGATGTACCCGTCCGCGGTGGTCACCTGCGCATTATATTTCCAGTCACTCAATGTACTGCTACAGTGGTACCGTGCTGGAGCAGCACCGGGATCTTATTGCCGGCAGCCGATTGGGCGGAGCCGCGGCCGCCGGGATCCGCTGCAAGCTCAGGATGTACCCGTCCGCGGTGGTCATCTGCGCATTATATTTCCAGTCACTCAATGTACTGCTACAGTGGTAATTTGTCCTCTGGCAAGTAAAATTTGGACCGGACGACATCACATGAGTCGGTCTGTTTGTCTTACGTACGGTGTGCTCCTCGCACCTGTACCGGAACGGCTCCACCCTGGACTAGCACGTGCCGTTGGCCGCCGCGCGTGTCGCCTGCGGCGGAGCCGGTCGCGCTGCCATTGCTGCTGCTACCAAAGCGAGCAGAATTGCCAAGCTTGCCGCAGCGCTGCTGCAGCCACCTTGTTCCTCATAGCATCTTCGTCACCGCGCCGGTCCAAATTAAACCTGCTAGCTATCTGGTGTAGCAATAATACATCTAGCTATAGCTAAGGGTTCTTTCGACGGATGATGCATGGATGGAAAATTCCCGATGCTTGTGCTCGAGTTTTATACTGCTTTGGTTAATAATAATGATGGTATTTACTAATTTGATAATGCCATTTTCAACTTGGATTAAACACCAACGACGGACAGCAGGGTAATATTGCTATTACTACTACGTACACAAGTGCAGTGCAGTGTGAATTAGTTTGAACTGATGCGAAGCCATTCTTGTTTTCTCTTTGTTTATTTAAATCCTTTTTTGAGCTGACCTCCTGGGTACTGCGGCTGTCGACCTCACTTAAAATAATTAAAGGTGCAGACAAAACTAGCTACTCCGATCCGTAGCCAATGCAACATCGATGATTTGCAACGGTGGGCCGTGGGCGCAAGAGGCCAACATTGGCGTTCGACTTGTCTTATACGGTTACGGATGGATCATCATTGCGCAATACAGTATACAGTACGTCCTGCCTTGTCGATCTCGATCATATCGCCTGTGTAGTTTTCCGTGGAGGTCATCAGGTTGGTTGTTTGGCCACGGCGTTGCGCGTGATGCGTACGTAGCCGCGA
The DNA here is from genome assembly GCA_022036555.1 of Microstegium vimineum. Lineage (NCBI taxonomy): Eukaryota > Viridiplantae > Streptophyta > Magnoliopsida > Poales > Poaceae > Microstegium > Microstegium vimineum. The sequence goes on from CM039140.1 coordinate 20,712,369, forward strand.
GGCGTTCACTCTTGGACGACGACAACGACGTGGACGGGGTTCACACGCTCATTACTGCAGGACCACGACGTGCCCTGCGCGCACAAGATCGTGGTGCGTGAACCAGTACTGCTCTGCATTGGCTCGATTTTATTGTTCTTTGGTAGGAGGGGGTCGATGAATGCTATCAATTGGGTTGTGCTGACCAGTTTCTAGTACTAGGGTAAAGCTCTTACAGTTCCATTCATTCACCATTCATACTTCGACAGGCCCGGTTGCTGTTTAAAGTCATGCTGGATTGAATGCCTTTAATTTAAAGAATATGAACGTTTGCTTTTAAGAAAAAAATTACTTGCATTGAGCCATACTGGAAGATAATTTAAAACATTAGTGTTGTCTCAAGAAAATATGAATAATGTACTGAAATAAATATATATAACGTTTTGAATTTTCCACATACACTACATTTACTATATATTTAAACATACTGAGTGTTGACACTGTATATATCTCTAGAGATAGCATCGGGTTAGGTTGGTATTTATCCACCCGTGAGCATATCGGCGGGTAAGATTTCTTCCCACACCTGCGCTCAACCAACAATATATTCAAGAGAGACCAAGTATTAAAATCAAAGTGCTATGAAATATAACAAATTCATAGTTAAACGACATGCAAATATATCAATTTCACTTACATATAGTTCAATAGTATAATATATACTCTCTCCGATTCAACTTATAATTCGTTTGACTTTTTTGACCCCAAATTTGACCACTCGCACTACTACAAAAACGATTATGCACAGCGTTGGATTTTTGCACCCCGTGGCGGACACCTATTTTTGGCCGCTACGGTAAATCCCACGATTTACCGCAGCGGGCCTTTTCATTTACCGTGGCGGGCAGGCGGGCACTTTTGTCCCCTGCAGTAAATCGATTTACCGCAACGGACATCTTAAGTGTACGCTGCGGTAAATAGGGTATTTACCGCAGCGGACACGTTAAGATGTCCGCTGTGGTAAATCAATTTACCGTGGCGGACATGTTATATTGCCCGTCGTGGTAAACAAATGGCCCAAACAGCCCAAACAACGACCCATTATCACGCACTAGTATATATATAACAAGTTAGGGTTTGGGGTATCTCATTCCCCACTTCCTTCTCCCCCTCCCGCGCCGTCTCTCTCTCTCACGCAGCACCGTCTCTCCGTAAAAAAAAAGCAAAGTCTCTCCCTCTCTCCCCCTCCCATCACATCCCGACGGGAGGCCGGCCACAACGGCGTGGGACCACGACATCCCCAGCGGCGCGAACCACGGCGCCCCCAGCGCCGCGGGACCACGGCGTCCTCCCCGGCGGCGCTGGCCATGGCGTCCCGAGCGGCGCGGCCATGGAGTCCCCAGCGGCGCGAACCACGGCGCCCCCAGCGCCGCGGGACCACGGCGTCCTCCCCAGCACCGCGGGACCACGGCGTCCTCCCCGGCGGGGCTGGCCACGACGTCCTAGCGGCGCGGGACCGCATCCTCCTCGGCGGTGCGAGCCCTCGTCGGGCACCACGTCCATGCGGGCGGCAGCGGGGAGGCCGCCTAGACGCGCGTGGTGGCGACAGCGTGCAGTCCTCCTCTCCACTCTCACCGACGACGGGGCCCACGCCCCTCCTCTCCTCCCTCATGGCCGGCGGCGGGATCTGGCACGGTGGATTCTGATCTGGATGGGCTCGGTGGGCCCCTAGATGGGCTCAGCGGGCCTGTCTGGGTTTTTTTTGTTTTTTTTTGAAATTATTAACCGAAGCGGGCGTCTAATATGCCCGCCGCGCGGTTAATCCAATAACCGCAGCGGGCAAACCTGCCCGCTACGGTTAATCTTCTATTAACCGTGACCTGCCAACCGAAGCGGACCTATTTGCCCGCCGCGGAAAAGTAAAAACGACCGCCTCAGTAAAGATTTCTGTAGTAGTGTCGTCTTATTCAAAATATTTGTGCAAAGATTTAGTCAAATTTAAGTCATTTATTAAATAAGCAAGTCACACTAAAAGAAGTGATATTTTGCTAAAAAATTGGAACACGATGAGTGATTAAACTTGGGGTTAAAAAAGTCAAACAAACTATAATTTAAAACGGAGGAAGTAGTAGTTAACAAGCCACAATTTATACATCATCTACCCTACTAATTCACCATCTTTTTCTTTCCTACGTCCACACCAAAAAAAGCACCACAGTGAGAAGCCCCTCCTTCGCGTACCCAGAATCGTGCACCCAGACAAATCACAACTTTAAAACGAACTGTCCAGATTTCTTCTAAATCTTTTCTCTCCTTACTCACTCAGATTAGACGGTCAAGATTGCGTGTATCATCTTCCTCATCCTCCCGCACATCCGACAAAAAGCCAGCAGCCGGTTTCCCGAAAAAAAACACCTACCCGTCGTCGCTCCTTCGGATCGCCACACACTGCAGTCCATCAGCACCCTGCGCCGCTCCTGTCCGTCACGACGACCGAAACCAAGCGGGCGGCGACCAGGCACCCAGGCACGACGCTCCGACCGGCGACCAGTACTACGTCGCGAAAGGCATGAGGATCGGCGTGCGATACAGGGAGAGGGAGGCCGTGCACGCAGGCGGCGGACGAACCGGTCCGTGGCGTGCCGCACACCCGGGTGCCTCGACGGCCACACACGCATGCGGCAGAGGCAGAGGCAAAGCACCCTGCTAATTGCTACTATCTGAGAATGGTACACGCAATGTGCTCAAGATCTAACGGAAAGTATCCGCTGACGGAATAGTACGCACGATCAGTAGCTCCATGTCAGCCGATTCGGTTCAGAACTTTCAAGGTTCGGTTCAGAACTTTCAATTATTACTTTATTAGCTTCTTTATATTAGACGCATTTCAAGTATCGCTTACTTTATTACTTTATTAGCTTCTTTATATTAGACGCTCCTGCACCCAACAAACGCTTCTTATTAGCTTCTTTATTAGACGCACCTGCACCTGTATATATTTGTTGCTTTCTCTAAAGTTAGCTGTAAGTTTCAGTTTGCATCTATCTCGAAAACCCTGATCTTGATTAGATTGTTCTTAAAATACTATATGCAGTGGAGAAATATGGAGTTTAGTAATTTTGAAGCCTACTATAATAACTCATAATTTATCATTTTGTTTGACTGGTGTCTGTTCTATAAATTACTAGCCATCAACGAAAATATAGAGACACCACGAGAAGGATGCACTGCGCTCAACAATGTAACAAACATACATACTCCAGCATACACACATATTGCCACAAGATATATTGAAAAAAAACTCCATGACAACGGCTTGTAGTGAAAAACAACGCAAGAGAGAGGAAAGAAACATGAAACAACCCGTGAGTACCGTGTTAGGATAAGGGCTTAAGAAACCAACGGCCATAGGGAGGAGAGGAATAAGAGACATCGTGCATACCGTGCTCGACGAAATACATATTTAGCTTCATTTTAAGAAGGACCACATCAGCTAAGTGATTAAAGAATACATTGTTTCAAACATGTCACCACTATCGAATGCCTATGGATTTTTTTATTTTTTCATGCTAAAACAACTGGTCTTCCACAAGAAATTGGGAGTCTTTCTTGTATACAATTTCATGAAGTTGTGGGATGGTGTAAGATTGCCACCAATCAACACTGTAAGCATATATAGACTTCAACTATATTTCGTACACTACACAAATTAAATATAATGTAATATTATCTGCCATGCACAGCTATCAATACCACTGAGGATATAATTTTTGGCTGATATTTTGGCGAGTCGTGCAAATGAATGTGTTGCCAACATCCCTGAAGAAATCCAATATATGATTAAGGAGCTAGGGAGAATGTAACTATGTTTTTTTAAATGCAAAAATGATTCATCTACTATGTATAAGCTCAAATACTGTTGTGTAAAAAGTTAAACTCTACAAAAACAAATTGTTTGTTTTTTAAATCATTTTCATAGATCAAACTGTTGTGTTAGCACGGACATTATACTAGTAGATTCATAATGGGTCATTCATGCTCATACAAATAACACAAAATAACTAATAAAAGAAGTAAAGTAACAAGTTCATATCTCACACAATTACTGTATTTAGCCACCCACAAAAATATCGTCTTTTAGTTTGACATGTTATTCTTACGTTGCAAATTATATGTTCATTGAGCTAGTCGATATAATATACATAACCAAAGGGTGCTTAGTCTGGTTGGCTAAGTCACTCGAGCGGCACCTCACAGGTCCTGAGTTTGATTTTCTATGAAAGTGAATTTCAGACTGTGATTTCCTGAATTTATTTCAGGAGTTACTGGCGCTATGGTTTCAGTGATAGGCGACGTCCCTGTCGACAGCGAGGCGTCTTTGGTGACTTCATAAAGCTCGAGATCTGCCGGCTCAATCCTTCGGAGGTGCTCATAGGAGTAGAGTTTGGGTACGTGTATTCATAGAGGTGAGTGTGCGTGCGTATTAAGCGTCTGCGTTGTATTGTATAATTCGTAAAAAAAGATATAATATGCATATGACATAGGTGACATAATAAGTGCATAATGATGAGAGATTTGTTAAATTTCAGGTGCCTGAATTCTTTCGGACGATAATTATTGCATATGTTTTATACTAACTAAAATTGTAGTTTTAGTGTGTTGCAATCTATGTAGACACAGTTTGTAATTTTTTTCCTAGAAATATAAAAACTGTTACACAAAACTACAAATCAGAAAAAATCTTATATATATCGACACAAAGATAATTTAGCAATTACAATTTTTTTCTATAGGAAGACATGGAAAAAATTAATATATTATAACACAAAGACAAATGAAAAATATAAAATTAACATCTAAGTTATGCTAGTTGATGGTACACTAGTGCTGTCTGAAATCATCTTAACTTTCAGGCACCTGAACTATAGGAAAAGGGTAATAATAATTGTGTATGTAGAAAAAACATAATATCTTATTATTCAGAATAGTGAGTATATGTTTTTTTAAAGATAATAGAGAGTATATGTTAATTAAAGATGGGCGTATAGCGGATCAATCCAGTTGTTCATATGAAAGGATCAAGATGTCCAAAAGGGGGGTGAATTGGGCTCTTTGTAAGTTCTAAACAAGAATTAAACCTAGCAAGAGCCAATTAACCCCCTAGTGCCTATCGATTGTGTGTCCTAGCTAGAAAGCGGTAGCAAGTCAAATGAATGTGAAAAGCCCTACACAATTCTAGTAAGAAATGAAGAACAAGTGTGGAATGTAATGCGGTATGAAAGAGCTAGGGAAAGAGATTCTTGACACGGCGATGTTTTGCCGAGGTATCGAGGAGTCGACACTCCCCCTTAGTCCTCGTTAGAGCACCTCGCAAGGTATTGCTCCCCCACAATCCCGCGCAAGGGATGAGTGCTCTCTACGGGCTGGTTCTTCACAACTCCGGCTCGATGAACCACCCACAACCAATCACAAGTCAATGAAGAAGGGCCGCCGACAATCTCCCCGACGATCACCTTCCTCCAAGCACCACCGAACCGTCTTGGTGATGTCGATCACCAAGAGTAACAAGTCATGATCTTCACTTGACTCAATCAAGCCTCACAACTACAGTGGATGCACACTTGATCTCTTGGATGAACTAGAGAAGAGGATGGATGGATTCGTGAATCACTCTCTCTCTAGGGCTCTTGTTCTCTTCCCAACCTTCTCAAAGCAACCAGCAAACCAAATGAGCAAAGGCAAGGTGGGAGAGAAAGGGAGGAGCTATAAATAACCCTCACAAAAAACTGCCTCGGGCTGAATTTAAGTTGGTGACGGATGCTCCGTCGCTAGGTGAATGACGCTCCGACGCCCTGCCCCAACGGCTAGTTATTGTGTACGTCAGCAGGCGATGGACGCTGCACCTCAGCGTCCGGCGCAAACTAGCTGCTCTCGGGTTTCTGGGAAAATATTCCCGGACGCTCCTCAGCGTCCGACGCCCTTGCGACAGACGCGTCCGTCACGAAATAAGCGTTTCTGGAGCTCTCTGCTGGCCCACCGGACGCTGGTTCCACCCTAGCGTCCGACGCCAGCGTCCGGCGCCTCTGGCCTTAGCGTCCGACGCCTAGAACATGGCTCTCTCAACTTCGGTTTTCATCGCAATGGATATAGAAGTTGTTCTAGGCTATGTTACAGTCACCATAGGCTTGCTTAGAGCTAAGGAAGTCAAGTGTGCACCACACCTAAGTTATGAAGCTCTCCTAAGTCAAGATACTAGTCTAGACCTCCCTTAATAGTACGGTCAAAGATCAAATAGAAGCCCTATCTATTTCTATGTGTCCTTCACCACCTTGTGGCACTTAGCCTATCATTCTAGGGTCTTCATCATGTCCCTTTGAAATTCGAAATGATATCCATCTTGGGGGCTAAGAGTATAATCGTTGATGTCCATTCTCATTGACCACTATGGCTAAGCTACGCATAGCCTCTGCAAAACACACGTTAGCCATAATAATCTTTTACTTGTCGTTAATCACCGAAACCAATAGGGCCATGATTCTTCAATCTCCCCCTTTTTGGTGATTGACGACAATAATCCTCGAGTATAAGATATAAGAGATGAATGGTTAGGATTTCAAGTGACTTAGTTGGAATGAGCAAGGGTTAGAAAATAAGAATGAACAATACTTGCTCATCCAAGCCAAGCCACAAACATGGTACTCAATGAATATGAAATGGAATTGGAGTACCTCATGATATTCTCAATCAAATATAAATCGGAGTATGGAACGGAAGCTCAAATACCATTTGAATCAACGAGATATATCATGAATTCGCAAGTGACAACTCACAAGATATATTAGTGATAAAACAAGAGTTTGTCACACACATCCATTGAAGGACCGAGAACGGCGACCAGAGGGGGGGGGTGAATGGGAGCCTCAAATTTCTCTAGAAATATTCGGGCCACTCTTCCCAAAAGCCAAACCCAGTTGCTGGGTGCTCAACCTCCCCCGAGCAACGCGAGCGGGGATTCAGACGAAATCGGAGAAATGAGAGCTCACCGGCAGTGGAGGAAAACTCACCGGAAACCCCCAAGATAGAGTTCTCAACCCCTATGAGAAAGAGGCAAAAACCCTAAGCAAAACAGCCAGAAAAACAGGCGACGGACGCTGAAAGACAGGGCGACGGACGCTCCAGGACAGGGCGACGGACGCTGGCGACGGACGCAGAGAGATCGTCCGTCGACCTTCCAGAGTGCACTGCAGAAGAGAAGCAGAAGGCAGGGCGTCGGACGCTGGGCGACGGACGCTTGGATGAGCGTCCGTTGGCGTCGGACGCTGCGCGACGCTCGCTTAGGCGAGCGTCCGTCGGCCTTCCAGAGAGCCAGACGAAAACTCAGAAAAACAGGCAGAAAACCCCACGCGACGGACGATCGCGACGGACGCTGGCGTCAGCACGACGTAGCGTCCGACGCCTAGACGGAGAAGCCTCGACGGACCGTCCGACGCCCAAATACAGAGCGTCCGACGCACCCGAAACGCAGAAAACGCGAAAAACGGATCTCTCTCCGCCAAATCTTTCCAAAACTCGACCAAACGATCACCAACTGCTACCAAACTTTGTAGGCATGATCCTTGAGCAGTTGGGAGCTATCCCGAAGAAATCATCGCTCAATTTGGGTCGGAAAAACGGGAACACTCGGATTTGGGGGAAAAAGGGAAAACGAAGCACACCGCAAAGAAAACGCCCGATCTGTGTACTCGAGAGGTTTGATGATGGATCCTTCGGTGCAAAGATGCTCCTTTCGAATACGAACAACTTGATTCAAACGGATTTGCAAGAGCTACTCCCTACAAAAAGAAATCATCTCGGAAAAAGAGAGAGCGAAAGCAAAACGCGAAGAACACAAGCAAAACGGGGTCACGATCAAGAAATCGAAGCCGCCATGGCTTACGGAGGTTACGGCCTCCGATTCCTTGCAACAAACTCGAGTTCTTACAAAGGTTGGTGGGATCAACCTAGGGATCTCATGAACTAGAGAGAGGTTAGAGAGAGAGAGAGTTGGGGCAAATGATTAGGGTTCAAGAGATAGGATGAGGATACCCCTTCATCCTCTATTTATTAGAGGCTTTGGCTATTTCCCAAAGACCCCCCTAGATACAATGAGTGAACTACCTAGCCTAAGCATTGCAGTCCAAGCTCCGGTAAATATCTCCCTCGATTTGAATGGACGGCCCCGCTTCCTGCCAGGAGTTGCCGTCGCCTCGACGCAACCTCTAGGATTCCGCCACGTGCCATCCCCGCTTCCTCGGAAGCTCCGCCCGGGTTTTGAGGCCCAAACCCGCGAAACCCGCCACCGGTAGCTTTCGGCTCAACTACCGAACCCCGAGTTTTGCGGCCCAAACTCGGAAACCGACGCGGATGGTTTTGAGGCCCAAACCACCAAACCACTCGACGCGAGCCACCTTGTCCTCGCCCGGTCGGACTCCGAGTCCCCTGAGCCTCCGCTCGACCCGCTCGTCCGCCGTCTTGACTCGATCGACTCGGTCTATCTCCATGTCTTCTCGCACTCGCCGGTGCCAGGCACTAGCCACCACAGCTAGTCCGCCGGCGCCCATGGTCCCTCAGTCCGAGCCCCGCTTCCGCCCTTCACCGCTCTCAGTCCATCAGCACGGCAAGCCTCTACTCGACCTTCTCCACGCCATTGACCACTGTCACTAGGCATAGCACCTGCACACCACAAGCCGATAGACAGGCACACATTTGCTTTCGCAAAGATTAGTAGTAAGCCACTCAAACTGAAACGCTCAAGTGTTGGGCAATCACTCATCACAAAACTGAACATCATGGGTACTTATCCACCATGTGTTCGCAATCTCCCCCTTGATGAGTGCATTGTCAACACAAGTGCATTTCAGATTTGAGCCACAAGATAAAGCTCTCCAAATGACCAAAATCTAAGAAAGCCAAAACGGGGTCACTTGAGAGAAGCAAAACGCATCCAAAACTTGGTTCCCAAAGACATTGGCAACTGCTCGACGCAACCAAGCAAAAACAAAGCTAGCCCTCAAGAAGAGGCAGAAACGGGCTCAACACCGCTAGCAAGCCAAAGATACCAAACAAAGCTCTCAAAGCTCAGACAACCAATTGAAGCACTAAGGGAGTTCAAAGATACCAATTAAAACGCATAAAACTCAAGAAGCCAATCGAAACCTGTCGGAGCCAAAACACAAGCTAGACCCTCCAGAAGAAGCAAGGGCTCAACACATCTAGCAAAAGCTCCCCCTGGGCAAAAGCATACACAAGATACCAAGGGAGGGTGAAAAGAGCCAAAGAAGCAAGAAATTCACAAAAAGCACATTTTCTCCCCCTTGATCAGATATCTCTCCCCCATGCTTTTTTCCTACAATGCACAACTCTCCCCCTTAAGTGTAGATGGAGTGAAATGCACATCTCTCCCCCTTGTTGACACATGAATCTCATCAAAGCTCAAAACGCAAGAACAGGCCACAAATGCCATGAGATGCAAAATGAGTGCTACAAGCTTCATACATAGAGCAAAGACAATGAAAGGATGCTCTAAATGATGTGACCCTGTGAGAATAGGAAAAGCTCTACGTGCCCAACTAAGACTCAGGTTGAGCTAAAGATTACTTTAGAAGCTATTTTAGAGAGCATTACATGTGTGAGCAAGGAATGGGTATCACCTCCTAGAGACAACTATACATGGCAAACAAGATAGGACCTATCTCAAAGCAATCTCATTTATAGCAAGTAAAACTATCCCTAACAAAGTTCATACAACAAGCCAATGACCCAACTGAGTGAATTTTTCAAATTTCAGAGTTTTGCAGCCAAATTTCAGTTTTAGGCACATTTAAGGTGTATGCGAGTGGTTGTAAGCAAAGTGATGCCACTGCTTACCAACCGGGCGAAGTCAAAGGACTTAACACACCGATTTTGGTCATACACGACACCGCTCAAGTATCAACCCATATGGGAAGCAGTCTCGAACACACGGTGAAGTGCTCACAATGCAAACCCAACTCGATCTTTCCAAAGCACAAAACAGAGAACAATTTCATTTTAGTTCAACTTTAAGCATGGTGCGCAATGGAAGTGAATGAAACAATGAAGAGCCATAGATACAAGCTATATATAAGGCAGCCAAGAAGGATCTTCAAAAGCCTACACATGGTAGTGCCATTTCAGAGGTGACATGGGAATTAAAGACAGTTTTAAAGCTTTTCTAACTTAGCTCTATTGCATATCAAGAGATCAAAGAGAGTCTAAGTTAGGCAACACCATAGACACATAAAGCACCTCAAACAGAGCATAGATTCATTATATCGGCTATAGGTATGAAGCTTAATATGAACTATGTCACAAATGCAAATGAGATGCAAAATGCAATGACACAAATTAAAAGAAAAGACAAAAAGAACCAAAAAAGAAAAAGAAACACAAAGAGCTTCCCTCAACTAAAAAGGGAAGCAAACACCCAACTCACCCCGAAGGCGAGAAAACGCAACTTGATCGAGAGGTTTTGTGAGAATATCCGCAAGCTGGTTTTGGGTATCGACATGCCGGAGGTCAATGTCGCCCTTCTCATAGTGATCTCTCAGAAAGTGGAAGTGAACATCAATGTGCTTTGTCTTAGAGTGAAGCACGGGATTTTTGGCTACACTAATGGCACTCGTGCTATCACAAAGCAGAGGCACTTTAGTAAGCTCAAGACCAAAATCCTTTAAAGTTGCGATCATCCAAAGCAACTGCGAACAACAGCTAGCCGCGGCAACGTACTCAGCTTCGCACGTCGACTGTGCCACGCTAGACTGTTTGCGAGAAGACCAAGACACAAGAGATGAACCAAGAAACTGGCAAGTCCCAGAAGTGGACTTCCTATCAAGACGGCAACCGGCAAAGTCGGCATCAGAATAACCACAAAGCACAAGAGAGGAGGCGGCAGAAAACCAAAGACCAAATTCGGGAGTGAAGCGCAAATACCTCATGATGCGTTTCACCGCCTGCTTGTGCGATGTCCGTGGGGACGCCTGAAAGCGAGCACACAGGCAGACGGCGAACTGAATGTCCGGCCGGGTCGCCGTCAGGTACAGAAGCGACCCGATCATGCTGCGGTACTCCGTCTGGTCCACCGCTTCTCCTTCCTCATCCGCATCCAAGGCAGTAGTAGTTGACATAGGCGTCGAGAGGGGCTTTGCCTCGCCCATGTCAAACTTCTTCAAGATATCCTTCGTGTACTTGCCTTGGTGCACAAACGTCCCTTCTCGGGTTTGCTTGATTTGCAACCCGAGAAAGAAAGTCAACTCTCCCATCATGCTCATCTCAAATTCCCTGCTCATAAGATCTGCAAACTTGGCAACAAGAGCATGAGAAGAACCACCAAAGATGATATCATCCACGTAAATTTGGACAAGGAGAGTGTCTTTGCCTTGCTTGAGGAGAAACAACGTCTTATCTACCGATCCCATTTTAAAACCCTTAGCAAGCAAAAAGGTCTTTAGCCTATCATACCAAGCTCTAGGTGCTTGTTTCAAACCATACAAAGCTTTATGAAGTCTAAAAACATGGTTTGGAAACTTGGGATTTTCGAAACCGGGAGGTTGTCTAACATACACTTCCTCCTCTATGTAGCCGTTTAGAAAAGCACTTTTAACATCCATTTGAAAGAGTTTAAACCCCTTAGAAGCCGCAAAAGCTAAAAGGATTCTAATGGCTTCTAAACGAGCTACGGGAGCAAAGGTTTCCTCATAGTCTATTCCCTCCTTTTGACAAAAGCCTTGCGCTACCAACCTAGCCTTGTTACGCACTACCACCCCATCCTCACTTTGTTTGTTTTTGAAAACCCACTTGGTTCCTATAGGGTGGCAACTTGGTGGTGGTGGCACTAAGACCCAAACACGGTTTCGCTCAAAGTTCTCTAACTCCTCATGCATGGCATTAACCCAATCCGGATCCATCAATGCGTGTCCAACATCTCGGGGCTCAAAAGACGCGACAAAAGCCGAATGAGCAAAGTGAGAGATACGATATGACCTGGAGCGTGTGGTACGCTCGTTGATGTCACCGATCATAGTCTGAGGAGGGTGGTGATGCTGAATGTGTAGCGGTGCCTCACGTGAAGAAGTCGCCTCTCCCTCGACAGCAACTGGAGCTCCCTCGGGTGCAACGGGCACCGACTGAGGAAGCTGCTCGAACGGCCCCCATGTAGAGGAAGTAGAAGGGTCCGGGCCGTGAGCCGAAGTAGACGTCACAGGATCGACTGGGGCAGCCGGTGGAGTCGGCTCGGGATCACCCCAATCGGCGTCGTCCTGCTCCTCCTCCACAAAAATGCTGGTGTTCACCTCATCATCACCTGCAAGCTCAAAAGCAGTGGAAACACAGGGCATAGTTTCATCGAATGTAATCTCACTAGTCTCCATCACTCGGTCAGTCTCAAGGTTAAGTGCACGATAAGCACGAGAGTGAGTAGAATAACCAAGAAATATACCGTCAGAAGACCGTGATTCAAATTTATCTAACTTACCGCCCTTTTTGAGGATGAAGCACCTGCACCCAAACACCCGTAGGTGACTTACCTTGGGTGGTCTCCCAAATCGCAGCTCATAAGAGGTCTTTTTCTTAAAAGCCCGAAGAAAAATGCGATTGGAAACATAGCAGGCAGAATTGAGTGCTTCGGCCCAATACCGCCTAGGAGTCCTGTGCTCATCGAGCATTGTCCTGGCCATCTCAACAAGGGTCCGATTCTTGCGCTCAACAACACCATTCTGCTGGGGAGTGTAAGGAGAAGAAAATTGGTGATCCAAACCCAAAGAAGAGCAAAAAGATGCAAATTGAGCATTCTTGAATTCTGTGCCATTATCACTGCGAATAGCTCTCATGGCATGCTTAGGTAGCTCATTTTGCAATCTCAAAATCAGATCACGCACATGCATAAAAGCCTCATCCTTACTCTCCAAAAAGAACACCCAAGAGTACCTCGAGTAGTCATCAACGACTACAATCACATACCACTTCCCTCCTTCCGACCTAACCCGAGCTGGACCAACTGTGTCCATGTGTAAGAGCTCGCCAGGTTGAGAGGTCATAATTTGAGTTACGGGAGGATGGGAAGCAGCAACCATCTTGCCATGTCTGCAAGGATGGCAAACCAAATCTTTCTCGAACTTCAGCTTTGGCAATCCTTGGATAAGGTCCATTGAACTAAGCCTTGCAAGCAAGTCAAAACTCAAATGTCCCAATCTCCTATGCCACTTCCAAAGCTCGGAAGAAGAACCGGCAAGAAGACAACGAGAAGGTCCGGAAGAGATAGAAAAATCCGCACGAAAAACCTTCCCGAAGGGTAAAACCCGGCAAACAAGCTCACCACGAGAGTCCAAAATCCGAGACAAGTTTGGCTTAAAACTCACTTCAAAACCGTCTTCAAGGAGTTGCGAAACCGAGAGAAGATTAAAATGCAAATTCGCAACCAAAGCAACATCCTTGAGGACAAAAGACGAATTGACTCGGATGGACCCCCGGGAGACAACCTTACCTTTACTCTTGTCCCCGAAAGTGATGTACTCGGTGTGGCGCACGGGGTCGAGGCTGGAAAACCACTTGGCACTTCCGGTCATATGGCGTGAGCATCCAGAATCCACAAGCCAAGTCTCCTCCAGTCCTCCTTCCTACATCAATAAAAAGACATAGGGTGAGCAAACGGACCAACACTGGGGTTAGTAAACTGTGAAGGATACCAGTGTTGTCCCACTTGCCCAATGAATGGGTTAGGAGAAAAACCAAACATCTCCTGCCCCACGGGAGGATAGCGATCACCACGATAGGGAAAACGTGGTCCGCTAAAGAAGGGTGGAGTAAAGCCACCGCCACGAGGCCCGTAGTCGTATGGGTCACGACCGGTACCCCGCCGGGCACGACCACCACGTGGTCTCGCCTCCTGAGGCCTAGCACCTCGAGGCATTGTACCTCTAGGCCTAGAAGTGCGCCTCTGAACTTCCGGTTCACGCACCCCAACTCGTGGGTGGTACATGTCCCGGTTGTTCAACTCAACCTGCCTCCGATCATCTCTCTTCCTCCTAAAGCAAAACTCAGCCAAGTGCCCATCCCGCTCACAATACTCACAATGGTACCTCACCACACTCTTGGTAGGCACTCTCTTGTTGGGTTGGGTGGCTCTAGCTTTCTTAGGAAGGGGATCACTAGAGATGTCTGGCAGTGTGTCAAGTGGGTTGCGAAGGTGGTTTGGTTTGGCAATCCACACTTGCTTTTGTGGAGTGGTTTTGGGTGGCTCTTCAAACACACCATCTCTCACAGGAAACTTGGAGGGGTCGGTAGGCTTAGGTGGAGTGATCTTGGTAAGCTTGGGTGTTGTGGTGGATTTCTCATTCTCGCTCAAACCACTGCACTCACCGATCCTACCGAACAAGCTATCGTCCTTCCCACCTACAGCAAAGCCTACTCCCGTGCTGCCAGCTCGCTTGCACTGGCTAAGCATCATCCCCAACTGCGGCTCTCGGCAAGACACCCAGCTCAAGATGGACCGAAGGTATGTGTTTTCTTCCTCGGCACGCATCTTGTCGTGTCTGCACGATGCGATCTCAAGCTCCAAAGCCTCAAAGCGATCTGACTCTCTAGTGCTATCTGAGCTGACCTTCTCTAGCACAGCAAACCTAGCATCCTTCTGTGCCAGCTCAGAACGCAAGCCTAAGCAAGACTTGCACGCACCAAGTAAGCTAGGTCTAGCCCTCAGCTCACTAATCTCCTCAAGTAGAGTGCCATACTTGTCCTGAAGTGTGACAAGATCAGACATGTGGGTGGCACAAGCATCACACTCTACCTCCTCGGTAACCACCACTTGTGCCTTAGCAAACTCCAGCTCATGAAGCGTGCTAAGGTACTTTGCTTTGAAATCGTTCCTCTCACAAGCGGCACGCTTGAGCAAAGCATCCTGACTAAGCAAGGTATCGTTCAGAGACTCAAGCTCGAGAGAGAGGGATTCGATGGTGGGTGATACCTCGGGTGTGTCGGAGTCGTAGTCGGGGCCATCCTTGAACTTCCCGACCTTGCCTTCTTCAATCGCCATGGTGCAGAAACCACCGTGCTTGGCGTTGGCGTAGAAGCAGAGGCCGTTGAGCTTGTCCTCAACCTTTCCCTTCGACTCATCGTCGCTTGAGGAAGAACCCCCGTCGGAGGAGGCATCGATGTCGCTGAGAGAGGCGAGGAAGGCTCGGTGCTTGGCCTTCACCTTGTCGATCACCTTCTTGGAGAACTTTCGGTTGTAGCCGCCCTTGGCCTTGTGCTTGTCCTCGAAGCGGTGCTCGCGCTTGTCCTTGCGCTTGGTGAAGTCACCCGCAGCTTTCTTGGGGCAGTTTGCAATGAAGTGATCCTCATCACCGCAACGGTAGCACCCCTTTGCTGAGCCACCACGCCGACGGTTCAAACGGTTGTTGTGAAACCGTGAGAACTTGGTGATGACCAAAGCCAGCTCATCATCTCCAAGCGCCTCCACTTGTTCCTCTGTCATAGACATCAAAGACAAAGCGAACGAAGAGTGTGAGGGGTTAGAGGAAGAAGAAGACACACCGCCGGGGCCGGAAACCAACGCCATGGATGGGTTCGACGGGTTCTCAAGCTTGGCCCGGGTCTGGTGGTCAATCTCCGAGGACTTGAGCTTGCTGAATAGCTCGTCCACGGTCAGGGTGTCATAGCCTGGTGACTCCTGGATGGCAGCCACCTTCATCTCCCATACCTTCCGATCAAGAGCATGCAGAAGCTTGATAGCCATCTCATGATCATCATAAGGTAAGTTGGTCCGATTAGCACGCATCTTGTTGACGATAGATTGGAAGCGAGTGAACATCCCGTCAACAGATTCGCCGGCCAACTGAACGAAGTTCTCGTACTCCCTACGGTACGTGTCGAAGAGTCTGGACTTGATCTGAGGGTTTCCCTCATGATATCGCACAAGTGTTTGCCAGATCTCCCGTGCCGTAGTGAGACTCGAAACCCGCTCAAACTCAGGAAGAGACAAACTTGAGAAGAGGATGCTACGGGCTCTTGCGTTTGAAGCATGTTGTGTAGCTTGGAGCTCAGTGATCCGAGCACCAAGAACCACGTAGTCCTCATTCTCACAAATCTCCCAGATCTTCGAGTCAAGCCCTTGAAGGTAAGCGGACATGCGCACCTTCCAATAGGCGAAATTCGTTCCATCGAAGAACGGAGGTTTGCCAACACCTCGCTCCATGTCGCCTTCGCGGATCAAGAACCGTTTAAGGTGGAAAGATCCTTAACCAGCTCTGATACCAATTGAAGGACCGAGAACGGCGACCAGAGGGGGGGGGGGTGAATGGGAGCCTCAAATTTCTCTAGAAATATTCGGGCCACTCTTCCCAAAAGCCAAACCCAGTTGCTGGGTGCTCAACCTCCCCCGAGCAACGCGAGCGGGGATTCAGACGAAATCGGAGAAATGAGAGCTCACCGGCAGTGGAGGAAAACTCACCGGAAACCCCCAAGATAGAGTTCTCAACCCCTATGAGAAAGAGGCAAAAACCCTAAGCAAAACAGCCAGAAAAACAGGCGACGGACGCTGAAAGACAGGGCGACGGACGCTCCAGGACAGGGCGACGGACGCTGGCGACGGACGCAGAGAGATCGTCCGTCGACCTTCCAGAGAGCACTGCAGAAGAGAAGCAGAAGGCAGGGCGTCGGACGCTGGGCGACGGACGCTTGGATGAGCGTCCGTTGGCGTCGGACGCTGCGCGACGCTCGCTTAGGCGAGCGTCCGTCGGCCTTCCAGAGAGCCAGACGAAAACTCAGAAAAACAGGCAAAAACCCCACGCGACGGACGATCGCGACGGACGCTGGCGTCAGCACGACGTAGCGTCCGACGCCTAGACGGAGAAGCCTCGACGGACCGTCCGACGCCCAAATACAGAGCGTCCGACGCACCCGAAACGCAGAAAACGCGAAAAACGGATCTCTCTCCGCCAAATCTTTCCAAAACTCGACCAAACGATCACCAACTGCTACCAAACTTTGTAGGCATGATCCTTGAGCAGTTGGGGAGCTATCCCGAAGAAATCATCGCTCAATTTGGGTCGGAAAAACGGGAACACTCGGATTTGGGGAAAAAGGGAAAACGAAGCACACCGCAAAGAAAACGCCCGATCTGTGTACTCGAGAGGTTTGATGATGGATCCTTCGGTGCAAAGATGCTCCTTTCGAATACGAACAACTTGATTCAAACGGATTTGCAAGAGCTACTCCCTACAAAAAGAAATCATCTCGGAAAAAGAGAGAGCGAAAGCAAAACGCGAAGAACACAAGCAAAACGGGGTCACGATCAAGAAATCGAAGCCGCCATGGCTTACGGAGGTTACGGCCTCCGATTCCTTGCAACAAACTCGAGTTCTTACAAAGGTTGGTGGGATCAACCTAGGGATCTCATGAACTAGAGAGAGGTTAGAGAGAGAGAGAGTTGGGGCAAATGATTAGGGTTCAAGAGATAGGATGAGGATACCCCTTCATCCTCTATTTATTAGAGGCTTTGGCTATTTCCCAAAGACCCCCCTAGATACAATGAGTGAACTACCTAGCCTAAGCATTGCAGTCCAAGCTCCGGTAAATATCTCCCTCGATTTGAATGGACGGCCCCGCTTCCTGCCAGGAGTTGCCGTCGCCTCGACGCAACCTCTAGGATTCCGCCACGTGCCATCCCCGCTTCCTCGGAAGCTCCGCCCGGGTTTTGAGGCCCAAACCCGCGAAACCCGCCACCGGTAGCTTTCGGCTCAACTACCGAACCCCGAGTTTTGCGGCCCAAACTCGGAAACCGACGCGGATGGTTTTGAGGCCCAAACCACCAAACCACTCGACGCGAGCCACCTTGTCCTCGCCCGGTCGGACTCCGAGTCCCCTGAGCCTCCGCTCGACCCGCTCGTCCGCCGTCTTGACTCGATCGACTCGGTCTATCTCCATGTCTTCTCGCACTCGCCGGTGCCAGGCACTAGCCACCACAGCTAGTCCGCCGGCGCCCATGGTCCCTCAGTCCGAGCCCCGCTTCCGCCCTTCACCGCTCTCAGTCCATCAGCACGGCAAGCCTCTACTCGACCTTCTCCACGCCATTGACCACTGTCACTAGGCATAGCACCTGCACACCACAAGCCGATAGACAGGCACACATTTGCTTTCGCAAAGATTAGTAGTAAGCCACTCAAACTGAAACGCTCAAGTGTTGGGCAATCACTCATCACAAAACTGAACATCATGGTACTTATCCACCATGTGTTCGCAAAAGTCAAAACAATCACCTTGAAGAAAAGAGCAGGGATCCACTGGAGAGGGAAACCCTCGGAGAAGAGGCGCCTTCCTCTCGGTCTGCTCGGCCAAAACGCTCGAGCAGAGGAGAGACTCGAAGGGGGAAGGCCTGCGGCGCAGGAGAAATTCACCGGCAAGGAAAGATCCCAGGCGCAGGCAAGGAGAATCTTGGGCAGAGGTGCGGCGAGATCTAGAGAGCGAGAGCGAGCGGCGGCGGATAGGGCGGCGCGGCGTACGGATGCAACTGTAAACGATCGAGGGAGAAGAAGCAGTTTTCAAAATAATATGCGCTCTGCAAGTTCGCGACGGACGCTCCGTCGGGACCGACGGACGCTAGGTTACAGCGTCCGGCGCTTATGCAGTAAGGGTCCAGAGAGCTCCAGTTGGCGACGGACGCATCCGGCGCCAACGCGACGGACACTGTGAAGCGTCTGTCACTCGAACAGAGAGGACCAGAGAGCTCCTGGACGCGCCAGACGCATCTGACGCTTCTGTGACGGACGCTAGCAAGCGTCCGACGCCCCTTAGGCGAGCGGCTTTCAATATGCGGACGATCGCGATAGACGCTGAGGCATGGGAGGTCGAGCGTCCGTCGGCAGCGCCCGACGCCATTTCAAATCTGATTTTTTTGTCTTTCTGCAAACCAAGTCCCAATCCCAATAAGATCCAAATAACACCTGATTGGACTTGGTATGAGAACCATCTCTCAAACTCTCATTTTCAAATATTTTGCCATAGGCTTTAGACTTAGTTTTTAGTTCAAAATATTCGAATGGAAGCTCTAAGGAGACATCATAGGGCCACAAGACGGGTATAGAAACATCTTGAGCTTGGAATGCTCCCCCTAAGTAGCGAACCTAGCGGATGCTCAAACTTAACCGAAAAGAAACGGCAAACAACACATGCATATGCTATGCAATACAAGAATTTGAATCTAGATTGCTTGCAAGTTTGAACCATGGTTAGACTTCTTCACATGATTTAAGGATGGTTATTCTAACCATGTTATATTACACATGATGCATGGTTCACACAAACACATTTTTAGTGAAGTTAGAGTGATCAAGCACACTCAACTCGCTTCTCAACCTACAAAAGGTTGCTTCATCGAGTGGTTTTGTGAAGATATCCGCCAATTGCTCTTTGCTCTTAACTCCAACTAGTGTGATTTCTTTCCTAGCCACATGATCTCTAAGAAAGTGATGGCGAATATCTATGTGCTTGGTGCGAGAGTGTTGAACTGGGTTGTTAGCAAGCTTTACGGCGCTTTCATTATCACACAAGAGTGGAACTTCTTTTAAAACACGCCGTAATCAAGAAGTGTTTGGGTCATGTATAAGATTTGTGCACAACTTGCTCCCATGGCTATGTATTCTGCCTCGGCGGTAGACAATGCCACACTATTTTGCTTCTTGGAGGACCAAGAGACAAGTGATCTTCCTAGAATGTGGCACCTGCCGGAGGTACTCTTCCTATCAACCTTACACCCGGCATAATCCGAATCGGAATAGCCAACTAGTTGGAAGGGTGCTCCTTTGGGATACCAAAGACCCATGCTAGGGGTGTGCCTTATGTACCTAAGGATTCTTTTAACCACACATAGATGCGACTCCTTAGGGTTTGCTTGAAGCCTAGCACACATACACACACTAAACATGATATCCGGCCTAGGTGCGGTGAGGTAAAGTAAACTACCGATCATAGAGCGATAAAGAGTTTGGTCGATCGGTTTACCTCCCTCATCGAGATCGAGATGCCCATTAGTATGCATTGGGGTCTTGATTGGCTTGCAATCCTCCATCTTGAATTTCTTGAGCACATCATGAGTGTACTTCTCTTGAGATATGAAGGTGCCCTCCCTCAATTGCTTCACTTGGAAGCCAAGGAAGAAGGTTAGCTCGCCAATCATCGACATCTCAAACTCTTTGGACATCAATGCACCAAATTCCTTGCTATGATCTTGGTTTTTGACCCAAATATAATGTCATAGACATACACTTAGCAAACAAAGATCTCTCCATCTAGCACCTTGGTGAATAGTGTGGTATCCACTTTCCCGATCTTGAAGCCCTTCTTGAGTAGGAAATCCCTGAGCCTCTCATACCAAGCTCTTGGAGCTTGCTTTAATCCATAGAGTGCCTTGGACAACCTATACATATGATTAGGACAAGTTGGGTCTTCAAACTTGGGAGGTTGTGAGACAAAAACAAGTTCATTAATGAAACCATTTAAGAAGGCACTCTTCACATCCATTTGAAAGAGTTTCATTTTGTGATGTGAAGCATATGCCAAAAGGATACGAATGGCTTCTAGTCTTGCAACCGATGCAAAGGTCTCCCCAAAATCCAAGCCTTCAACTTGGGAGAACCCCTTTGCCACCAATCTTGCCTTGTTCCTCACAACCACGCCTTGATCATCTTGCTTGTTCCGAAACACCCACTTGGTGCCAATGATTCTTGCTCCTTTGGGCTTCTCCACTAGTGTCCACACTTCGTTCCGGGTGAAGTTGTTCAACCTTCATGCATGGCATTCACCCAATCCAGATCCGCAAGTGCTTCCTCCACACTAGTAGGCTCAACAAAGGAAACAAAGGAGTGATGCTCAACATAAGAAGCAAGTCTAGATCGAGTTGTTACCCCCCTTGATGGACTCCCTATTATGAGTTGTTGTGGATGAGCTTGAAGAATAGGTGTAGATCTTCTTGTAGTTTCTTGAGGAGGGGGATGTGGTGCTTCAACGTTTTCAGTTTCCGCCTCGGCTTGATCTTGAGGATGAATGTATCTTCATGTGCTTCCCTCATTTGATCTTCTTCAACTTGAGGCGTGTGGGGGCGGAGATGGATCTTGGTTTGCACCATCTTCAACATCTTCCACCTCTTGTGGGTTGATAGCACCAACGGGCTTATTCTTCATAGCCTCCCTCAAGGGTTCATCACCTACATCATCAAGATTCTCAAGCGCTCCTTGGGAGCCATTAGTTTCATCAAACTCCAAGTCATACGTTTCTTCAACTAAGCTGGTGGCTTTGTTAAATACACGGTATGCCTTGGATTTAAACGAATAACCAACAAGGAAACCAATGTCACAATGCCTTTGAAACTTCCCAAGTGTTGGCGCTTCTTGTAGATGTAGACTTTGCATCCAAACACCCGGAAGAAAGAGATATCCGGTTTCTTCCCATTCACAAGCTCATAGGGGGTCTTCTTGAGAAGCCTTTGGACAAATAGCCGGTTGACCGCATAGCATGCGATGTTGATTGCTTCGGCCCAAAACTTCTTGGGGGTGTTGTACTCATCAAACATGGATCTAGCAAGTGTGATTAGAGTCCGGTTCTTCCTCTCAACTACACCATTTTGTTGTGGAGTATAGGTGGCGAACACTTCATGCTTGATGCCAACTTCATCACAATAGTCTTCTATCTTTGTGTTCACAAACTAGGTCCCATTGTTACATCTAATCTTCTTGATCTTCACATCAAATTCATTTTGAGCTCTAGTTGCAAACTTCTTGAATATGCCTTGAGTCTCACTCTTGTCTTAAAGAAAGAACACCCAAGTGTATCTAGAGTAGTCATCAACTACCACTAAGCAAAAGAGATTGCCTCCAAGACTAGCATAAGTGGTAGGTCCAAATAGATCCATGTAGAGTAGCTCTAGAACTCTTGAGGTAGACATGAAAGCTTTGGTTGCATGAGTGTTTGCCACTTGCTTGCCGGCTTGACATGCACTACAAAGTTTGTCCTTCTAAAACACCACATCCTTAACCACTCTAACCAACTCCTTCTTGACAAGCTTCTTCAAGGTTGACATGGCCACATGTGCAAGTCTTCTATGCCATAGCCAACCCAAAGAACTCTTAGAGAAGAGACATGTTTGCAAGCTAGCTTCATTTGAGGTGAAATCCACTAAGTTGAGGTTGTTGTGCCGAAACCCTTTGAATATCAATGACTTGTCTTCTATCTTGGACACAAGCACCTCATTAGGAGTGAAGAGACATTAGAAACCAAGATCACACAATTGTCCAACCAAAAGCAAGTTGAAGCTTAGAGATTGCACTAGCAAGACATTTGATATTGATTGATCATTGGAGATTGCCACTTTGCCAAGCCCTTGAACTTTCCCTTTCGAATTGTCCCCAAAGGTAATCTTGTCTTGCCCTTCACAATCTTCATCAAGTGTGGTGAACATCTGGGGATCACCGGTCATATGTTGAGTGCAACCACTATCAATCACCCAATGACTTCCACCGGTCTTATAGTTCACCTACACACAAGAAACTTGGAGTTAAACTTGTTGTTTGGGAACCCACACTTGGCGAGGTCCTATAGCCTTGTCAACCAACTCCTTAGAAACCCATAGCACTCTAGGCTTGTTCTTCATTTTAGGACCAAGAAACATCACAAGCGGTCTACACTTGGAGTCCTTGTTGATGACAAAGTGTGCATCATGAGCAAATGGCCTTGTGTGCTTGGGCAAGGTCTTGGGTGGTGGAGTCTTGCATTGAAACTCAAAATGACCAATTTGTCCACATCCAAAGCACTTCTTGGGCTTGGACTTTGGCTTCTCTTGATTGTAGCCATTGTACTTGTTCTTGTAATAATTCTTTGCTTCAATCTTGACTTTGGCCTTCATGAGTTGGTTCTCCTTGAACCCAATATCGGTCTTGTCGGTCTTCATCACGGTGCTCATCAAAAGCTCACTTTGAAGGTTGTGGCCCTTGGTGAACTTCTCCAATCCACTTGTAAGCTTGATCTTCTCATTCTTGAGCTTTGCAACTTCCTCTCTAAGTGTGTTGACCAAGGTGGTTTCATCCTTGTCATCTTGCTTGGCCGACTTGATAGTGAAGGGCTTGTTTGCCTTGAGGTTGATTAGCTCTTCCTTGAGCTTTGAGTTCTCTTCCCTCATCTTCACATAGTCATCATACTTGTCGACTTCAACTATCTTCTTGCCCTTGCACTTAGCTTTTTGCTCACTAGCAACTTCATCAAGCATGTCCTCACAAGAAGTAGCTATATCACGCTTAACAACTGGGTTAATAGTAACATGTGTAGCAAGATCATTTGTAAGCAATTCATTAGCTACCACAAGTGTGTCATGTTCATTTATCACTTGGTTGTAGTCATCTTTTAGCAAGTTATACCTTGTGTGGAGCCCTTGTGTTGACCTCTCAAGCTTATCATGTTTCTCATTCATTTTCTTGAGTGAGGCTTTGAGCTCCCTAGTGCTAGATGTGAGAGAGTTGTTCTCAAGCTTCAAATCATCATTAGCACTAGACAAGGCATCAAGCTTAGCATGCAAGTTATCCTTGACCTCAAGAAGGTTGCCATTTTTATTTTTGTACTTCCTTATGATGTCCGATTACTTGTTGCAAATTTTAATGAGGTCATCATAGGAAGGTGTTTCATCATCACTCTCATCACTAGAGGAGTCATCACCATCATCCTCTTTTTGTACCTTCTTGTCACCTTTAGCCATGAGGCATAGGTGTGTAGAGGATGAGCCCGTGATGGAGGAGGTGGTGGTGGAGTAGAAGAACCAATCACCAATGCGGCCACCTTCTCATCTTCACTCTCACTATCGGAGGGCTCACTTGAATCTTCAATGTCGGTGAGCCAATCTCCAACAATGTAAGCCTTGCCATCCTTCTTCTTCTTGTGGAAGTCGAAGTTCTTCTTCTTCTTGTAAGGCTTGTCATGTTTCTTGTCATCATTGCTTGAATCATCTTGTGCACCATTCTTGTTCTTGTAGTTCTTGAATTTCTTGTTCTTGAACTTGTCTTTCTTCTCTTCGGTGCATGTGTGAGCTAGATGACCAAGAATCTCACAATTGTAGCACTTCATTTGTGAGATGGGCTTCCTTGAAGAGATTGTGAAGAATTTCTTCTTCTTTGAGTCAAACTTGACTCCATTCTTGTTAAGCTTCTTCAACATCTTGGTGGTCTTCTTCACCATGAGAGCAATGTTGTCATCATCATCTTCACTTGCACTCTCATACATGATTTGCATTTTGCACTTATCTGAGAAAGATGCCTTGAGAGCCAAGTCCTTCTCCTCTTTTTCTTTTTCCTTCTTCTTGGAGGAGGAAGAAGAGCCGCCATCACCGCTCTTCATGTACATCTCATGGGCATTGATTTTGCCCAACACTTGTGTTGGTGTAGAGGCGGAGAGATCCCCATGATGAAGAACCGTGACGATGTGACCATACTTGTCAACCGGCAAGACACAAAGTATCTTGCGCACCACATCGGCCGGCGCCATTTGGTTGAGCCCAAGTGTAACAACCCGGGTTTTTCTAACAACAAAAAGTGTGAGCTTTCAAAAACTTTTCCATACAATGTGTGAAGCATGTAATTGATAGGTCGTAGAAAGCTAACCCTAGTGGAGTTTATCGTTATACCGTTGCATGCATATAGATTGTTTGTAGATTCATGCCTCGGTTCTTGTTTTGATTTTGGGTTTTGTGTTGTGTTTCGTGTTGGAGTGCACAACCCATAGCAACCCTCTCTCTCTGACTCCATCAGAATCCATCTCTGGGTTCCTTTAAACCCTTCATGAAAACATATCTCTGATCTCGTTGAGTCCTCTCTGGAATCTCCCTTGAATCTCTCTCAAGTATCACCGAGTCACTTCCCCTTTTATGATCTCGTGATCCATCCTCGATCATATCACTTATCTCATTGGTGTAAATCTGGGGAGCCATCTCGACTTTATCTAACCCTAAAAGGACCACCCTGCTGGACCTCCACAAATATACGAGCATGTTCTAAGAGGTGTGTGTATATATATATACAAACACATGTAAGCCATAGGAAATAATATGGTTATATAGCAAAAGAAAGGAATAAGGAGAAGAGGAAACATCTCCTTGCCCCTGCAGCCCACCAGGCCCAGCCGGCCTCCTCACTATCCTCTCCCCGGCCCACTCCCTCTCTTTCTTGCCAGCCCAGCAGGCCCGCTCACTCCCCACCTCTTTTCCCCGCTCCCGGCCCACCTGGCCCAGCCTGCCGAGCCCCCCAAACCCTAGAGTGCCGCCCCGGCATTCCCTCCCAGCCGCCGCCGCCCACGTGGGGCGCTCCCCCGCCCACGCGAAGCCCCCACGACGTCATGCGCAGACACGCGACGCGCCCCCACGCGGTCCCACGCGCAGCTCCGCAACCCGCCTGTGCGCACGCCCTACTCGCGCGACGCGCTACCCTGCGACCGCGCCCCCACTCGCGTGGGCCCTCTTTGCACACGCCTCGCACCCCACGACGCGGAAGCCGATGGCCACCACGCGTCCCAGGGGTATGGATGCCAAGGCATCCCGCCGTCGGCACCTCGCAACCCTAGCCGGTCACCCCTATAAGAGCCGCGAACGTTGCCTCTCCCCTGTCATTCCCCATCCGCGCCGCCAACCCTTGTCCTCCCTCCTTGCTTGCCATCGTCGCTCCCAGCAGCACTGCCACGCCCACGCCGGGTCTTGACGCCATGAGCTCTCCACGACCACCCGTCGTCCTTGCGCGCCATGGGTGCCCATGTGCCACAGCGGACACAGCTGCCTCACTGGACTGCGTCGATGCCCCACTACTCTCCGTTGACGCCAAGTCGGAGCCGCCATCGCCAAGCTCTGTCCATCCTCGCCATGGCTTCGCGGACGCACTCACGACCGAGCCTGTGCCGCGACGAGCCGCGCCCACCACGACCTCGACGTCGTCCTACCCGTCGGTCGGGGCTGCGCCGAGCCCGACAACCGGCGTGCCCCGACCTCATCTTTGATGCGTCGCCTCGATGCCTTGACCCGCACTGCGGCGCCGTTCCGACGCCGTGCCGCGACGTCACGCTAGGAACCCCCATGTCGACCGGCCGTGCTGCAGCGCCGTCAAGCCAACGTCGCCCTACTACGCCCGACGCCAAGCCTCAGTCCTCGCCAAGCCACGATGCCGCTGCTGTGCACCCAGGGATGTCGTCGTCCTTGACATGGTGCAGCAACGACCAGCCGCACTACCGTCCACACCGGCCTGCGGTTCTTTGCCTCAACGGTCGTTAGCCCACCCTTCACCGCATCCGCGACGTCGCACCGCCATTGTCAACCTGAACCGCAACCCAAACTGCTGGACCCGACCCTACCGTCCTGCTGCATCTCCATGCAACCAGTGCACACCGGTGAGCCCTCTTAGCAGCAAGGTCCTCACCTGTGTAGCCTGGTAGTTGTCTATCTCTGAGACTGGCCTTCGTGCCACGTTCTACACTGTTGCAGGAAAGCCGCGGACGTGCTGCGTTGATTGGCGAAGCCTTGATATTCCCTGCCCACCTGTTGTTCTGTCCGGCCTTTGTGCCACTGTTCTCCACAGTGCAGGGAAGATGCTGCCATGCCACGCCATCCGCAGCAGCTCAGCCACCTCCCGGCCAGTCGCTGCCCCGTCTAGCTAGCCGCAGCCATGTGCAGCCAGCCACAGCTAGCCGTGACCACCTGCAGCGAGCCGCAACTGGCCTGTAGCCGGCCACAACCGGCCTGGGGTGGCCCCAGCTGGCCCGCGCTGCCCTGGACACTCCGCCGACCCACTACACACAGCAACCCGGCGCCTTCCCCGTCACTTCAAGGTCGAGTCTTTGAAACCCGCGGACACCATCCTTGACGTCGGCAAAGCTCCTCTTTTATTTCATACTTGTTCATACATGTCACACTTGTTATCTACACTTGATATTTATCTATCTATGCCTGTGTCATGCCTTCGCGCCGACCTATCTCTATCTGTGCTATGGGATTGTGCTACTCTTTTGTCAGTCATGGTTTGTGTGTTGGTTCTTGCGTTGTGATGTATTGTTTGTCTCTGTGGACCGAGCCTTCAAGCCGGTTGAGAAGCGACGTGTTTGGTCGTTTCGGTCGTGGGTTTGTCCCACTGTGGCCGTAACGCCAAGCACGACCCCTTCTCTCATGTCTTGTTGGCCCCGTAGGACTATGGTCGTTAGTGACCCTATTCGGCCCTAGGGCATGGCTATTGTGGACTCGATAACGGTGCGCTTCCTACCCGCACATGGTGATTCTCACGTGACCTAGTCCACTAGAGCTGAACTAGGGGATGACTATCGTGGAAGCTTCGGAAGCCAACTCGTGTAGGTAGAGTTCATGGCCGTGAGTGCCTCGCCATGACCATACCATCTTTTTTCCTACCCACCTCATATGCTTGTACCACCTAGACCATACCATCTCTTCGGTTCTTGTAGTGACAACTGCACTACTAAGAACACGAGGGATTGCCTTATGCCATTTTAGTGCACGGAGGTCGTGGTGCCCTACGAGTTGGTGTAGTTCGAGGAACTGTGAGCTTGTGTCTCTATTCCTTCAACCTCCGTCGCTTACCATGGTGTGTGGTTGAGAGAATGCGGGGACTGTTCCTCTCTTATTAATCCTCGTCTATCCAGTAAGACGTGGATTGAGCCCTCTTGTTCCAACTTCTTCGGTTCATGTCCTTCGCCATAACGTCATGATCGAGGTGTCGAGGAACCAATCCCCTTTCGCTTGCTTGATTCCTTTGGTGTTTATTTATCGCTCTCTTTGTTCTTTTCCTTTGATTACGATCGGATGCTATGGCGAGTGGATCAAAGGAAGGTGGATCCTTTTCTCTCTCCCTTTCTCTTTTGGCTCTTTCGTGCTCAAGCCCTTGTATGATTGTACCTATTTAGACCGTGGTGCTTCTTAGGTCCTTGCGGTGACAACCGCACCGCTAAGGCCCTAGGGGTGTCTAGGTGCATTTAGTGCACATAGGTCATGGTACCCTACAAGTGGGTTGAGTGTTGTGTGTTCTCTTGTGTGTCGCTCCTCTCCAATGCCTCGCCTTTGCCATGGCGTGTGGATTGGGAGAAGTAGACCACTGCCCCTTTTCTTTATCCTCTCTTTCCACCTCCCTTCTAGTTGGTGAAGCTATGGTCTATGTCATGTCCTTGGAACCATGCGAGTCGACTCGAGCGACCGTTAGGAACCATATTTACCGAGGACGTGATATGGATGGCCTAACTAACCCTTCCCCTATTTCTTCTGTCCCATTCTCTTTTGTTTGCACCAATTTTCGTGGCGTATAAGCCAAAGTATCGTGGGACCAAGTCACAACTCTTGCATCTTGCGTTGCTATTTGTTCTTTCTTTAGTTGTGACTTGTGGG
This sequence comes from Microstegium vimineum, assembly GCA_022036555.1. Lineage (NCBI taxonomy): Eukaryota > Viridiplantae > Streptophyta > Magnoliopsida > Poales > Poaceae > Microstegium > Microstegium vimineum. The sequence goes on from CM039140.1 coordinate 20,740,798, forward strand.
GTATAAGGCTACAAAGGCCGAATCCTGATGTGTTTGTTTTCCTCTCTCGCTTCCAATCTTTCGGTTCCTGTCAATTTCCATGACACCTGGATCGAAACACTACAAGCCATGGTGTATGTTTAAGTTAAGCTAGAGTCTAGGCCCCTTTTCTCTTGAAGCCATACAGGTTGACACTATCAACCCGGAAAGTGTGACTATTTCGGGGTCGTGACTCGAGTTTATGCTTAGCAGACAACCACTCTTGTTCCTTTTGAGCCCGAGGAAAAGCGGACAACCACCGCGAGGGCTAAGTATTTTGGTGTCTTTTATCGTTAGCCGCTCTTTCTGTGTCTCGATGTCTTTTAGTTGGATCTTGGTCAAGAATGGATTGCTTTATTCCTTGTTTGTCTCTCTATCAAGGTAGTTGCATCGAGGGCGATGTTGATCAGACCGAAGATCTGTTGGAGGCAGGAGACATGAGCAGCACCATGATATGGATGACTATGGATCTATAATGAACAGGTGCCACGTCCCACCCAACCTCATAGAATCCTATTAGACATGCATATACATAGATGCTAGTGCTTTACTTTCTGCAATTAAACTGATAGGTTGCATGGTAGATTTGCTTGGAAAGCCTTTATCTTGTCGCAACCTTACCCCACTGCTAGGCTAGACACTCGCTTTACTTACTTGCTCGCTGCTTACTTCTACTTCGCATTAGGTCTATGATGTGATGCTAAGTGGAGGATTATTTGTGAGTGGCTAGGCACTGTGTGCCGGTATAATGATAATAACTAGGGAGATCTTGGCATTTATCTTGGGTGTATGGTGAGGGTCGAGTTGATCGGACAGGTTCTACGACGAGTCCATGGGACGAGTCTTGCCAGGGGTGCGACCTAGGCATCCCCACGTGAGGTACCTGTGGCGGGTACATGTGTTTTTGAGGAGATCCCGGGGCGAGCCCCGGGATAGAGGTGCTGTGATGGCACGGGGGAGGACCCCGATTGAGGAGATGACCTATCTGATCCCACCTAGGATCTAGAATAGCAAGGGATTCGGAACCATGAGCTTTATTCGTGCACACCACTCGTCCCTGAATGGGCGGGGTGCGGATGTCAATCGGTTTGGGCGATGCCATTACCGCCAGGTTGTTAGGTGATAAGGGTGGGTGGTGCCGGTGTTGAGACCCGTACCATCCTAGATGCACAGTACCACGGTGGCCAGGTGCTACGTCTCCCAGTCTCAGTTTGTCGGTGCGTCGGGGAGCCCCAGGGCTGAGTGGCAGGATGGTATCGTTCCAGATTGGGTGATAGCCCATTGTCGGCCTAGGCATTGTACAGCGTCGATGATGGCGATCTTGTGGGTACAGGTGTACACACTCTGCAAAGTTGATCGATCTATATGTATAGTCATTTCCCTGGTTATGGACTTCTCATGACCTACGCCTCGCTTGCTTTAGAGAGATAAGTCCCTTCTTTTCTCCCCCTGGGTTTTGCAGGATCCGGCTATGAGCCGCTGAGACAAGGATGAGAGGGAGGTGTCCTTGTCGCCTAGAGAGTGTGAGAGAGTGTGGTGAGATGTGTGTGAATGGGATGGATGGATGGAAATGTGTTAAAACTTGAGATACAACTATATACTTAATATTGATTATTATATGCATAGGAAGACTACAACCATAAATAGGTCTTTTGCTATATCCTTGCATCCCACTTACCACAAAGCGAACGCCAAAGCATAGGGTGAGAAACAGTGGCCAGTACAAATCGTACTCAAAGTTATTTGTCAGGTTTGGATGCTATCTTCGGCGACAACAACAAGGCTCCGGAGGTTTAGGTGGTCTTGTCCTACGCTCAAGGTTGCCTGTGAAGGAGGAGCCTTCACCCGCTGGCGCTTTCTTCTCTGATATCGTTTCGCGTGCGTCTTCCGCTAGTTTTGTGTTGTAGTAGGGTGTAAATCTCTAAGTTGTAATACTTGTAATCTTGTAATCTACGATGTATGACTGTGGTATCAACTGTATAATAATAATGTGATAGCTTGGTATTCCTGGGACTATCACATTATGTTGTAATCTATGGATTTCCCTTCGAGGAAATCGTGGATCGTTACACCAAGTCCATTCAATTCTTCTACAAGAATGTTAAGACGTGAGTACATCTCATTTGCATTTCCATTAGCAAGCATAGTAAAAGAATTGAGCTTTGCCATGACCAAGTGATAGTGTTCCTCACACTCACGTTTTGTGCCTTCGTGAAGAGCACAAATAGTGGTCCACAACTCAAATGCGTCTTTGGCATTATGCACTCGGTTTAAGACATCCTTGCAAATACCACGGAAAAGAATGTTCTTTACCTTGGCATTGTGCTTCTCAAAGTAAGGGTCTTCCGCGAAGTAAGAACCCCCCTTTGCGGCGGCTTTGAGCACGCCAACATCCACGGCCTCTACATAGGCCTCCATACGAACCTTCCAATAAGGAAAGTCGTCTCCATCGAACATGAGAGGTGGTCCATCCCCATGGGACATCTTGCTCTAGGCGGTGAAGCCTAATTTAGAGCAAACCTTGCTCCGATACCAATTGAAAGGATAAAGATGCCCAAGGGGGGGGGTGAATTGGGCTCTTTTTAATTTCTAAACAAGAATTAAACCTAGCAAGAGCCAATTAAGCCCCTAGTGCCTACCGATTGTGTGTCCTAGCTAGAAAGCGGTAGCAAGTCAAAGGAAAGCGAAAAGCCCTACACAATTATAGTAAGAAATGAAGAACAAGTGCAGAATGTAATGCAGTATGAAAGAGCTAGGGAAAGAGATTCTTGACACGGCGATGTTTTGCCGAGGTATCGAGGAGTCGACACTTCCCCTAGTCCTCGTTGGAGCACCTCACAAGGTATTGCTTCCCCTCAATCCCGTGCAAGGGATGAGTGCTCTCTACGGACTGGTTCTTCGCCACTCTGGCTCGGTGAACCGCCCACAACCGATCACAAGTCGATGAAGAAGGGCCGCCGACAATCTCCCCGGCGATCACCTTCCTCCAAGCACCACCGGACCGTCTAGGTGATGTCGATCACCAAGAGTAACAAGCCACGATCTTCACTTGACTCAATCAAGCCTCACAACTAGAGTGGATGCACACTTGATCTCTTGGATGAACTAGAGGAGAGGATGAATGGATTCGCGAATCACTCTCTCTCTCTCTATCTCTCTAGGGCTTTTGATCTCTTCCCAACCTTCTCAAAGCAACCAGCAAACCAAATGAGTAAAGGCAAGGTGGGAGAAAAGGGAGGAGCTATAAATAGCCCTAACACAAAACTGCCTTGGGCAAAATTTAAGTTGGTGACGGACGCTCCGTCGCTAGGTGACGGATGCTCCGACGCCCTGCCCCAACGACTAGTTACTGTGTACGTCAGCAGGCGACGGACGCTCCAACGCTTTGCGATGGACGCTGCACCTCAGCGTCCGGCGCAAACTAGCTGCTCTCGGGTTTCTAGGAAAATATTCCCGGACGCTCCTCAACGTCCGATGCCCATGCGACAGATGCGTCCATCGCGAAATGAGCATTTCTGGAGCTCTCTGCTGGCCCGCCGGATGCTGCTAGGGTTCCACCCCAGTGTTCGGCACGTCGGACAGCGTCTGGCGCCACTGGCCTTAGCGTCCAACGCCCAGAACACGGCTTTCTCAACTTCGGTTTTCGTCGCGATGAATATGGAAGTTGTTCTAGGCTATCTTACGGTCACCATAGGCTTTCTTAGAGCTAAGGAAGTCAAGTGTGCACCACACCTAAGTTATGAAGCTCTCCTAAGTCAAGCTACTAGTCTAGACCCCCCTTAATAGTACGGTCAAAAATCAAATAGAAGCCCTATCTATTTCTAAGTGCCCTTCACCATCTTGTGGCACTTAGCCTATCATTCTAGGGTTTTCCTCACGTCTCTTTGAAATTCGAAACGATATCCATCATGGGGGCTAAGAGTATAACCGTTGATGCTCATTCTCATTGACCACTATGGCTAAGCTACGCATAGTCTCTGCAAAACACACGTTAGTCATAATAATCTTTTACTTATCGTTAATCATCGAAACTAATAGGACTATGATTCTTCATCATCAAACTGATCCAAAATCATCAAATGGCCCCCTAGCTCACTCCATAACACAATATAGGAGCATCGGATCGATCAGAACCACCATGCCAAAAGATAAGTGGATCGACCCTTTTTCAACCTGTTGCTGTTGGTCATTAGGCATCGATAGGTGGCTCCGGGTAGGGGCTTTTAGTAGAAAGATGTTTCAAGGCTCAGCGGATCTCAAGATCGTCACCACGTTCACCGCAGGATCGACTTCACTCTTTGGTTCCTGGGTCTGCATGGTCGATGTCTCCGACGTACTAAGGATCAAGCTCCTCCAACCCTTCATCAAGATATCGTGCTTTGTGATACTTTCTAGGTCAATGGCTTTGAACCAACAATGGTACTACAATAAATCTAAACAAGTCGATCAGTTCTATCATGTCGTATCGATATGTTCATTAATTTGGATCTATTTTTTCCATCCATTAACTGGGCTTTGCTGTGGTACCCTCAAATGACTATGAGCCCTCGTTTTAATAAGATCGAATGGTCAGAATCATCTATTACTTTTTGAGATGTAATAGATGAAATATATATCTATTTAATTTTAATTTTGAAATATAGGATAAATAAAAAAGTTTTAGTTATAAAGATTTTTTTAAAGATCTAATTGATGCACACAAGATCTATTGGATATGGTAAATCTCACTATACCACAGCCCAAATACAACATCGAACGGTCTGTTGCTCAAGATAAATAATAGCGTTGAACGATCCGTTGCTAAAGTTTATTGACGTATCATCCGTTGCAAAATTTCAATACTTCAATGGACGGTCCGTCGCTATACGTATTTTTAATTTACGTTGGACTGTCCGTCACTATACATGAGTAACTGAGTCGAGCAGTCCGTAGCTAAATAAATTGTCCAGTGGCGCTAAATTTTTTAGCCCGACCCACGAAAATTTTGACCCAAATGATAACCCTATCCACTACTCTCTCTCACGATCTCCCCCACGCCCCCTCTGCTCGGCCTCTCGCTGCACGCCCATACCACCGCCGCCCGCCGTCGCCTCCACACCCCCTCCCTCGGACCCTCGCCTCCACAGCCCATCCCTGCCAGCTGCCGCCCGAGGTCGACCCCGGCCGCGGCCCTCAGATCCACTGCCGCCTCCACAGCCCCATCCCCGCCGGTGGAGCACGACAACAGCAAGAGGTGGAGGACGGGCGTGGTGATCGGACTCCCCCTGCCTGCATCCTGATCTTGACCTCTTTTCACCGACGCGAGGGCGGCGCGGGCTCAAGTCGGGATGGGGTATCTGCCAGCGCTGGGCGGGAAGGCGACACACCTGGCGTCCGACCTCGCCACCTGCATCCTCAACCCGGTCTCCGAGTGTGAGCGCCAGCGACACCACCCCTCCCACCTCCCTGTGAGCTCCTCCTGTGCCACCTCTTTTCTATGATTCTTTCCCCGCTTCACACTATCCTCCTTCCCTTTAATTTAATTACTGCTATTGGTTCACAGAACATTAACTACATGGTATATAAGTGCCTCCAAGACAAAAAAAAAATTAGTTTTTAATGTTAGTTTTATTTCCATAGCTCTGAGAAGAATGTTTGGTGCAATATATTTTTTACTTTTGGTGGCCCAGTCATTCCATAGTATTTCTGAAGTTTTTGTTTGGTGTTGACCACACAATATATGATTCAGTTTATCTTCAAAAATGCTGCACAATTTACCTTCAAAAATTCAGATAAAAATTTGTGTCGGTACGGTCTCGCTTGTCCTCTACGACTCTACTATTATCGTCGCTGCAGCTCGATTGACACAACTCATTTGGTTTATTTTTTCTATAGATATGATGAAAGTCTCACAAGTGGTTCACGATTCGTAAGCCCTGAGCAAATCGCTTGCATTATTTTCCCATTTGGATGCTGCACTGGATGCATTATTTATAACCTGTGAGTTTGATTTTTAAATGCTGAAGAAAAAATAGGAACTGGATATATGAATAGCACATGATTTTCTAGCCTTTTATATTCATATTGCTAAAGAGACTGCGAACACATGGTGGATAAGTACCCATGTATGTTCAGTTTTGTGATGAGTGATTGCCCAACACTTAAGCATTTCAGTTTGAGTGGCTTACTACTAATCTTTGCGAAAGCAAATGTGTGCCTATCTATCGGCTTGTGGTGTGCAGGTACTATGCCTAGTGACAGTGGTCAATGGCGTGGAGAAGGTCGAGTAGAGGCTTGCCGTGCCGATGGACTGAGAGCGGTGAAGGGCGGAAGCGGGGCTCGGACTGAGGGACCATGGGCGCCGGAGGACTAGCTGTGGTGGATAGTACCTGGCACCGGAGAGTGTGAGAAGACATGGAGGTAGACCGAGTCGACCAAGTCAAGACGGTGGACGCGCGAGTCGAGCGGAGGCTCAGGGGACTCGGAGTCCGACCGGGCGAAGACAAGGTGGCTCGCGTCGAGTGGTTTGGTGGTTTGGGCCTCAAAACCATCCGCGTCGGTTTCCGAGTTTGGGCCGCAAAACTCGGGGTTCGGTAGTTGAGCCCAAAGCTACCGGTGGCGGGTTTCCTGGGTTTGGGCCTCAAAACCTAGGCGGAGCTTCCGAGGAAGCAGTTTATGGCACATGGCGGAATCCTGGAGGTTGCGTCGAGGCGACGACAACTCCTGGTAGGAAGCGGGGCCGTCCATTCAAATCGAGGGATATTTTTACCAGAGCTTGGACTACAATGCTTAGGCTAGGTAGTTCACTCATTGTATCTAGGGGGGTCTTTGGGAAATAGCCAAAGCCTCTGATAAATAGAGGATGAAGGGGTAGGTAGTTCACTCATTGTATCTCTTGAACCCTAATCATTTGCCCCAACTCTCTCTCTCTCTACCCTCTCTCTACTTCATGAGATCCCTAGGTTGATTTTACCAACCTCTGTAAAAATTTAGTTTGTTGCGAGGAATCGGAGGCCGTAACCTCCGTACGCCATGGTGGCTTCGCTTTCTTGATCGTGTCCCCGTTTTGCCTGTGTTCTTCACGTTTTGCTTTTGCTCCCTCTTTTTCCCGAGATGATTTCTCTTTGTAGGGAGTAGCTCTTGCAAATCCGTTTGAACCAAGTTATTAGTATTCGTGAGGAGCATCTTTGCACCAAGGAATTCTCCTCAAACCTCACGAGTACGTAGATCGGGCGATTTCTTTGCAGCGTTCTTCATTTTCTCTCTTTTCCCCCAAATCTCTTTTTCTCGTTTACTCACACCAAATTGAATGATGATTTCTTCAGGATAGCTCCTCCATAGCACTAGGATCATGCCTACAAAGTTTGGTTGCTATTGGTGAACATTTGGTCGTGATTTGGAAGGATTTGGTGGACAGAAAATCGTTTTCGCGAGTTTCAGCAGCTCTGCTCGCGAGTGTCGGACTAGGCTCCGGACGACTCTCCCCTAGCTCCGGACCATAGCAAGTGGTCCGGTGGTCTTGACCTCAGACGTGTCAAGCAGCGAAGGGTGTCGGACCAAGCTCCGGACTACTCGCTTTTGAGGCTCCGAACCATACCCCATTTGTCCGGTGGTCTCTGTCTGAGAGCCTGCCAAGCGTTGGACCAGTTGGCATAGTCCGACGGGTGGTCCGGAGCAAGGGTGCTCACTGCATAGTTTTCGGCAGTGTGGAAGGTGAGCACCGGACCACTCTCCTTGGTCCGGAGGTGGCGTCGGACTAGTTCGGAGCAGGTCGTCCGGAGGTCGGGTGCTCTCTGCTCATTCTGGTCTCGGCTGGTGAGAGCGTCGGACCAGCCACCGGACCACTCGTCATTGGTCCGGTGGTTCCAGTCTGAATTGGTCCGGAGCCTCTGTTGGTTTGCTATTTTTGCTCGTTTTGCCTAGGTTCTTGCCTCTTTTCAATAGAGGTTGAGAACTTGGTCTTTGGGGTTTTCGGTGAGTTTTTCTCCACTGTCGGTGAGCTCTCAATTCTCCAATTTCGTCTGAATCCCCGCTCACATTGCTCGGGGGAGTTTGAGCACCCAGCAACTGGGTTTGGTTTTTGGGAAGAGTGGTCCGAATATTTCGAGAGAAATTTGAGGCTCCCATTCACCCCCCCTCTGGTCGCCGTTCTCGGTCCTTCAGAGACAGTTCTTTTAATGAACTCTTTTAATGAAATCGGCACCTTAAATTCACACACCAAATATGGATCTGTTGCTGCTCGGTTGGAAATCATACAAGCTAAAATTTCAGATCAGGAACATATAGCAGCTCAAAGTGATATTATGTTTAGACAGCAAGTTGATTTATGTTCTCAGATATTTTAAAAAAAAGGAAGTGTATGATCTGAAAGACAACTTACAATTTCCATGTAGTTTGGTAACTATTTAAGCCAGCGTGCAATGGTCTCCAAAAGGTTCAAGTGTGTGCACAAAAAGTAATTTCTGGTTCTATCGCCATAGACCACACCATAACAGATCAAATGGTTTAGTTTCACATATCCCCACTCAATTCTCAGATTCCAGTTTGCCCTGTATTTGATACTCTGGTTTCCTTCTATTTAAACTCCAAATTCATGGTCTTCCATCCTTTGTTTTAGTACATGCTTATCTCACACTTTCTTATATTGAGTTTTAGTACATGGGTTTCTCACACTTTGTTTTAGCACCTAGCAACTGGGTTTGGTTTTTGGGAAGAGTGACCCGAATATTTCGAGAGAAATTTGAGGTTCCCATTCACCCCCCCTCTGGTCGTCGTTCTCGGTCCTTCAATTGGTATCAGAGCCGGTTAAGGATCATTCCACCTTACACGTTTCTTGATCCGCGAAGGCGACATGGAGCGAGGTGCTGGCAAACCTCCGTTCTTCGATGGAACGAATTTCGCCTATTGGAAGGTGCGTATGTCCGCTTACCTTCAAGGGCTTGATTCGAAGATTTGGGAGATTTGTGAGAATGAGGACTACGTGGTTCTTGGCGCTCGGATCACTGAACTCCAAGTTACGCAACATGCTTCAAACGCAAGAGCCTGTAGCATCCTCTTCTTGAGTTTGTCTCTTCTTGAGTTTGAGCGGCTTTCGAGTCTCACTACGCCACGAGAGATTTGGCAAACACTTGTGCGATATCATGAGGGCTCTTGCGTTGCTAAAGCTCAAACTCGAGAAAGGTGCAACAAATCTTTTTTTGTACCTATTTAATTGATCTCGATGGACTATCAGTTGCTAAAAGTTGTTAACCGTCCGTTGCTAAATGTTGGGGCCATGGATAGTCCGTTGCTGAAGATGAGGTCCGTCACTGTATATATACAACGACGGCTTCAACAGCAACTGCTGGGGTCCATCGCTGTAAGTTTCAGCCACGGACCATCCATGGCTATATACCCCTTACAATAACTTTAAGTCAGTCGCTGATTAAGGGTTGTGGTATAGTGTCTGTTTTATTTTTGTAACTTTGCATACGACATGATTTAGTTAGCATATATACACTATCTAGCTTTTATGCAATAACTCGTGTCGTACCTACACTACTACATAACAGACCTTTGGTTTCGGGCCTCAAGGGCCTTTAGTCTCGGTTATGGAGCCAGAGCTAAGAAATCGGGACTAAAAGTCCCGCCTTTAGTCCCGGTTAAGGTCGACCTTTAGTCCCGGTTGGGGATACCAACCGAGACTAAAAGGTGCACCAGATTGCGTCACTGACTGACCCCTTTTATTCTCGTTTCATTAACACTCATGTAATATTGATGACTAGCTAATTATCTTGATTTTGGATTGATGAGGATCATCGGACAACACCAAATATCTCGTGAAATTTTGTTTCTATCGTACTGCAACTCATGGGCATGAGGCTAGTTACTTAAAAAAACTAAAGAGTGCTACCAGATTCTTGTTAGCATGCCTTAAATGAAAAATGTGGTTTTCTACTTTTAAATTTTGATACATAGAATATATGTCATAGTATTTTTGTTTTTCTTCTAGTTTTTTTTTCTTTTTTGTTTTCATTTCATTTTATTATTAGTTTTGGTTTTAGGTTTACATTGGGTTTTCAAATACGTATTCTTCGCTGCTAATATATATATATACCATGCGAAAAGATCAGTGGATCGACCCTTTTTCAACCTGTTGCTGCTAGTCATTAGACACCGATAGCTGGCTCCCGGTAGGGGCTTTTAGTGAAAAGATGTTTGAAGGCTCAACGAATCTCAAGATCGTCGCCACGTTCACTGCAGGATCGACTTCACTATTCTGTTCCTGGGTCTCTGCATGGTTGATGTCTCCGACGTACCACAGTTGCCTTTGGAGATTACCGAGGATCAAGCTCTTTTCCAGCCCTTCATCGAGATATCGTGCTTTGTGATACTTTCTAGGTCAATGGCTTAGAACGAACGGTGATACTACAATAAATCTAAACAAGTAAGTCGATTAGTTGTACCATGTCATATCGATATGTTCATTAATTTGGATCTGTTTTTTTCATCCGTTTCATACATCTTATGTTCTTGCCTTCTACCAGTTGACCAGAAGGATAAACAAGAAGTTTTAAATGGTTTATGCAAGTTCATGATGCAAAAGGTGCTCTACGAGAAGGGTTCTTCGGACTATGTGACAAACCCTAAGTTTGAGGCTCGTCATGCTGTGACCGAAGAGACCTTCAGTTCATTTTTGTCACGAAACACAATATTATTTAGTAGTTGGTATTTGGTAATGTAAATTAATTTATGCTACAAATACTTTGTATATCAAGTTTGTATTAACTAAGTAGTTCACTAGTATATACGAAGTTAATTTGAATCAACTGCAATTGGCTCTGAAATTTAGTGGGAAAACGTAGTTTAAAATATGGCAAAAAAATTAAAAGCTTAAAATTGATCTTCACTGGCAGTTTAGTTTGAGTAGAACTGTACTTGTAAGTTTAAGAATGTAAAAGAACCGCCCAATTTATACTAGATTAAGTAAGAAAATCACCTGTCGTAACAGATGGTTAACCGACTTAACCTGACACAAACCCGGTAGTACGCCAAGTGTTTAAAAAACCTCGATAAATCAACTTTACAACCAATATCGCATGATTAAGTAAATACAAATCACTTACAAAGAGTTTACCGCGGAAATAAGATTACAATTGAGTTCACAAATAAATGATACAAGTCTGAGTTCAAAACCATTTTAGTAATACAACATAGCTTCGAAATGATTATAAAACATAAATTAAAATACATTGCTATCTTATTTGACATCATCCAACAACATCATAGAGATGAGAGATAATATAGTCACCGAGCCCACCGGTGATTAGCCACACATTTAGCAGCATGAGACCTTCACCTTCAATAAGGTGGGATAAACCTTGAGTACTCGAATGTACTCAGCTAGATTTACCCGCCATAAACTAAAATAAATGACACCAAGGATTATGCAAGACTTTATGGTGGATGAGCTGACCCTTTTTGCGAAAAGCACAATAATTCTTTTAACCTTCAGTTTAAGATACAACAACAAACTTTTAATCATTATTACCAATCATCTACATTAGCCACTAGTCTATGTCAAACAGTTGATTAAAACATACAATAGATCCAATATCATTTCAGGCTTTTCATTAACCGGATAGCCAAATCATATTTCATATTCGTGTAAATGTTGTCATTGCCCTAGTCAAGTGCTCTCTAACCATGAGCGATGGCGATTCGAATCGAATTCCTACTCAGCTGAGGGGTATTCCCTACACAAACCACACTCACAGGCCACGTAAGTTACAGGTCACCGAATACACTATTCGGGTAAAGTCGCAAGTTAGATAGGGACAACTGAAACCTAGGAGCCACCCGAAAGCCAGTATGTATGAAGGTCTTAGATCGGACCCCTATGTCCGAACCCCGACTCACACCAGCATGATGCGTCGCAATCCATTCCCGGCCCGAATAGCGTATCGGCTTCACGATCGGAATGAGTTATCCTTCAAGTAAGTGTAGGGCATGCGTTCAATATGACCAAAGGGACGACAACATAAACAGTCATTAGTTGACGCAGTCGAGTCACTCTCATCCAAAGTACAGGGAGCTTCCCACTAATCTTAGTTCAATTACCTCTTCTAGCTATCTTCCGAGATAAACCTTGCCATGTAAGTCCAGTATCCACCTATATCTCGTGGGCGATGGGAATCACCCAACTTCTACCGAACTATGCCAACTAAGCATGACTGACACGTAAATTAATAGGGATAGTTGTAATAATAGGATAAGCATGATATAATGCAACAACAGTTTCACCCAACTTCTATAAACTTAATGCATCAATAGTAATAACTTAAGATTGCATTTGTAAAGATAGGAGACTTGTAATGCTTCGGGGCTTGCCTGGGAACCGACACTAGGTCAGTGCATGTTAGATGATACTCGCTTGGCAAGCATCTCTGATCCCGCTTGATACTTTGGTGGTACTTCTATGTTTTGGATCCATCCGTCAACACCACCTTCGGTTAGCTCTAATCATCACGTCCCTCATGTATACACATGCGAACACATGATCGACATGTACCCATGATGTTTAGTTTTGAATGATGAGTGATTGACCAACACTTGAGTATTTCAGTTTGAGCGGTTTCACTAACTCTTTGCAAAAGCAAATGTGTGCCTGTCTATCGGCTTGTGGTGTGCAGGTGCTATGCCCGGAGACAGTAGTCAATGGCGTGGAGAAGGTCGAGTAGAGGCTTGTCGTGCCGATGGACTGAGAGCGGTGAAGGGCGGAAGCGGGGCTCATACTGAGGGACTATGGGCGCCAGCGGACTAGCTGTGGTGGCTAGTACTTGGCACTGGCGAGCGCAACAAGACATGGAGGTAGACCGTGTTGGCCAAGTCAAGACGGTCAACGAGCGAGTCGAGCAGGAGGCTCAGGGGACTCGGAGCTGGGCCGGGCGAGGACGAGGCAGCACGAGTCGAGCGGTTTGGTGGTTTGGGCTGCAAAACCACCGGTGGACAGTTTCCGAGTTTGGGCCTCAAAACTCGGGGTTCGGTAGTTGAGCCAAAAGCTACCGGTGGCGGGTTTCGCGGGTTTGGGCCTCAAAACCCAGGCGGAGCTTCCGAGGAAGCGGGGATGGCACGTGGCGGAATCCTGGAGGTTGCGTCGAGGCGACGGCAACTCCGAGCAGGAAGCGGGGCCGTCCGATCAAGATTCGCTGGAAATATCTCCGACTTGGATTACAGTGTCTCAGGACTAGGTAATTCGGTCATGTATCTAGGGGGCGATTTGGAAATGTCCAAAGCGCTGTTAAGTAGTGGATGAAGGGTGCTTATCCCTTCACCTCGTCCACCTCTCTCATTTTCCCCCTCTCCACTCTCTAGCTCTCTAACCCTAGTTCATGCTTAGAGGTCCATGAGTTGATTGTGTAGTCGATTCATGTAAGCACTTGCAACCTTTGTGTTTGGGAATCGGAGGCCTTACCCTCCGTAAAGTATGGTTAGTTCAATTTCGTGATTTGTATCTCCGATTGTGCCTGTTCTTTGCGATCTTGCTTGTGTCCCTTTTTCCCGAAATTGTTCATGGCTTGAGATCTTTGGCTACGGGCCGTTTTGATCGATTCCGTTTGAATCATTTTGTGCGGGGACGTGAGAAGAACAATTGCACCAAAGGTTTTTCCTTGATTCCTCACAAGCACAAAGATCGGGCAATTTCTCTGTTGTGTTCTTCGTTCTTGAGTTTTTTCCCGAAATCCTTTTGTTCCCGTTTACTCACACCAAATTGAGCGATGATTTCTTCGGGATAGCTCCTCCATAGCGCTAGGATCATGCCTACAAAGTTTGGTTGCTATTGGTGAACATTTGGTAGTGATTTGGGAAGATTTGGGGGAGAGGCGATTCAAAATCGCCCCCAAATCGCGTCTGTCCACGCAACCGCGGACAGTCTGGGGTTTATTCCCGGACAGTCCGGGAGTCAGGGCAGAAACAGAGCTTCTCAGGATGGTTTTCTAAGTTTTTGCCGGCGGACTATCCGAGATTTTTCGCGGACTGTCCGCAGCTCAAATCCGCTGAGAAACACAGTTTCTGGACCTTCTGTTCGGCATTTTCGGTTTTGCCGGCGGACAGTCCGGGCCTCACCCGCGGAAAGTCCACAGCTCGACAGAAACAGGCAACGGACAGTCCGAGCTTCGTCAGCGGATAGTCCGCAAAAACTGCTTCGTTGTTTTTTCCCGTTTCTCTCTCGTCCGGACTCCGAATCAAGTTCCGTTTGTTGCGTTGGATTCGTATTCACGTAAGGAACATGATGAGGTGCTTTTGAGATCAGTTCTCATAAGTATTTTTGGGGTGTGCCCTTGCCTCTCCTCTCTAGAGGTTGAGAGCACCTCCTTCGGATCACGGTTCGAGTTCGTTGTTTCATTTGTTCATCGACCTTCTCCGACCGCTCCGCTGCACCTTTAGGGTTCTTCCTAAGGTGTCTACCCACGTGTTAGGTCATGTGCGTGTCGTGTTTGCCGTGGTTGTGTTTTGGGCGTGACTTTGGGACAAGGGCCAAGTGTTGAAGTTGGATTTTTAATTAGGTCCCATTCACCCCCCCCCTCTCGTCGCCGTTCTCGGTCCTTCAATATCGTACCTAAATGAGATGCAAGATGCACGTGCATGAATATGAAAAATAATGACAACCAAAGATATAATTACAAGCATTCACGATAAACACAAGGTTATGCACGACATACATAAGTACTTAGAGTTATTTGCTAACTATTATTCGAGCATAACATAAAAGATAGAAAACACATCAAACATGACATACTAGTTAACTCAAGTCAATCTGTTGCAAGCATTCATCCATCTATATTAACTTAACATGTTTAAACGACAAGGACAAGCTAGCAATTAAACTTATACATGCAATTTCTGGACAACAGTAAAGCATTCACTTGTTTCAATCATAAATGGAGATATAAGAATCCAAAAAGGTGATCCTAGACTTTCTAGAAAGATATATAAATTATTTAGATCTTTCTTATTATTATCCAAAGATGAGTCTGCACTAACCAAGTCAAACAATACAAAGAATGTATCTCTGTCCAATTTTGGATAGATTCTGTAACACAACTTTATAAGCTCAGATCTAGAGATCAAGACCACCTAAAAATGTGATCTTTAACAATTTGGAAAGCTTATGAAAAGTACTACAACTGTTCTAATATAACATATTCATGATTACATGTTTAACTTCCTCAAACAATCCAATCTTTCAGATCTGTTCAGAGAATAAACAGATTCTGAACTCATGTTGTTAAATTCATATCTCCTAAACTATAGGAGATATGACTATGAAAATTTAACACAAAATAGAACATGAAGTTATCTAAAACTTTGGTATTCAACATTTCTCTAGAAATCAACATTAAACATAATATTAATTATTTAACTATAACTACACTTGCAGTCAAAATAGCAACATATTGCATTTGTTATTTTCATAGTGCTTAAGCCATCAAGCATAAAGTCATGAAACTTTTACCAGACATCATTCATGACCATAGTAGCATACCACAATAATTTCACATTTATTTTAGAACCACAACAGCAGGCATAAAAAGATAAAATATAACTAGCATTCTAAACCTAACTCCATAGATCTATTTTTACAGCACAATCATGAAACTAAAACATGTCATATTATAGATCTACTGATAGAGAATTTTATAAGGATTCCAAAAGGTCCTAAAACACATTCATGCGATTTTTCTACGAATTTATATGATTTTTCAAAGATCTTCTGCGTAAAAGGATAATAAAAATGAAAATGAATTTTTGCATTAGGAACCCTAAGTTTTCAAGAAATCCACGAGACCCATATCTGCAAAATAATAAGTCATGGATATTTTTCACAAAAACCCAACAAAGAGCTTCTACGTCGACCCATGCCCTTGAGCTTCTTCTTCACGGGGATTCATGGGAGGATGAGGGAGAGGAGGACATCGGCGGCTCCTATGGTGACCGGAAAGCAGCATGGAGGGGTTGTGGCTTGGCTGGCCAGCAGAGGAGGGGCGTCGACCTCCTACTAGTGCTGCAGCAGCACCGCAGCAAGATGTGAGCTCGGCTGGGGCCTGGGCGAGGCACGTGCGCCCATGAGTGTAGCCTCAGCGAGCAGCCTGCCCGGCCCGACCAGGGAGGTGCGCGACCAGGGCAGCGACCCAAGGCGGCAGGCTGCACCGACCAGGAAGGGGAGGCGATCAGGGCGGCAGCCTGCTCGGCCAGGCTCTATCGGAGCAGCGGCTCTCTGTCCGGCCAGAGAGCGAGCAGAAGAGGGAGAGAAAGAGAGCCCTGGAGGGAGAAGGAAGGGAGGGCAAGGGAGAAGGAAGGGAGGCCGAGTGGGAGAAGATGAGCCGATGGGGGAGAGAAAAGGAGAGAGAGGTCGGCTCCCTTTTTCTACTCGGGAAGGAAACATCGGGTAGGTGGCGAGCGAGGAAAGGCCCGCGTGGGCGGCGTCGGTGGTCAGTCGGCCACCGCCATCTATAATTTCCCTAAAATTACAAAGCTACCACTGCCTTCCATTTCTCCTTCCAAAATTCTAAACCGTTGACTGGATCGTTCATCCGAGTATACCGTTGCATAGATCTCGTCGAATAGAGCAACTTTGCTTTAAGAACCTTTGTCAAATTCCAAATAGTTTGCGAAATATGAGTTTCCGAAGAAATCCTTGCGGAGACCAGAAACTGAAATCTCGAATTGCCGACGACCTTCGGATGTTTGTTTCACTATTTTTGGCACTGATTCAGGTCTTGATCCTTAAACGATGTTTGTTCCTCTCATTCCAATCTACAGCTTTAGTTTAAGGCGTGTCAACATATGAGCACTCCAAGTAGCTAGTCAATCAGGTCAAAATTAGTGTTGACTACCTCAGACGAGGGTTTTCGGTCGATCGAAGCATTTCTCGGACGTTCGATCAACATGAACCTTTCATCCTTACTTCTCAAATCATGATCTAGAGCCTCTGGTGATCCCTTGATCTGACATGATTAAATTTAACTTACTGCTTAAATCGAAATTAATGCTCGGGGTGTTACAAAGCCAACAACCCACATATGTGTTTTTAGTAGCGATTTATTTACCACAATCATCGTTGAAAAAATAGTTTTCAGGGTAGTTTTAATATAGCAACCGCCCACTAGTACAAAGAAGCTCTAAGCCTGCGATGGTGTATTATTTGTACTAGCGGTTTCATTTATCAAGCACCAGTGCAAACGGAAACGTATAGCCCGAGTTAAGAACCGCTAGTGTAAATAGGTTTACACTGCCGGTTGGCTTAAAAATACCGCATGTGGAAATGCGCCATTTCCACAGGCGGTTTTGGTAAGCGAACCGCTAGTGTAAATTGGTTTACAGTAGCGGTTCACTTACTGGAACTGCCTGTGGAAATGAAGCATTTCCACATGCGGTTAACTTAAGCCAACCACCAATGTAGATCTATTTCCACTGACGGTTGTCTTAAGTGAGCCACCAGTGATGTTTCTTCTATAAATACCCCTTCTTCCTCCCCGAGAACTCATGTAGCTCGCAGCCAACTTCTATTGGAGGTGATTTTGGAGGTCCAAATTTCTCAACATACAAGGGGAGAGGTTTTGTTCTTCATTTTTGTAAGGAGATTGCTAAGAAAGGTTAGTTTATGCTTCTCTTGCTTCTTTTTGTTCATTCTTGCTCAATTTGAGTCACTTTTTGGATCTAGGGTTTCACCATGAGTTAGATAGAAGGGTAGCTAGGTTATTATCTTTATTTTATGAAATTAGGTTGCTTAAGATGGTTATATGATGTTTCTCCACTCTCCCTACTCATGTTGTCTTGTAAATTTAGTTTATCTAAGATATTTTTAGTTCTAGCTATAGCCATGAATGGTGTGTTCATATATATGGTGCACTCATATGTAGAGAGCAATATAGTTTTTTTGTTAGTTTTTTAAATTATGTTAATTACTTAGTGTTTTTTCTTTATTTCTAAAATTGTTTCATGAACTGTTTGTTTCTATGGAGAGACAAATATAGGTTTAAACATTGTACCTTATGCTAAACCCTATTTAATCCCTTCTTCCTCCCCGATAACTCATGTAGCTCGTAGCCAACTTCCATTGGAGGCGATTTTGGAGGTCCAGATTTTTTAAAATACAATTGGAGAGGTTTTGATCTTCATTTTTGGAATGAGGTGCTAAGAAAGGTTAGTTTATCTCTCTCTTGCATGCTTTTGATCATTCTTTCTCAGTTTGAGTAACTTTTTGGATCTAGGGTTTCACCATATGTTAGAGCTAATAAAAGGTCATCCGTCTACCTTTTAACATAGAATTTATTCATTATATATTACAAGTATGATGGAGAGGTCATTCTGGTTGTATAACTTGTTAAGACTAGATCCATCATACATACCAGAGGTGCATAGGTTTGTTGACGCTCCTAAGAACCATGCTTGGAGAACAAAGACGAAGCAGATACATTGTCCATGCCTAGACTGCAAAAATGTTGTTATATTTGATGACACTCAACCAATCCTTTCTCATCTGGTCTGGCAGCGATTTATGAAGAATTACTTGATTTGGAAAAGCATGGAGAGAGTAGCTCTACGCATTATACAACTGCAAACACTACAAACATTGACGCTGGTCTAGATATGATTGCTGGCGGGTTTTAGTTCATACATGAGACACAACAACCTCTTCCTGAGTGCGAACATGTTGTGCGAAATGGAACTGATCATGGTTTTGCTAGAGCAAATGAAGGTGTCAAAACTCAGGTCCCACCAGATGTTATGGCTATGAAAGATGCATAATTCTTAGAGGCAATGTTGCATTGTCATTCAGATGATCCATCAATGTTCTTCATGAAAGGTATGGATGACCTGATGAATGCAGCAAAAGAGACTTTGTATGATGAGTCGAAGGGTTGTACCCAAGAGTTCACGACGCTGCAGTCTATGCTGAAGTTGTTGGTGTTAAAAGCTAGATATGGTTTGTCTGATGCTGGCTTTGACGGGTTCTTGAGTATTATCGCAGACATGCTTTCAAAGGAGAACAGTGTGCCTGCTAACACGTACTATGCAAAGAAGCTAATAAGTCCATTCACTATGGGTGTTGAGAGGATCCACGCATGTAGAAATCATTGTATTCTATATTGAGGTGATGAGTATAAGGAGACGGAGAGCTGTCCAAAGTGTGGTGCAAGTAGGTACAAGACGAATAAAAGCTATTGAGAGGAAGAATGTGCTTCCTCCACGTGTAAAGAAAAGAAGAGAAAGAAGTCCCAACGAAGATCAACAAAACTCACAAGCAAATAAAAAGACAAAGTAGACTAATATGCACGGAAAAAGATTCCTGTTTTGGTGATGTGATACCTTCTTGTGGTTGATCGATTGAGGTGTTTGTTCGCTAACCCAGAGGATGCCAAACTTATGAGCTGGCATGCTTCTAATGAGCACAAAACGATGGGAAGCTTCGTCATCTAGCTGATGGCACGCAGTGGAAAGATTTCAATAACAACCATGAAGACTTTGCAAAGGAACTAAGAAATGTTAGATTCACACTGAGTACTGACAGAATGAATCCATTTGCTGAGAGGAGCAACAAGCATAGCACATGGCTCGTGATCCTCGCCATCTACAACCTTCCTCGATGGTTGATGCAGAAGTGGAAGTATCTTTTCCTAACCATCCTTATCTCTGGACCTATGCAACCTGGAGTTGACATGGATGTTTTTTGGAGCCATTAATGGAGGACATAAAAATGTTGTGGGAAATAGGTGTTGAAATGTGGGATGAGTACCACAAAGATTCATTCACGCTGAGAGCAATTATTTTTGTTACGATCAATGATTACCCTGCTCTCTTCACATTATCAGGGCAATTCAAGGGAAAGGTTGATTGCGTATTTTGCATAGATGAAACCGCTTACGTGTCCCTTCATGCATCTAAGAAGATAGTGTACATGAGGCACATACGCTTCTTATCAACAGGACATAGGTATCACCTTAAAAAGGTGGCTAAGTACTTCGGCAATAACAATGAACTACACTCTATTGCACCATCAGGTAACAATAAAGGCCAAAGAGTTTTCCAAATAGTTAGGAAAATCAAATTTGTTTTTGGCAAGAAGACAAAAGAAAGAAAACTAAGAAAGGATGTGAAACCAACTCCAAGGGCTACATTCAAGAAGATGTCTATTTTCTTTGAGTATTTACCATACTAGGAAGCGTTAGATGTACGACATGCGATCGATGGTATGCACGTTTAGAAGAACGTGTTTGAAAGTCTAATTGGCACCTTGCTAGACATGAAGAGCAAGACAAAGGAAGGACTCAATTCACGCATGGACATGGTACAGTTAGGCATAAAAAAGAGCTCCACCCTGTTCTACAAGAAAATAGGAAGTACCATCTACCGGCAACAAGCTACAACCTGAACATAGATGAGAAACATGCGATGTGTGTGTGGTTTAGGAAGTTGAAAGTCCCATCTGGATTTTGCTCTAGCATACGGAGTATTGTGTCAATTAAAGGCCTTACACTCACCAACTACAACTCACATGATTGTCATGTGATGCTTACTACTTTCCTCCCTATTGCCATCAGGGCTATAAATCCTTTGTTCTAAAGATGGAAGGAACACGATTGTGCTTTGTTTTCAACAAGATCTCACAAAAGGTGGTTAACCGTGATGAGTTAATGACTCTTCAGAAATTCATAGTGGAGACAGTGTCACAGTTGGAGATGTGTTTCCCCCCAGCATTCTTCGATATCATGGTGCACCTTGGTGTGCACTTGGTTCCTCAAATTGAGGCGTTGGGTCCCATGTACTTGCATCAAATGTGGACGTATGAGCATTTCATGTCAATACTAAATGGATATGTTTCTACTCGTGCTCGTCTAGAGGCGTCCATGGTAGATGGGTATTTAACCAAAGAGGCCATTGAGTCTGGAGGTCCATTCTATAATAGTGTCCTAAAAGACCAAGTTGCAATAGGTCTGCCTCTGTCACGACATCAGGATAGGCTGTATGGAAGTGGGAGGATGCGACAAAAACCATTCATCCCACTAGATTACAACATAGTCCTCGAGGCACATCACAGTATCCTACATATGTTCTTGATAATGGAGGCTTTGATCGAGCAACACTTAAATGAGATTCGAGAACATAATCATGAGCACATGGATGATTGGGTAATGAAGGAACACAAGAATTGGTTCAACACATGGCTAAGGGAATAAAGATATTCCACATGGAGAAACAATTGAGGAACAAACCATCAAGGGGTTGGCATCTGGACCGTCACACCAGGTTACGACATGGCAAACCTATGACATTAATGGCCTCACATTCAGTACCAAGTCCAAGAACATAAAGAGAATGACACAAAATAGTGGTGTTCGATGCGAGGCCATGGACTTTAAAATAGGTGAGATTAGTATATACTTTGGCTTCATTGAAGATATATGGGAACTAGACTATGGTAAATTTTAGATCTCCGTGTTTTGATGTCAATGGGTGGAAGACAAACATGTCACAATGGACAACTATGGGGTCAGAGTTCTTGGTCTAAGTAAGGTAGGCTACAAATATGATTCGTGGATAATGGCTAACCATGCTGCACAGGTTTTCTATACTGAACAAATCCTTTCTCCTAATGAGAATAAAAGTACCAACAAGCTGAAGCATGTAGTTTTTCCTGGAAAGCAACAAGCTATCGGAGTTGATGGTGTATCTGATCTGGATGATTTTAACCAGTTTAGCAATATGTCCCTCTTTATATACCATCCAGTGAAGATAAGGAATGTTGAACGAAGCATCCCATAAAATACATTGCCCTGGGTGCGCCACGATGGACAAGGAAGAACAGTAGCCGTCTATATTATATTTGTCATTTGTCATGTAATCCATTTGTGCTACAATGTGTACCTTACTCTACCATTCTCTGTTTGTAAATGTGATACTTTATGCTTATTCCACCTTTATGTACTACCAATCATCTAATCAAACCCTCAACACTAAACCCTAAGCTATCTTGTATGACAGTACCATCTCATCAAACCCTAAATCTAAACCCTAAACCATAAACCCTATATGTAAAAAATACATAGACAAAACATAAGCTATGGAAACTCAATCTTATATGACACTAAGCTTAATTAACCCCTAACCCTAGCTTAAATAACCCTAAACCCTAAACCCTAAAACCTTAATAAACCATAAACCCTAAATAGAAACTATATGGAAAATATAGAAACTTTATACAACATATATAAACAATACATAAACAAAATAGAAACCACATGGAAACATTTCTACAGGCGGTTGTCACAATAAACGGCCAACAGAAAAGTGTTTCTACAGGTGGTTGGCAATGCTAACCGCCAATATAAATGTTTTTCTACAGGTGGTTCGTATCGCCAACCGCCTGTAGAAATCATTTCTACAGGCGGTTAACAGTAACAAACGCCTGTAGAAATCATTTCTACAAGTGGTTGACAATATCAACCACCTATAGAAGTTCAATCAATATATATCATGCGCTCACTCACCCGAAATTTTCAAAGTCCCTGGCACGTTGCAATTCAAAGAGACGTCGTTGTTGACACCAAAGGGGGCAAACGGAAAAAGACCACAAGCGTACGGTTGTCAAGTGTAGCTTTCACCGGGAGTATTCTAGGTATCGTATTTTCCATAGGGAACGAGAAGTGAGTTAACTAGTAATATGAATATGTCCTATGATGTATCAAGGGAGACTACGATAAATGGGTTGAGAGGGTCGATATAGCAAAGATATCTAACAAGGTATAGCTGGTTATACTGGCTAAGAGACTAGAGAGTAGTATTTCTCCAATGAGGCATGAATGAGAAGGGAGCTCTAGGGGTCTATTTATAGCTAGAGGTGGAGTAGGGGCTACTCCGGTGCCATGTCAGCGATCCGCGTCAATTCCATCATCCACCGTAGGATCAACCGACTTCAGAACCGCCTAAGGATGAAGGGTGATGATTTCCACCATGTGGGGAGTGAGTGAGGCGGTTGAGGGGGTTGAAATCGCCATAGGGGCGGTCGGCCGACCCCGTACTGGCCTATAGGCCCTCTCTGCTCCTTCTAGATGGTGGCCCACTGGTTAGGGACCAAATGGGGGCTTGTGGGGCCCACCTATAGGTCGGGCGACCACCTATACTGGTCTATGGCCCACCTCTTCCTTTTGGATGCTGGTCCAACCTGTCATATGCGTTGGATGTTCGTTCTGGGTTTATTGTCACGCTTATCTCCTTGATGTGGGCCCATGGATCCTCATGATGTGAATCTGAACTGTTGGTAGGAAAACACACTTGGATCCAAGGGGTAGAAAGTGCTATGGAGGGTGTTACATGGATCATGGGGCTTGGGAGGCCTAGTGGACCCATAGGGTAGTCGACCGACCCCCTAAGTGGGTCCACTAGCTCCTAAAAGTCCCCATTTGTCATTACTTGCACTCAAATAGTCAAGGGACATGTGGAACTAGTTATTGGCTAAAATATGTTCATGTTATGCTTGTTTTCCTTCGAATATGAGGATGTCGATGGTATTTTGATGGTGACAAAATAGCTCATAATTACCATCAACAAGATCCCCCATACTTACCTCTTTGCTCGTCCTCGAGTAAAGGTTAAAATATAACAAGACTATGATATTCAAAGTATAAAGGAAACATAAAGATTCACTCAAGACATTTTGTCATACCAATGGGATATGTGATAATGGCTAACATACATCCTTGAGAACTTGAGAAATGGAATAGTTCTCAAGGCAAAAGTCATATTCCCCAAATCATATTTTAGTACTTGGAGTTTTTGATAAATTTTTCAAAAGAAATCTCATAAGTCAACTTACTCCTCTTATATCACTCTAAGTCACTCAAAGTGTATGATTCCTTACCAAGGCATAAAGAGGTTGCCTTCTTTGTATCTTCGTACTTCTAATAAATGGCTTATCTGGAGCATAGGTAGGGATAAACAGTGTAGCAAACTTGCATCACTTATGTTGTAAAGTCAAAACAAGGATCCAAGGAGAAGAATGTCATAATCCTAGATCAAGATGTGCATGTGTGTGGAGAAATGGTAGATAACTAACATGTACTCCTTAACTATGTATATGATCTCTCTAACTTTAGTATTATTTGAGACATGGCTATCATCATTAGATTTTTTTAGAGCTTTGCTCATCATCATTTTTCATTTATGATAGCCATATCTCTTTTTGAAGAATTTAGAGAGAGATCATAACATTTATTTGTAGAATATTTATTGGATGAACATGGATCATGTAAATGAAAGGCATGTTTTTGCGTACTTTCAGTGTAGAAGCAGCGAAAGTATGTGGCGTGTACGTGATCTTGATCTTTGAACTATGACATAATTCTCAACAAGGATCACAAGGTTTGACCAAACTCAAAGTAATTACAAGAAGCATATGAGGAAGGTTTTGAACATGCATAAGTACTTATGGCTTTAGTAGGAATTTTCTCACTAAAGAGGAGTAGTGACATTATGGTTTTATGACATTTTCAAAAATTAATATTCAAGAACTTTAAATAGAAAGGGTATGAATCATGAGCCGAGACTATATCACATTAATCAACAACTTAGTCCATATGATCTTTCTATCAAAGTATTTTCCCACTAGCATAAGCAAAAAGCAAGAATTTGTCTTTATGATGCTTTTGCCCTTTAAATGTCATAGATCATGTCACTTTTCAAAATTTTAATTTTGGATGCGATCTTCTTGTTTTATTCAACATTAAAAGGAAATTAAACTAAGTGATGAATTTCATGAAGAAATTATTTTTATTTCATTTTTATTTTTGAAAGGAAAATGAGTAAACAAATGAAAAGCATAGAGGAAAAAGGGAGAGACGTGGCAAACCAGTCAGACTAGACGTTTGAAGTTGAGTGGATGCTGGCTGGCGGGCCCGGGCCCTATAAGCACGGTCGGTCGACCGCCCCTTGGGGCCGTTTGGCCACTTCGATCTCTGCAACATAATTCCTTACCTCTGAATGTTGATGTACTCTGCCCATTCTAAATTTTGGCCTCCAAAGTGCATCGGCCGATGCACAAAAGTGGTCATTTCGGTCCAACTTTTTTGTGGAACGTGTCATGAGTGTGTACAGCATGGTTTAGTGGTCGAACTAGTGTTTTGACAAGTTGGAGTGTCGACCGGCCTCCCCCATACTTGTTTCGGGGCATGCAGAAATTAGTGACAGGAGTAGATCAAATGCAGGGGTTCTGCTGGTCAAAATACCATCAGAACCAAACTTTTTATTCAATTCAAATTTTCTTAGGCACATGTTACATTGATGAAGGGAAAAAAATGATTGGAAAATAAATCTAAGTGCCTAACTTATTAGTGAACTAGTGATCTATGGAGATGGAGGGGCAAAGAGATCCTCTCTCTTGATTGCCTAGGCCAAACGCTTGATCTTCGCGCTAGTACTAATGCGAAGATCGTTGAAGCTATGATCTAAATCCAAACAGGCCATTCTCTCTTCTACTGCCCACTCTGCTAGCTTAGTGTTGTTTTTCCTAAGCCTAGCGACTATGCATAGCAGCTTCTCCATGTCGCTCTCTTCATCCTCATCCTAGAACTGACCTGGAGGGCCGGAGATGGATGGCGGGTTGCTGGTCCGCCAGACCGACTTGCGAGACTCCTCTGTCTCAAGGGATCTGCGTGTCTCCCTCCGCTCCTCGGAGGTGAGAGGAGGGATGAGCACCTTGCCTATCCTCGGTCCACCATGAGCCCTCTGAAGGCGCATCCATGTCGGCGTCGACGACGAGTACGAGCTGGTGTTGCCCGTACTTGTGTCATCTTCGGTGGTGGAGACGATGGCCTTCTTCACCCCCAATTGGCCGGTGGTCGGCCTTTTGGGAGTTACTGGACGCGCCGCTGGTTTTTTCATGTTGCGACGCAGAGACATCGATTGGGTGATGCTTCGCATCCTCTCTGAGCTCCATGCCCCGGTCGGCCAACCCCCAGGCTCAAGACTTCATCAACACCGACGCCATGGCCGTCGAGGTCCTCGACGTCGCCCCACTTGCCATGGCACCGCCGCCCGCGTAGGGGTGGTTGGCAGCGCGGGCGGTGGTGCCATGGCAAGTGGGGCGACGTCGAGGACCTCGACGGCCATGGTGTCGGTGTTGATGAAGTTTTGAGCCTTGGAAGGGCTTCCATCGATGGGGATGAGTGACATCTTGCCATTGTTTCTTGGTGGAGCCATGGTGGTGATCAAGGTGGGTGCAAATGAGTGCAAGGAGTGGTGCTAGTGCTGCTGGTTGTGAAAGAAAGCAAGGTGGAAGGAGGAAGAAGAGGGAGAGGAGGTTAAGAAGGAGAAACCCAACGTGTAGGGTGTGACAGAACCTCTTAAGAACAGGGCTCACTTTCTAGGATTAACGTCTAACCGACTTAATCCCAACAAATGATCCAAGTCTTAATTGATTCGTCAGGTGTCGCCATTTTGCAACGGGTCATCCACCTCTTTCCGAGCAGGATCCTCATTATAATCATTGCAGAAGTAATACAAAATTTTAAATTTACATCAAAGTAGCGGAAGACATAAGTCACATTACAAACCATTAGGTTAGAAATATAACATATGTGTCATTACTACATCAAGCTGGTGGTAAAGATTATAAGACAATCAAACCAGGTACTCTGCCCAAGAGTTATACCAGGACTGATCTTCAACACAACTAAGATCATACGGCACAAAATTGTACACACCGTAATTGGAGCTTCATCTGCAACAAGGGTTAACAAACCCTGAGTACGGGAGTACTTAACAAGACTTACCCGACAAATAAAAATATATGGTGGACAAAAGGTATGCAAGTCATAGGTATCAAGGTGGGGTTTTACAAGAATCAAGTATTTTGCATAAATGAGCCTTTATAAAAACAATTGAAATTGATTTAGTTTCTCATAAAAGTTACTCAAGTACCGATCTGAATGTTTTGATCGATCACGAGGCAACAACCATCCCAAAAGGAAACAACATGTATCCAGTTTAAGTTTCATTAACTATGTTGATAAAAACAGGGTTATGTTTCCATATCCGAGGAACACGAAGATTCGAACCGGTTTATCCCAGCTGGGGCTTCCCAATCACACGACATATGCAGCACCAAAGCACACATATGACTACTTTTCCCTAGATCCTCTATCCGAGAATGGGGGCCCGCCACCCGAGAGCACAGTACGCCTCCATCTAGTTCGTCAAACTTGGAGGGTATACACTACTCTCGCCATCTCTCCACTCCCAGTGCGGGTTAACCGTCCTTTAGACTAGATTAGCCAGAGTCCAGCTTCCCCAAGGTATGTGATCAGTACTCCAAAGTCACAACCCATGGACTTTAACAAAGGACGGTTCCTAATGACACAGCCGGAAAGAACCTGCTCACCAGATATCCATATCTGGTGGCTCCAAAACATCGTGTCCGCCCGGTCCCGATTATTATTTCCATCATCCATCATTTTCTTTATAAGACATAGCCCTTTGCCACAGCAATCCGCTATTCTTCTCAAAAATTGAACCATTGCCAAAGCAATTATGTTATCACCTATTCTCGCAGATGACAGGGAATCATCTGACTCTATCGGTCTAAGCATTTCTAAGCAGCATAAAGCATCATTCGTATTTTAAAACGGTATCAAGGTACAAGAATAAATAATTCAAGGTAAAGGCTATGCATCAAGTAGGAATTTATTTGAATAGTAACCATGCAATAATTAACCATAAGTGTATTTAAAGAAAACTTTTAAATACAAGGTAGGGTTTGAATGCACCAGGGCTTGCCTGGATAAGAAGACTAGTTAGTGTTTGTTAGATAAGACTCGCTTGGCGAGCATCAATGATCAATATTAGAATTCCAAGATTAACCATCTTCTAGAATCATTCATCAATACACCTTCGGATAGATCCACCAATCACCGTCTTCTGGTTTGGTACTAACCATCATGTATGAATCTATCGTACCTTAATGAGATGTAAAAATGCAAATGTATAAATGCAAGGAATTGATAACACAAGTTGCATTACAAACCAATCATGTCAAGAGAACAAGAAGTGATACAAGACTTAGGCACTTTTAGTTAATTAAGAAATATCATTTAAGCATAAAGGTTGGACATGCTAAGCATTTCAAACATGACACACAAGAAGACTTGATTCAAAATATGTCAAGTATAGAGCAATCATAACTAACTTAATAAACTTAGTCAAGCAAAGACAAATTGAAGCACTCATGACATCACAAGATTATACCAAGCATAGACATTCATAGTTGATTAACTAACTTTACTAAGCACAACATTTGGATATAACAAGAATGTAAAGTATAAACACAATTAAACTTAGGTTAAGACTTTCCAAGTATTCATTAATCAAGAGGTAAACACTAGGTTAAACAACCAAGATATAGTTAACCAGAGCAACACTTCTTATGCATACAGTTTTCGACAGCAAGACAACAGTCACCATTTTAACCATATCTAGAGTTTTACAAATCCAAAGGACTTGCAACAAGACATTCTAGAAAGCTTATGAAATTATATACATTTCATATAGTACTAGCAAAGCATGATTTACAAGTTAAATAAGTTGAAAATGCAAAGTTAAAGAATCTGATTATGAAAAATAGAGAGCAGTCATTTTTTATTACCAACTTGCAACATGCATAAATCATAAACTAATTGGCCCAATGCCACCAAATTTTAACAGAAGCTGGATACATGAGTTATCTACAACTTTGGTATTCACAAGATTCTCAGAAAACATCATTAACATGGGGTAATTTGCATTGCCCCTAGAACTGTCCAGAAACTCATAACTGCAATAAATAAAAGTTAACTTATGTTACAAACACATAATTGAACAAAACCAACTTTATGAACAGGTCACACATGACTAATGAACACTAAAAAATATAGTGTCCATTGCTAAATAAATTCTTTACATACACTTTCTTAATTTATTTAGATAATTAGGTGTAAATATGAACACATATTAAACATGCACAATAAATTCTACCAAAATTACAGAGACATACATATGCTTTCATTAGTCTACTGTATAAGTTTCATGTCATTTGAGCAAGTATATAAACCTCTTATGGAAAAGATAAAGGCTCTATTGCAAGCAACTCAAATAACAAGGCAGATTCTGCACTCAACTTTAAACAGCTATAACCTGAGATGTAAAACACCTAAAAATATGAATCTTAACAATTTGGAAAGCTTAAGAAATATACTTCAAATGTTTGCACAGTGCCAAAACATGAATCTAAATGTAAATTGCTCAAACAAGTCATTCTTATCAGCTGTCCAGAGAGCAAACAGATTCACAACACAACTTATAAAATTCATAACTCCTAAAATATAAAAGCTATGACCATGAAATTTTACAAGGGGATGGATAACAAGTTTATCTACCACTTTGGTATTCAACTCAGCCACAGAAAACACCATTTTGACCACAGCACCAGTCTGAACAGTTAAACAGTCATTTTGCCATTTTTATAACTCTACAGCCATCAAGCCTAAAATCATGAAACATTAACCAGGAATCAAGCATAAACTTTTAAACATCCCATAAATGTTTCAGATTGATTTGGTGAACAAAACAATGGCTACGAAAATATCAAAAACATCATAACAGAAATGACATGCTTGCACAAAATGATTTTACAGCGAAATTAATGAACTAAACCATGGCATATTATGGTTCTACTGCATAGAGAACTTCATGCGGATTCCAAAATATCCAAAAATAAATTCATACGATTTTTCTATGAATTACTACGAATTTCCAAAGTTCAGCAAAATAACAGGAAAACAATTACGGGATTTCACTTTTGCAATAGGAACCCTAACTTATCAAGAAAATAATTAAGCCCTTATATGTAAAATCATGAGTCATGAAATATATGCATAAAAATCCATCAAAAAGCTTCCCTTACTAAACCATATCCTTGTTCTTGATTTTGTCGGAGAAAATTCTTGGGAACCAAGATTAGAGTGTTGTTCTTATGATCAATCAATGGAGACAACCAAATCAAGGTGCTAGGGAACAAGATTTAACAGTGGGGAAGGTGGAAGAGCATCATAGGAGCAGCAGGGAGGAGGGATGGCGATGGAGGAAGGGGCGAGCAGGAGGGAGCCGTCATCGACTCCAAGCCATCGGGCCTCCTGCAGCCGGCACAGGAGAGAACCAAGAGAGAGGAAACAGAGGGAGAGGGCAAGAGAATGAGAGAGTGAATGGGAGAGGGAGCCGGCTCCCATTTTCTCCTTGCCGAAGGCCACCGCAGAGAGCAGGTGTCGGGCCGAGCGGTACTAGAGATCGACGGGAGGACACGCGGTGCTTGTGCTGGCAAGAGACCGGCCCATCCCAAGAAATGCCCACGAAATTTGATTGTATTTACGACAGATGCCACTGACTTTGATCTCTTCCAAATTCAAAACCGTTTGTTGATTTGATCAACTGATTGAACCATGTTGTAGAGCAATTCGAATAGAACAACTTTTATCGAAGAACTTCGGTCAAATTCTCAATGGTTTGAGAATTATTAACTCCCAAAGATTGATATTTAAATCTGAAATCTGGAATCCAAATAATTTCCAAAAACATTAACTTCTGCTGTTTTTGAATTTGCTTTTGAGGATTCAAATGAGGTCCAAAAAGTGTGAAACTGGATTCATTGTCTTCATCTTGATGAGTACTTCAACTCATATTAAGAAATCAAATTGTGTTTTCATATGAACTTGGACATACAAATGTAGCAAAGAATGCAACTCATCGTTGTTTTCCGGAACTTAGAATTGTTCAGAAAATCCAATTCAACATTGAACTTGATGCAACTTTTTGAGACCCTTAGAGATTGAATCAAGGCTTGGTCCAAACATAAAGTCTCCTCCAAATATTATGATCTTCAACTTTGCTAAAAAGGGTCAATCTCATATTTTGTTCAGAAATCGAATTTTTAGCATGATCAAAGAAATCCACCGAGAATGTCTTAAATTGAATTTTGATCCGACTGAAGTATTTTCTTGACACTGGATCAACATGAACCTTTCCTGAGTTTTGTTTTCGAGATGAAATAGAGTTGTTTGAGCATCGTTGTAGGGTTTGGTTGAACCCATATGTATCCATCCATTGATTAAAGCAATTCTATAAAGAATGAAACTTATTGTTCCATGAAATCCTTAAATCTCAAACATCGCGAAACTTCTCCGGTGATCAATATAGACATAGAAGGATGTAAAGAATCTTGAAAAAGCACCTTCGTCATCCCTTTTCCTTTTTTTTAAAGCCTCTAATCAATACTTGACTTAATTCATCTGAGCTTAACATCTGTTTGTCTTAAGATAACACCTGGGATGTTACACAGGGCCTTCGTTCTCGCTCGGATCGCGATGAAACCGAAGGGGAACGTTGGCCCAACGTTCCTATGCAATGGGAACTTTGAACGAGTTCGAACCACGGTTGGCCGATCGCTTTTTGAACGTTATGGTCTGACTGAGCCAGGTTCTGATCTTGTTCGGGTCAGGTGAGTCAGGTCGTGAAGTTTCAGGCTGATTGGCCCAAAACAACGGTCGGTCGACCGCCTTTAGAGGCCAAATGGGCCGACCTTCTTCGAGGGGGGAGTCAAGGCTAAATCTAGGCTATTTCTAAGGTTATTCTTGAAATTTGAACAAAAAAGTTAAAACATGTAGATTTTAGTTCTAATTGGGATTAAGAACAAAATCTATCATATCAATTTCTTGTTCAGGAATTTCATGCTCATGGAAAACTTTAAGACGTTGGCCATTTACCTTAAAGATTTTGCCGTCGTCGTCCTGGAGGGTGATTGCTCCATGAGGTGCGGCGTTGATGACGAGGTATGGCCCTTCCCATTTGCTTTTCAGTTTCCCGTGACCAAAGAGCTTGAACCTTGAGTTGAATAACAGGACCTTGTCTCCTGGTTTGAATTTCTTGACCTTGATTCTCTTGTCATGCCACTTCTTGGTTCTCTCCTTGTATATTCTGGCATTGTGATATGCTTTCTCTCTCCACTCTTCTAATTCAGAGATTTGCATTCTCCTAAATTTTCCAGCAGCCGGTAGATCCATATTCCATTTCTTAATTGCCCAATGTGCCTTGAACTCCAATTCTACAGGCAAATGGCATGTCTTCCCGTATACAAGTTGGTATGGTGTCATACCAATTGGTGTCTTGTATGCGGTCCTATATGCCCATAATGCCTCTAGTAGCTTGTGCTTCCAAGCTGTACCCATCTCATCCACACGGTTTTCTGCAGAATGTTCTTGATTTGTTTGTTGGATGTTTCTGCTTGACCACTTGTTTGAGGGTGGTATGGAGTTGCAACATTGTGTCGGATCCCTTGATCAGTGAGGAATTGGTGGAAGCCTTTATCAATGAAGTGTGATCCCCATCACTTATGATTAACTTCAGAGTTCCAAATCTAGGGAATATCACTTCATGGAACATTCTCTTTGAGTTGGCTGCATCTGCTTTGCGGCAGGGTAATGCTTCTACCCATTTGGACACATAGTCCACCGCTACTAAGATGTACTCACACCCTTTTACGGAGGAAAGGGCCCCTATAGTCGATCCCCCATACATCAAAGAGCTCGACTTGTAGGTTGTTGGTGAGTGGCATATCATCTCGGGTATTGATGTTCCCGTGCTTCTGGCATCTTGCACATTTTCTGACGTAATCTTGGGTATCCTTGTACATGGTTGGCCAAAAGAACCCACTCTGCCAAATCTTAGCATGAGTTCTAAATGCTCCATAGTGGCCTCCGTATTCTGCTCCATGGCATATTTCCATGATCTTGGTCGCCTCCTCCGTAGGTACGCATCTTCTTAGCAATCCATCATTGCATACTCTATAGAGGTATGGTTCATCCCAGAGATGTACTCGACTCTCCTGAACTAATTTCTTTATATCTGCCCCCGGTGGGACATGTCCGGCGACCATAAAGTTGACTATATTTGCATACCAAGGGTTGGAGTCTGTTACCTTGAGGAGTGTGTCATCTCTGAGGAAGTCGTCGATGGGCAAATTCTGTGCTTCTTTGAATTGCATTCTAGACAAATGATCGACAACAGAATTTTCTACTCCCTTTTTATCTTTTATTTCAAGATCAAATTCTTGGAGTAGCAGGATCCATCTTATTAAGCGGGGTTTAGCATCTTTCTTAGTGAGCAAGTACTTAAGAGCAGCATGATCTGTGTAGACAATTAATTTTGCTCCTTCTAAGTAAGATCTAAACTTGTCTATAGCAAACACCACGACCAGCAACTCTTTTTCAATTGTTGCATAGTTTAGTTGTGGCCCTGTTAAGGTTTTGCTAGCATATGAAATAGCATGATGCTTCTTATCTTTGGTTTGGCCTACTGCACCGACAGCATAATCACTAGCATCACACATTATTTCAAAGGGGAGCTTCCAATCAAGGGGTTGAATGATTGGAGCTGAGACAAGCGTTTTCTTGAGAACGTGAAAGGAGTCTGAACACTCATCACTAAAGTCAAAGGGTGCATCCTTAGCTAGCAGGTTTGTTAAAGGACGGACAATTTGAGAGAAATCTTTTATAAACCGCCTAAAGAAGCCTGCGTGCCCAAGGAAGCTACGAATTCCCTTGACATTCGTGGGAGGTGGAAGCTGTTCTATAACTTCTATCTTAGCTCTATCCACTTCTATCCCACGTTCGGACACTCTATGTCCTAGCACTATGCCTTCGCGAACCATGAAGTGGCATTTCTCCCAGTTCAGGACTAAGTGCTTTTCTTCACATCTCTGTAAGACTCTATCTAGATTCTCAAGGCAATCACCAAAAGTCTTTCCACAGACGGAGAAGTCGTCCATAAAAACTTCCATGATTTCTTCGATCATATCGGAGAAAATGGACATCATGCACCTTTGGAAAGAGGCGGGAGCATTGCATAGGCCGAAAGACATTCGCCTATATGCATATGTTCCATAGGGGCATGTGAAGAAAGTCTTACTTTGAT
Organism: Microstegium vimineum; assembly: GCA_022036555.1. Lineage (NCBI taxonomy): Eukaryota > Viridiplantae > Streptophyta > Magnoliopsida > Poales > Poaceae > Microstegium > Microstegium vimineum. The sequence continues at coordinate 20,774,827 of CM039140.1, forward strand.
CATCAGGGTGGATTGGTATTTGATGATATCCCGAATAACCATCAAGGAAACAAAAGAAAGAATGCTTTGCAAGCCGTTCTAGCATCTCATCGATGAAAGGTAACGGGAAGTGATCTTTATTTGTAGCCTTATTAAGTTTTTGGTAATCTATACACATTCTCCAATCCGTGATGGTTCGTTGAGGAATCATTTCGTTCTTGTCATTTTGAACGACCGTCATACCTCCCTTCTTAGGCACAACTTGCACAGGGCTAACCCATTCACTATGAGGAATGGGGTAGATGATCCCCGTGTGTAAGAGTTTCAAGACCTCCTTCTTTACTACTTCTCTCATTGCATTATTCAATCTACGCTAGGGCTCTCTAGATGGAAGGGCCTCAGGTTCTATGGGGATGCGATGTGTGCAAAGAGCAGGACTAATGCCTTTAAGATCTTGAAGAGAATAGCCTAAGGCTGACTGATGCTTTTCTAAGACGGTGAGGAGTTTGAAGGACTCTTCAGGGGGAGTTTGTCACTGATGATGATAGGGGCCTCGCGATTGTCATTTAGAAAGGCATACTTTAAACCAGCTGGAAGGGGTTTAAGTTCTATAGAGGGCTTAGATGGGGGTTTGGATTTATCCAGATCTATGGGTTCTTCTAGATCATCTTCTTCCTGGATGAAATCTTCAGCTTCTTCTTCTAGATCAGGATGAGATGACTCTAGAAGAGATGCAACCATCACTTCCTCTATGGGGTCAGATTCTAGGAGTGATTCCCTCATGGTGTTTATGGAATTTGTAAGTGGAATCGAGAGTTTGATGTTACTCCCAAGATGACCCTTAAGACTTCCATCAAGAGATCCATCAAGAAATCTCATGAGTGGATGTCCAATTAACAAGTCTATTTCCTCTATCAAAAATGAAGAAATTTAAGAGGATATTGACTTTGTTAATTAGCGTAGGAATGGTCTGTGCAATACCACAACTCTCAATCAATTGTCCTGAAGGAAGCTTCAAGAACTTATTGGTTGGAGTTAGATCTACATTGCCTAGGATAGCACTAGCTAATGACTTAGACATAATGCTAACTCCTACGGCAGGATCATAAAGAGAGTCTAACTTTGATCTATTGATTTGACAAGGAATGATTGTAGAGGAAGAAAGAATTTGAATTGGCTCGAATGAAGATTCGGCCTCTTCTAACCACTCATTGCTCATGATAGAAGCTAGCTCTTGAACTGTCTCCTGGAGATAGGCGTCCTCTATGCAAATAGGAATATGAAGGTATGAAGCTTTTCGAGCAGAAGACTTCTTTTGCACAGATTCATTCAAGGCATTTCCAAAATCGGAAAACAAATCAGCCTCGATATCAAGGGGGAATTCCAAGGGATGAATTTCTTCTTCCCTTGGTGGTTCACGTTCGATAGCAGGATCTTGAGATGTAGAGGGAAGAGTTTCGGCTATCGATGTTTCTATTATGGGGGTTGGTTTTTGATCTTCCGCAGGTTCTTCATAATATACGTTAGTATAGGGGTGTTATCAAGAATTTTCGTGAGAAGACTCTTCCCTGCACTAACGGGTAAACATAGAAAGGCTCCCCCGGAAGATATGTCAAGGAGTTGTGCAGAATCTCTGCTATGACCGCCATAAAAATGTTGTAACATTGTAGGCTCAGTTATAGCAAGATCAGGGCCTGAAGATACTAGATCTACAAGACGGGCCCATGCTTCACCTAGAGGTTCCTTCTCCTTTTGCGAGAAGTTGATGACCTCTTTTCGAAGACGAATGACACAAGGGATAGGGAAGAATGCTAAATAGAATTTAGGCAGCAATTTTTCCCATTCTCCCTTCGCGTCATCTACATGGCGAGTGTACCATAGTTTGGCTATTCCCGTTAAAGAGAACGGAAATAGCTTCCACTTAAGGGTACCTGGCCTCATCCCTTGGATGTGGACACATGAACAAAGTTGTTCGAAGTCACGTATATGAGTATAGGGATTCTCGTCTTCGTCCTAGAAAATAGTTTTTCCTGAACCATCGCTATGAGACTCGGGCGAAGCTCATAACGAACGGCCAAAACGGCCTGAGATGATTTAGGTGGCTCCAAGCTAGCGCCCGTTGTAGCACCATATTCGAAAAGTGGGGTTTGATCCATATGTGTATGTGGAATGAAAGGATGAAATCAAACAAAGATAAAATAGGACCAAAGGGTACTAGTTAAAATAGCTACCGTTCCTCGGCAACGGTGCCAAAAAGCTTGTTGACACCAAAGGGGGCAAACGGAAAAAGACCGCAAGCCTACGGTTGTCAAGTGTAGCTTTCACCGGGAGTATTCCAAGTATCGTATTTTCCACAGGGAACGAGAAGTGAGTTAACTAGGAATATGGATATGTCCTATGATGTATCAAGGGAGACTATGATAACTAGGTTGAGAGGTTCGATATAGCAAAGATATCTAACAAGGTATAGCTGGTTATACTGGCTTTATCAGCCCTTCTCTTGCAGGAGGCGATGGGATAGCTCAGAAAGAGGACAAAACTCTAACCGGACCACGCCATCATGTTGTATTGAGGCCCTACCTTTTAAGAACTTATCTTACACATGTGGTGGAATACGAGGACTAGATAGGGCTGTCACTTCCTACTAGCTACCACAATCAATCCATGCGATGAGCGGTTTACAAAGGTAAGATTAAGTTTAGACACCACGTCTACACTAATCTTACTACTTTAACCTTGGCCTAAGATTAAAGCACTTTACTCAGAGCAAAGCGATGAACAAGCGCGAAAAGGTATATAACAGCTAAACCAGATTTAGAATACTGAATGCTATAAAGAACTTAGAAGAAGTCACTTACAAGTGCTAAACTTACAAGACACTCACATTCGCTGAGGAAGAACTCCGGAGAAGATTCCCGACAGACCCGTGGCTTTCTCCTGAAGACTTCCTTCACTCTCCTCCAACCAGCACAACATTACTGAAGAGCTCCGCTAAGAGACTAGAGAGTAGTATTTCTCCAATGAGGCATGAATGAGAAGGGAGCTCTAGGGGTTTATTTATAGCTAGAGGTGGAGTAGGGGCTACTTCGGTGCCACATCAGCAATCTGCGTCACTTCCATCATCCACCGTAGGATCAACCGACTTCAGAACCGCCTAAGGATGAAGGGTGATGATTTCCACCATGTGGGGAGTGAGTGAGGCAGTTGAGGGGGTTGAAACCGCCATAGGGGCGGTCGGCCAACCCCCTACTGGCCTGTAGGCCCCCTCTGCTCCTTCTAGATGGTGGCCCACTGGTCAGGGACCAAATGGGGGCTTGTGGGGCCCATCTATAGGTCGACCGACCACCTATAGTTTTCTGTGGCCCACCTCTGCCTTCTGGATACTGGTCCCACCTGTCATATGCATTGGATGTTTGTTCTGGATTGATTGTCACGCTTATATCCTTGATGTAGGCCCATGGATCCAAGTGATGTGAATCTGAACCGTTGGTATGAAAACACACTTGGATCCAAGGGGTAGAAAGTGCTCTGGAGGGTGTTACATGGATCATGGGGGCTTGGGAGGCCTAGTGGACCCACAGGGTGGTCGGCCGACCCCCTAAGTGGGCTCACTAGCTCCCAAAAGTCCCCATTTGTCATTACCTGCACTCAAATAGTCAAGGGACATGTGGAACTAGTTATTGGGTAAAATAGGTTCATGATATGCTTGTTTTCCTTAGAATATGAGGATGTTGACACTATTTTGATGGTGACAAAATAGCTCATAATTACTGTCAACAGCCGTGAGGCTGCCCAAATTTTCCACGCCGCCGCCTCATCGCCGCGCTGCCCTCTCTCTCCACACCCTGCCATTGTGCTTCATCTCCGGTAAGCCAGTGCTCGTGCGCTGCCTCTTCTTCTCTCTCCGTGAGCCGCGGTGTGGCGGCGGTTGTGGTGTGGAGCGGCTTGGCGCTCGGGGGCAAGGCTGCGGTGGTGCAAAGTGGCAGGGCAGGGCCCACGCATGGTGGTGGTGCCGCGTGGTTGCGGGGGTGGTGACGGCTGGGGCCGCGCGCGTGGAGGAGATGGAGACGGGGAGCACGCGTGAGTGGTTAGGGATAAACCCAACATGCGAGCCCCACAAGAGGTGGCGGTGGCTGACTAGCGGGGCCCGGGGGGCAGCGAGAGAGGAGGGCGGACTGGGCGGGCCTGCTCTGCTAGGCTTCGCACGTAGGGGAGAGGGATTTTTTCTTTTTTATAATTATATTAAGGAGGATATTAAGACGCAACCGTCACCCCGACGCGACCGTGCTTTGCCAGGCCTATGTGCGAAGGGCGAACTACAGAGGAATCAACGCAGCTATAAGAGTCACCTACGCGACTACAACACGACACAACACATCAAAAGGCATCCGTAGGTACATATAATATCTAAGCACCACACTTACATAATACATACCACCAAACCCACCCTGAAATTTAATTAGGCGCTTTACGATCATATGACAATAATCATCGCCAATCATAACTATATCGAGTATGCAACTCGAATAAACTAAGAACTTAATAAGTAGCAATATAATAAAGTAGAATAAAGCCATGATGAGATACAAGGAAAATTATTGATCTCCAAACCAACAGATCTGGGATCGCAAGCGTATCGTCCAACTCCACTTGAACCTTTCTAGCAGGCCTAGACTAGTAACTTGAAGAAATGGAGCTCTAAATCTAATCTCTGGAAACCCTAGATTCTAATATACTCTTGACAAATGAATAGCTGGACTGACTCTCCTTGATTTAGTGCCTTTTGGGGAGTTTGCCCTCTATTTATAGCCAGTGGGTGCAATGTCGACCGTTTAATCAAACCGACCTCACGTAGGCCTGAGATTAATCCTTAGAGGCGGTGGTGGAACACTCTAGAAGGGCATACAAGATGGCCAGCCAAGGGTGGGGCCGACCGGTCCGACATGTCGGCCTAACGGCCCCCGCTTCGTTCTGGTGACCTCTGGAACCTTCCTGAGTCCAATGCGATATATTTCATCGGCGGCAAGTTTCATCTTTTTTATTCACTTTAATCCCTAAAATAGCTTTTCTGGAATAACCCTGTAGAAAATATAAAATCACCAAAACTCGTGGAAATTGTCAGTTAAAACCTTTATCTTTTTATTGGTGACCTCTTTTATGCACTTAGTTGATGGTTTATAATGAGCGTTAATTACCGTCAACAACTAAATCATTACTGCTTTTCAGCGAATGAATAATATTTTTTATCTAACAACAAATTAGCATAATCATCTAGCATAAGCCAATTTTCAACACGGCAAACAGACCCAGCATCTCTCTCTATACCCTTTTTCTTTGCACTCTCTAGGAGTCCGGAAGGTACTCAAATGTTCCTGATCCGTAGGTAACAAGAACGCAATACGTAAAACATGGATCGTCAATTTTAAGTTTCAGGTTCATATAGGGAGTATATCTTTTCAGAACATTTTATTCAATTATGGAATCATGATCCCAAGAAAATTGATACGATACACTTGCAACGTAGCTGTGGAACGAGGATAGTGATTCCAATATATTTGAGTCAATAGCTTTTTTTGCCTAATTTGCAACACTTTTTGAAATTCCATTCCAAATTAGGCCCGTATATTTGAGTCGAATACTATTTTTTTCTGATTTGCAATACCTTTTTAGAGTTCATTTCGCATTGGGCTGTAGGCCCATCTACATACATTAGGTCTCAAGAGCCACGCAAGCCATTCTGTCAAGACCATAAGTTGCCACCGCTAGCGCTCTACTCGCATTGTGGCTCCACCCAGCGCTGCTTCCTCCTTCCAATGATCCAGCTCTCCTCTTGATGATCCAGTTTATCTAGAACGATGTCCTGGCCATAATCAGTCGTCGATACCACATCGTTATCGTTCCGCAATCCGAAACAAAAGTTCTTGGGACACGATCTGTGTTTCCTGTGAGTATGGCCGGACCATATTGATTTGCTATTTGTGAGATCGGAGATTCCATCTAGGGACTTGTGATTATGGACTGTGATCTGTAAAATGGATCTTTGATCGGTAACTGATTGTACAGTTCTATTTGATGTTGTTGCAAGCAACAGGAAGCATTTTCATTCTTTTGGTTTGTTGATTCAAAAAATTGTAGCGCGACGAGTCCCGGAGCCAATTCCTTCATTGTCATAGGAAATTATATATCTTCCTTCAATGCCATCAAAATTTTCGAACATCCTTCACTGCCATCAGAATAAATACACACTTCCCTCGTTGCCATTCTGTCAACTTCAGTTAAGTTTCTTTGGCTGACTAGTGGGACCCACTATATAACAGTGTATTTGTCCGGTATCGAAAAAAAATAAAAAAGAAGGCGTGGCTCGCGCAGGCCGGCCGAGCGCGACGAGGTGTCTGTGTGAGGCGGACGCAGCTGGCATGCGACATGGAGGGTAGAGTGCGATCACGGGGCCGAGCGGCGAGCCAGGTGGGCGTCTGGGCGACATGCCTGAGCGACTTGGACGAGCGAAGCAGCCCAAAGGTACACAGCGGCAGGCAGCAGCACCCGGCCATCCCGGTCCCTGCTGCGGTCGCTGTCGTCCAGCTCGACGTACGCGGTGTGCAAACCAAACATGCAGACATACATAGTAGGCATATATATACATGTACACGATTATTATGCGTGCATTCAAAATCATGGAGTGTGTATGTATATACCAGCTGCGTACAGGGATCTCCTGGTCCTTGAGCACGAAGATGCAGGCGCCGATGCCGAATCAGATGGCGTCGCTCCGGCCTTCCGGTCGCGAGTTCACTTCCGTGGCATCCATGGACCGCGCCCTCACCGGGTCACGCAGCGCGAGCTGGCAGTGAAGGAAATTTAGAAATTTTGGGGGCAATAAGAGAAGTGCTATAATTTTTAGTGGCAATGAGGGAATTTATTCTAGGAATAATTCCCTACACGGAGATGGGGATGGTGTTAGAACCAGGCCCGGCTCACTGAGCCGGCACCCCTAGATTTCATGGAGCCGGCCGAGCTTGTCGTATGCGATGGCCGGTGCCACTCCGGCCCAGGTCCACTGGAGCCACAATATATCAAGGTCATGAGCCTAACTCAACACAAAAGACTAGCCTTATATGTTGTGCTCCCCCACCATTAATTCTCGATGTAGGACTAATCCCAACACTCTCCTCTGTAGTCACGCATCGGTCCCAAGTCTTCAACTCACATGACTGTGTGGCCAAGATGTTGTCCAGACGGGTTGCCCCGTCAGTATGTGTTTGTCCAGATTTGTTGTGTCTTTGGACCGGCTCTGATACCAATTGTTAGAATCAGACCCGGCTCGCTAAAGGCACCTGTAGATTCCTTGGATCCGACCTAGCTCGTTGTATGCGACAGCCGGTGCCGCTCCAACCCAGATCCACTAGAGCCCCAACATATCAAGGCTTTGGGTCTAACTCAACCCAAAAGATTAACCTTTTAGGTAAGGATCGCCACACCTTATATGCTGTGCTCGCCCACTATCAAGTCTCAATGTGAGACTAATCCCAACAATGGAAAGAAATCCTTCCGATCAGCTTTTGTGAGGAAAGATTTTTTCTTTTTTGCCGTGTAGGCAATACCCGACGCGAAATTTCCCGTTGCCATGTCTAGATGGGATGTGGTGGCGTCCGGAGAGGGAGGTGCTTGCACTAGCTATTAGAGAAAACATTCGGTTCACACCTTTAGTCTCGGTTCTGTTGGTAACTGTGATTAATATAAGTATTAGTCCTGGATCTAAATTGTAGAGAAACCAAAGAACCTTTTTATTCCGGTTGGTAACACCAACTACGACTAAAAATCATACTTTAGTCCTGGTTGTTGTCACGAACTGGGACTAAAGGTCTCCCACCCGAGATTAATGGTCCTTCATGGTGAATTCCAAAGGAACCTACCTACTAGTGTTGGTCTTGAGGCGGTTGGGTTCGGCTGAGTCAAGTGGAGGGATAGTCTTAACACTACGTGGGCTGGGCCATGGCCCTCCTCCTCTCTAATTCTGAATATTTTCCTAGTTTAAATCCAGGTATAAATGGGTAATTCAAGTATCAGGACTCGTTACTAGAAATACTCGAACGAACTATATTTAGTTATCTAGATTTACTATCTAAAATTATGATCGGGTATTTTGGGTTTGGATTCGAGTATCTCGGATTTTGATATTGGCTTTGGTATTTTGTCCACTCATATCTATGAGCACAAATTTTTCTTGTAGGACGGTATTGCTCCTATGATGACAGTCTCCATATCATAGTTTCGGTGTAGCGTACAGAGTTTTGCTTTAAGGTAACCACAAGTAATTTCTACAGCGATCGAAAAAAAAGTAATTGCTAAAGCTCATTTGTTTATATTCCTCTATATTCGTTCTTCTCTGACCACTTGACTGGCAACCCATTATCAACCGTTTTGACCATCGATCGACCAAGATTTACAATGTACTGCAAAAAGATTCAGTTACCACCAACTTTTGACTCGATGATGGAACGACCGATTGCCATGCAACTGGTGGAACGAACGCATGCAATTCTTTCATGAATGTTGTGTGTAGCTTGAGCGATACTTTGACGCAACCGGCACGTGTACATGATTACAAAAGGTCCTCGGAGAAGGCAACTAAGTCTGTTATATCCAAATCGTGCACGCAGGAAAGATCCTCGTACGTTAAAAAAGAGAAAAAAAAGACAAACACGTTTGTTTTTACCCGACACGAAGGTAGAAATATATATGTTAGATTAGAGTTGAGTACGCATTACAAGTATTCTCAAATATACTATATATAGAGAGACTAATCATTAAATTGTACTCACATATTTTGTATGTTTCACATAGACGACCTTACAGATAAATACTTGGCAAAATGCCTGATAATAGATTGATAATAGATGTCCAACGACCAACATTCCTACAAGCGAAGTTGAGATGCTTCTTTTTGTCAAAAAAAATAGGGAAACTAATTTAAAACTTATTCTACCATGTTCTTCATCATGGTCAGACGATATAACCACAACAAAATAGAGAAGCGACCAAAGAAAATTATTCCAAGATGACGACATCTTTTTTGTCTGCATGATATCACTGTTCAAAAAATAAACCTCCATATATCAATGCCGAGAAAGATGCTGACGCTATTGTAGCTCTCATCTTCAACAGAGCCATTATGGAGAAAACAAACCTACCATACCCCTTTTCATCCCCCGGGAAGCCACCGAGAGGAGAAGATAAATCTCCACTACTAAAAAAAACTCGGGATGAGAAGATGCTAACTCTAAATGGCTTCATCTATTAGAAAACTTATTAAAAAAAAGTGAATCACCGCTATTTCCGACCTCCAAACGGGATTCTGTAAGAGTAAGGGAGGAGGACTAACAATGATGGAAGCGGCGGCAGAAGTACGAGTCGCTAGGGCATTGTAGTCGCGACTAATGGGTCCACTTTTTAGGATATAGGTATTGCATAGTTGCATGTGAGGGTAGTACAGAGAAGTACATAGAGTTTGATGGATTCGTTCGCTAATCCTGCCATTACATACCGCCACACCCACTAGTAAAAAAAGTGACTATACAGGCAGTTCGGAAGTCATTTTTACAGACGTTTTTCTGAACCGCTATTTTTACAGGCGTTTTTCTGAACCGCCAGCGATGGGGTCAGTAGATTTCTACTGACGGTTTTTTCTAGTCCGTCTGTAGAAATCGATTTCTACAGCCTGTAGAAATGGCTGTCCGAAATCGCGTTTTGAAAATACAAAAACGCGTTTTAAAAATAGAAAAAAAAGATTTAAATTCTGGGGAGAGGCCACTAGGAATCCGCCCGCCCGTCTCCGTCTGCAAGTCGCAAGTCGCGCATTTTTTCGCGTAAAATTCGCGAACGCGCTCCACCCTCGCACGGTACTTCCTCTACAACTCTACCCATGACTCACTTGTGTCTAGATTCGGTAGTACTTCCTCATATTCTATACTAAACCGAGTGTAAAATGATTGTTTGAGCCACTAAACAAATTCAAATGAAAAAGTTGTGAACTACAAAGTTTCATAACTTTTTGAGATCTACAACTTTCATGTAGCAAGTTTTTTCATCGGAGGTCGTTTACAAAAATTTGAATTTCAAATTTAACACATTCAAACGTATTTTTCGATGACAAGATGATTTCAAATAAAACAGTTATGAACTACAAAGTTTCATAACTTTTCGAGATCTACAACTTTCATGTAGAAAGTTTTTCCATCCGAAGTCGTTTGCAAAAATTTGAATTTGAAATTTGACAGATTCAAACGTATTTTTTGATGACAATATAATTTCAAATGAAACATTTGTGAACTACAAAGTTTCATAACTTTTTAACATCTACAACTTTCATGTAGAAAGTTTTTCCATCCGAGGTAGTTTACAAAAATTTGAATTTCAAATTTGACACATTCAAACGTATTTTTCGATGACAAGATGATTTCAAATGAAAAAGTTGTGAACTACAAAGTTTTATAACTTTTCGACATCTACAACTTTCATGTAGGAAGTTTTTACATTCGAGGTTGTTTATAAAAATAAAAAATCAGTGGAAAAAAATCCAAGGTCCATTTCTAATGGCGGTTGTCTTAACGAACCACCTGTAAAATTCGATTTCTACAGGCAGTTGTCTTAAGAAACCGCCCATTTCTACAGGCGGATTTCTTAAGTAAACCGCCTGTAGAAATCGATTTCTACAGGCGGTTCGGAACTGTTCAGAGTCGTTTTTTTCAGTACAGGCGACGTGTAAACTGAAACCGATTGTACTGTGTTTTGGGGGCGCCAGGAAAAATAGTTTTTCTACTAGTGACCTGCACTGCAACCGCCCGCACGAACTTGCATTGCATTGCATGCAGCTGGAGTACTACATGTCATAAACCGACCGCTAATGTTGTTAGGTACGATATAGCCTAGAATAACGAACATCACTTTCCACTGATCAATGACGCTATATGTAGCATGGAGTAACAATCTAACGTAACTCCTGGTCATATAAGTTATGGAACGTGAGAAGGCCAAAACTGATAGTGACCAGGCAGCTACCACTAATACAGAATCGGTTTTTAACTTCGGTCTGTAAGGGGCTTTAGTCCCGGTACTTAAACCGGGGCTAAGGAATCGGGACTAAATGTCCCCCTTTAGCCCTGGTTCGCAGGTCCCAACCGGGGCTAAAGGGTGCGCCAGGTAGCGTAGGCGGGCCACGCGGGGCTGCACCCTTTAGTCCTACCAACCGGGACTAAAGGTTCATTTTTTTTCCTGATTTTGGTATTTCTTATTTTGGTTTTCCAAATAGATTAGGTATTTAAATGTGTGTATTCTTCGCTTCTAATACATGTATTCGCTGCTAATTAATGTATTCACGCACTTATAAGTTAGTTTCAAGTATTATGGAGTTATATATTATGGAGCTATATATATATATACATAAGTATATAAAATTTACATTATTATCCATTGTTACTTGACTTAAGACACAACCGCTCTCGCCAGTTAAATATCATACAAATGTTCGTCTTGATTTGGCTTGAGTGGTTCGGTCAGGTTGTAATAGTACTCGTCTTTAGAGTTGACCACTTTTTCAACAAGAAATCCAGCAAGTGTCTCTTGAATTCCTTTGAGGTGGACTTCTTGCAACACTTGTTGCTGCAACCATAGCGTCTTCAATTTACATTATAAAGAAACAAGTATTAATATACATAAGATTTAGTTAATAGCAACAAATAAATAAAATGGATGTATTATATATACATATGACATACTTTTAGTTTTTCTGTAAGAGTTCTTCTTGCATAAACCGTGAGGAACTCGCAAACGTAGTATCCACACAGATTGTTGTCTTGTGGCTGCTTTAGAACCCACTGTAAGATATGAAAAGATTACTATCGTCATCATACAAATATGTTAAAGCATGATAAGGTAACCGATTATGAGAGCTAGCTAGTAGAACTTACACTTAGCAAACGAGGACCCTGTAGTGCCACTTCCAGTCCCGGACAGTGTTTCGGGACGAACCAAGCCCAAACCCTGCTCAATAATTTGATCATTAGTTAATTAACTCTTGCTAGGTAGTTAAAGAACATGAATCCATATTTAAAGATCAAAGTTACCCCTTGATAATGTCTATCATATCTTGGTAATCTCCCAGTGGTTTTCTCAATGAGTCAAAGATTATCAATTGACTTCTGGTCATATCGAAGACTATGAGTATCCAGTGAAAACTGCATTTGTTTATAGAGTCAACATATATATCTTTATGCTGAATTGAGTAATAAGTAAGACAAATTGTGCAAACGATAACAACACTCACCCAAAGTTGTAGGGGAAGAGTATATATTCTCTGGTCTTTTGGTTGACCAAGAACCTCCAAAGATTCCTCTCCGTTTGAGGTATCCATTGATCGCGGGGAGTGTTTGGATCCGAGAATATGATTGATGGATCAATGAAACCAATATCCGTGTCTCCCGTACGTTTCAGCATTAACATCAAGAATCTGTATATATATGTTTGAGGATAGTTAGTTACTATACATATACATATGCTATAGTCAGATTACTAAAAGAAATGATCACTTACAGACAGCAGTAGCTGATGAGAGATTTGTCTAGAGTGTCCATATGGCATAGTTGGTGGAGCTCACTATACGGAACAAATATAAGGTCATCGCCCCGGAAGTAATGTTCATCTCTAATTCTGACGTAAATGTTGTCATCTATGCTTTTCTTACATGCCTCCAGGTACCACGAGTTTAACGAGCGCATTTTCCTACCAAGTTCGCTGAGGGCCGATGGGTTGTACAACTGCCACGTACATAAGTTCTCTTCCATTCATCGACTACAGTGGCATTTGCGATGAGTGCATTTCCTAGAAATTGAGTCGCGGTTAGACCAGCTCTTGACAAGAACTCATCCATACCATCATAATTGACCCTGGGGCCACTGTAGTCTTCTAGCACACTCATGTTTGAACCATATTCATTCCCAACAACTAACGGGGCACTGATTGCTTCGATTGTTCCCCGAGCTGTGGGACACCCTTACGTGCTCTTTTCTTCTCGTCAATTGCCTTTTTGGAGAGTGCGGTCATAGTCCGATAGTGGTGAACTCTTCTGAGCATCACGTAGCTGTCTCTTCTTTGCTTCCACCGCTTGCCTTAGAGCTGATTGATGTAAGAAGAACGGCTATCGTGCTTCTTTCTTTGCTTTACGGGCGTCTTCTATTTTCTTGAAATATGCTTGCACATTGGCCTTTACTGAAGCGTCTAGTTCTTTGTCAGTCTTCTCATACGGAAGTTTATGAGGAATCTTAACTTTCCTTGTAGCTTGCCTCTTCTTTGACAATGGGGCGGCCGGTGCATTTGTGGCGGGCCTCTTCTTTGACGATGGGGCGGCCAGTGCAGGCGTTGGAGACCGTCGTGGAGGCGATGGGGCTTGTGCAGGCGTTGGAGATAGTCGTGGAGGCGATGGGGCCGTTGTCAGCGTTGGAGAACCTCGTGGAGGCGATGGGGCTGGTTTCGGAGTTGGAGACCGCCTTGGAGGTTCTGGGGAGGAAGCCGCGTTGTGCATTCCACCATCATCATCATCCCTTGCAACACTATGACCAGCAGGTGATGAATGGTGACTTAGGTCTCTGGGTGAGGTCCTGCAGTGAAAACAACGAGTGTGAATAAACTATCGCTATTTCAGCCAATACAAGTTAGTGAAAAAGTGCTAGGTATGATTCACACCTAGTATGAGGAGGAGGAGGAGGAGGCGGCGGCGGTAGAATAGGATGTGATGCCCTAGGAATAATGATGTAGCGTTTGCACCAACAAATAAATGTCTTCTCCGCTTCTCCTAAAGTCTTCTCCCCATCACCTCCTTCAATGTTAAGCTGCACATCGCTATGACCTTTTTGAACTCTATCCACCAAGACGCGAGGACCCCATGGCATTTTGGTGTCTTAGTCGGGTCGATAGGAGATACAACACCAGTAGCCACTATGATTGTAGTAGCCCCCTCTGGAATGTGCAGCTCACATGGTGTATTCAGTTCTGTGATGTCATCCACAGGGAAGCGTACCATTGAGTCATCACCAGGCTGAGGCACTTCCGTGGAAGCACAACTGCTTTTCAACTGAGCAGAGGGGCTGATGTTGACTTCTGGTACTGATGCAGTACTTTGCATTCGACTCATTGCTACCTCTACTTGCCTTTTGATTTCCTCTCTCATTCTCGCTTCAAGTTTCTTTTCTCGCTCTTTTGCTTGAATAGCTACTTCGCGTGCTTCACTAAGCATTTGTGACATGCTAACTTTCATAGCTTCCTCCTCTTTCTTTTTTCTCTGGTCGCTTCTATATGTATCTTTGTCTTGAGGGAAGGCATGCTTCCACAGCACCGCGCCATGACCTCTCGTTCGCCCACCGTGTTTCGTAGTCCCCAGGGCATATGTCAGCTCATCCCTATCTCTATTTGGTGACCATACTCCTTTTTCCCTCAAAGATTGAGCGTAAACCAGTTTCTTTGCTGCTTTTGTGAGTCCTTCGGTATACGTTAATCTCCCAGTCTGAGGGTCAAGGCCTCCCCCATGACTAAAAAACCACCACTTACCGCGCTCAATCCAGTTACCTAATTCTGGTTGGATTCCCCTAGCTTCAAGGTTCTCTTCTTCTTTTTCCCACTTAGGAATGGCAGTAATATAGCCTCCTGATCCCAAGTGATGGTGGTATTGCTTTTCTCGGGCATTCTGCTGGTTCTGTATCGCTCGTGCTTCGCCCTCTTCGGATGTCTTGAAAGCTACAAAGTCATCCCAAAATGGTCTCAACTTGACATAGGACTTATTGTTGAAATCTGGAGTAAGGTTCTTCTTGATAAATTCGGTGTACAATTTCTTCTTCCAGACCTGGAATTGTGTTGCCATCTTCTTCATAGCCCAGTCCCTAACTCTCCCCTTCAAAGCTTCAAAGCTTCATAGCCTAGGCTTGGAATTGGTCTGGTCAAAAAATAATATTATAAAATACCAAACGAAAGGTCATCTGCATTAAAATAACATGAGATGGAACACCATCATGTGTCATTTCCGAGTCACACAAATACTAATGTATGCTCTATGAAAGCCTCGACATAGCGTATGCTAAGACCACTAGCACTATACACAGAAAACCTAAAATGCACTTCAGTAGCATAATGATCTCCCGACCAATCCCAACTAAAGCAGACAGATCATCATTCCTGTGCTCAACATCGACAGACTTCTTGAGTTGGCTCACTGTCTCATCAACCTTCGTAACCTTCGCGACATGTTTAACATACTCTTCCACTCAGTACCAGCCACTGCATCCAGTGCTATCCCACTGAAAATAGAATACAAAATAAGAACTTTAATCAAAACAATCACGTATAATAGGTAGAAATTAACCATAACCATGGAATGTGACAAAATATATAACTCACATTGCGATCTGGACACTTATAGAAGATCCGACCGTTGTTGACACCCGCCTTCCCCACTCGGTACTCTTTCACAGTCTTTTGCATACACTCGCCACAGGTAATGAGAGGGAGGTCTGGCCTTAGTCGCTTTGGAACCTGATCAGAGGCCGAGTACCCCGAAGCAGTTGTCATCTACACTCTCTATACTCATTTTTCAAACTAGATATTATAAATTCCTCATATTCTAAACAAAGAAAATAAAACAACTAAAATTTATATTTCTCTAAAATCATCAAATGTGTCATGTATACAACTAAAGTATTCTAGATAGCTACCTTCTTAATCTAAATATATAATTATTTTGAGCTCAAGTGGCATATATATAAATCAAGAAATCCACCATAAATTCCTCATTTAACAATACACTATAAAATCTCTATTTTCAACTAATTAAACCATAAAATGTGGTAGACATAGTAGAAATGAAAAGTGTATACTCAGAATACTAGTTTTAGTTGCCTTCTTCAAAATATTCAAACAATGTCAAGTGAATGAAGCTTAAAATGGCAAAAAAGAGAAAATCATAAAGAAAAATCACATATAGACCAAGAAACAATATACGTTGCCGCTAGAACATGAGAGGTTGAAGATAGTAACCTTTCAACGATTCGATGTGTAGGAATACGAGGTTGCTACGCTAGCCGAAAAACAAAACTTTTCGACCTCATAAACCAGGATCTACTGCTAGTTACAGGTTACGGGATTACCACTAGACACGCAGGTGCAGCGGAAGACGACTTGATGTAGTCGTGCGCGTCGCAGCAGGCAGTGCAGTTGCGTGGTCGTCCGTCTCAACGTCCCCTTCGCGCGGTTCGTCCTTGTGCTCTAGATGCAGCACCTCCGAGGAATCCCACACGTGCAGGGAGGAAGTGTTGCGCCTCCGGACTGCTAGGTCCGCGAGGAGCAAAAGGCGCGAGCGTGGGGAGGCGACGACGGCTGCCTAAAAGCGTGGATCAAACTCGCCCCGCGCCCACCCCTTGCTTATATAGGCGTCCTGACGAGCTCCCACGGTGGAGGCCCATTAGAAACCCTAAACCTAGTCTAATTCGGGTCCAACCCGAATTAGGCTTCCAGCCCCTTAAGCGTGCGACCCTATGGGCTCACGCATACATAGACATGGCCCAAGTACTCTTACTCGACCAATAGTTGATAGCGGCCTCTAGCAAGGCATGTCAACTCCTATGCATACGCTATGATCATATCAGACGAACCACTATGACTATGTACAAGTTATTCCCTTCGCCACTCGATATATGGTTCAACTCGTGGGTTAACACTTAACCCAAGCACGACCATGCATTTGTTGATCCAATCACATGAGTGATCCAGTGATATCTCTCTCACGAAGAGAGGGGCAAATTCCATCTTGATTGTCTATGTCTCATAGCATGTTTCCCGACCACCCAAGGACCACCTTTATAACTACCCAATTACGGAGTAGCGTTTGATAGTCTCTAAGTAGATCGTTTCACATCTTGAGTACATACCACAATCTCAGGTCTAAGGACATAACGTACATGACATGAATAGAGACTTTCTCTTGTTGGGTCAGTCCAGCCTACATGTCTCACATGTGCCCACATTATTAGTTTGACATCTCCATGTCTATGACTTGTGAAACATAGTCATCAACTAATACATGTGTTGGTCTAATATTCAAGTGTGCTCTTACAAGAATGCTGACCAGGGACAACTATTAGAATAACCATTCAAGTAATTGAGTTCCACAAACAATTCACATAATCGTCAATCAATACTCGTTGTCTATAATGGATATTCAAAGAACACTTTATTAATCATGGATACAATCGGAATATAATCATCTACATGATTAGCTCTAGGGCATATTCCCAACACGATGGAGGCGTAGAAGTGATCAAATGAAGCAATGGACGAAGAGGAGATGAAGAACACACCAAGAACAAGCAAGAACAGAGAGGAAGAAATGAGCTCTCGGGCTCGGATAGGGGAGGAAGAGAGTTCAAATAGGGGGAGACCTTTAGTCCTGGTCCATAGAACCAGCCGTAACTAAAGGCCTACCTTTAGCCCCGGTTTGCGTCACAAACCGGGACTAAAGGTTTAGTCCCTGTTTGTGGAACCAACCGGGGCTAAAGGTAGGCCTTTAGTCCCGGTTGGTACACCAACCGGGACTAAAAGCCCCCCTGACAATGTCTGACGCCCGTAGCCGTTGGGAGGGTGTTTTTAGTCCCGGTTGGTGTACCAACCGGGACTAAAGGTATGTTTAGTCGTCTCGGGCGCAATTTCCACCGGGGCTAAAGTCGATTTTGGAAATCAGTCAAAGGTGTGTTCTGTAGTAGTGTACCACATGCATATATACGAAATGCTTTGCAGGAGACACCTAGCTAGGTGTGCACTCGTCACGAATGAATATTGTAGTACCTTTGTACCAAGTGTTGACGCTAAGCCAATACACTGGGACGCGCTAAATTTCTCTGCGCACAGCCTAGATATGCAGCGGAAGTATGTCTAAATGGTGAAGATGACCAGCAGGTTGAGGCGGCCAATTTGATGCTACACTAGTACAGAATTGACCTATGGTCGTTGCTAGTTGAGAAACCCCTTTACTCCCAATTTCACAACGGGGACTGCTAATCTGGGAACAATTAAAGGACCTCATTTAGTCCTAAGTCTGCGAGCCAGGAGTGAAAGGGAACATTTAGTTGAGGTTGATAATATTAATCATGACTAAAGGACCTCCATCACTACTACAGATTCGAACATCACTGCCGGTCCATCACTGTCGGGTCTGCCAAAACCGACAGTGATAAATCTTCACTGTCGGTTCTATGCTGAACCGGCAGTGAAACTCATCATCACTGCCGGTTCGTGGCTTGAACCGGCAGTGAAGCTTCACTTCCCTTTCACTGCCGGTTCCAGCCATGAACCGGCACTAAAGCTCATCATCACTGCCGGTTCGTGGCTGGAACCGGCAGTGATAACCTGGACACTTCCAGTGCCGGTTCCAGCCACGAACCGCCACTGATGAGGAGCATCACTGCCAGTTCGTGGCTGGAACCGCAAGTGATGTACCTAGACATTGATTTTTTTATTTTTGTAAACGACCTCGGATGGAAAAACTTTCTACATGAAAGTTGTAGATCTCGAAAAGTTATGAAACTTTGTAGCTAACAACTTTTTCATTTGAAATCATCTTATTATCGAAAACTACGTTCGAATGTGTCAAATTTGAAATTCAAAATTTTATAAACAACCTCGGATGGAAACACTTCCCACTTTGTAGTTTACAACTTTTTCATTTGAATTCGTTTAGTGGCTCAAACAATCAATTTACACTCGGTTTAGTATAGAATGAGGTGAACTAAAACCGAATCTAGACACAAGTGAGTCATGGGTGAAGTGGTAGACGAGGGATCGCGCGAGGCCTTTACGGGAAAAAATGTGTGACTTGTGATGGAGACGGGCAGGTTACTAGGGGCCTCTCCCAGAATTTAAATCATTTTTTTCTATTTTTAAAAGGCAATTTTTTCTGGACATCCATCACTGTCGGTTGGTAACGAACCGGCAGTGATGTGGATCATCACTGCTGGTTTCGCATAACCGACAGTGATGAGATCACCTCATCACTGCCTATTTAGTTATGCCGGTTCAAAATCCGTCATTGATGCGGGGTTTTAAACCAGCAGTGATGTAGTGATCTGTAAGTAGTGCATCCAAACCTTTTTCTTTTCTTTTATGTTTTTTTTTTATTTTATGGTTTCTTTTCTATTCAATTCTTTTTTGATTCATTTAGATTTTCATATATATATTCTTCTACGCTACTAATAAACATCCATACATATAAGTTTTTGTTCGATGTGTTTGGATGTTTATTAGTAGCGTAGAACAATATATATATATATATATATGAAAACCTTAAATGAATCAAAAAATAATTATATATATATATGTGTGTGTGTATAAACATAAAATGTATGAAACTATATATACATATTTCAAAAACTTGTACATAGAATTATACATAAGCTAACAATAGCTTGTACTGCATTGGAATTACATTAAGTCGAGCTCTTCTGGAAGCTTGGGTTCTAATTTTCTATAAAAGAAGTAGTGTCCTTTAATTTGAATCTGTGACCTGCTCAAAAAGAAATACTCACAATTTCTTTTGAATTGTTTTGATAGGTTCTAGTTCTATGATCTTGTTGTTGGAAGTATGCGCTAAAGGTAATCATAGAGATGATTATGTTTCCTTGTATCCATGACATGTTATGAGTTCATTGAATATCCATTAAAGGCAACCTGTACCGATTAGCAATTATCTGAATTGTTTGTGAAACTCTTTTACTTGTATGGTTATTGTATGGTTGTTCATGACCGGAGTTCATGTGAGGACGCACATAAATATTAGATCATCACATTATTAGTTGATGACTATATTTCACAAGTCATAGATATAGAGATGTCAATCTAATAATTTGAGCACATATATGACATGGGGCTGGACTGACCCAACGTGAGATGTTCTTATAGTCTCTATACACAAAATGTACATTATGTTCTTAGACCTAAGATGGTTGTATGTCTCTGATATGATATTTGCGTATACATAGGAGGTGACACGCCTTGCTAGAAGCCGATATCAACAATTAGTTGAGTAGGAATACTCGGGTCGCACTTAAGGAGTTGGAACCCTAATTTGAGGATTACTCATGGGCCTCCAGTATGGGAGCTCATTAGGACGCCTATATAAGCAAGGGTTGGGCACGGGGATAGGTTAATTCCACACCGTTTGACATCCGTCATCGCCCTCCCACTCTCGCACCTGTTGCTCCTTACGGACCTAGTCGTCCGGAAGGGCATCGCTCCCTTCCCTGTATGTGTGGGATCCCTTGGGTGCTACATTTGGAGCATAAGGATGAACCGCATGTGAAGGATGGATGTGAGCAATTGCACGACACTGCTACGACGTGCTTGACTTCATCGAGTCGCTTCCGCTACACCTGTGTGTCTAGTGGTAATCCCATGATCTGTAACTAGCAGTAGATTTTGGTTTATGGGGTCAAATTTTTTTTTTTCGCAAGCGTAGCATCCCTATATCCTGACACTTATCCCTCTTCTAGTTAAGCATCAAATGAAAGAAAAAATATGAATATATCATTAGTATATGTATATACATCAACACAATGCTAATAAAAAAATGTGTATACTGTTTAGTTCTCGAGATGTTTTCAATGACATATTCATGAGGTTTTTGCAAACGTAGTATCCATATAAGTGGTTCTGCGACTTCAACATCAAACAATACTTTACAAGAAGATGATTCATCAAACAATCAAGCATGGAAATAATGAAATTGAATGAAATAAAGATGCAGGGACCTAGTTAGTACTTGCTTTGTAGTCAATTATCTATGGTGGCAAGGTTCATTCACCTACATGTTTCAAAATAAACCTTACCCAAACACAAATAAAGAAAATAATTAAATGGAGTAATTCCCTTGATTTCATGAAAATGTGGATAGAGGTATAGTGAGAGACTGAAATTACCTCTAGAGAATATCTATCATTTTCTTTGACACAAAAACCGTGGGGAGTTCCCCACAGTGCAAACATAACTTTTTTATAAACACCAAGCAGAGTTTAGGACATACTTACAGATAGAGAGAGAAGGAGGGGAGCCAAAGGAAGAGAGGAGAGCAGCTTAAGAAGGAAAAGAGCGCAATCGAAAAAATAAATTACAACTGATCAAGAATATCTATCATTGTTTGGTAGTCTTTTCTCACTTTTCTCAATGAGTCCAAAATATGCACTTTGCCTTCGTAAGGTGTTGACACTCCAACGTCACCCTATGCTAAGTTGTCATCTCTAGCAGCAATACTAACAGTGTGGTATAAAACTATGCCCCTTGAAATATGATAACAGTTATCCGCAAGCGCACATATAGAATACCGATGTAGCACTTCACCCGAAATAAGAGTTCATGTATAATTATTTATTTTATACCGAGGGGATTAGGAAATAGAGATGGTCTTAGAGATCATTACATTAAGAATATACTTTAGTTTTAGCTTCATGAGTGTTCTTTTGCTCAACTTGAGCCTTTGCTAAGCACTTGTGGCTTTTATGCTTGTCTCACAGGATCACATCACTTAGAGCATCTTTTCATTGTATTTGCTCAATTTATGAAGCTTGTGCATTCATATACATACATGGCATTTGTGGCCAAAGAGCTTGTGTTTGGGATTGATGAGGTGCATGTGTCAACAAGGGGGGGGGGGGAGATTTGGTGCATTTCATTTCAGCCATTTACCACCTCATCTACCAAGGGGGAGAAATAGATTGCATCTCACCAAGAGGGAGATGTGCATTTATGCATTTTAGAGGTTTTCCAATTGGTATCATGTCGAGGGGGGAGAGATTGCATTTCTATCCCGTTTTGCTTTCATTTGGTATCTTGAGCTTTGCTAGTGGTGTTGAACCTTCTCTACCTCTTCTTGAGGGCTAGCTGTGTTTTGCTTAGTTACATCGACCCATTGCCCATGTCTTTGGGAACCAAGTTTTGGATGAATTTTGCTTCTCTCAAGTGACCCCGTTTGGCTTGGTTTGGCTTTTGGTCATTTGTAGAGCTTTACCTTCATTCGCTCAAGCTGAAATGCACTTGTGTTGACAATGCACTCATCAAGGGGAAGATTGCGAACACATGGTTGATATGTGCCCATGATGTTCAGTTTTGTGATGAGTGATTGTTCAACATGTGAGTAGTTTAGCTTGAGTGTGTTTCACTAACCTTGCTGCGAAAGCAGAAAAGTGCCTGTCTATCAGCTTGTGGTATGCAGGAGCTGAGCCCAGATACGGTAGTCAATGGAGAGGTGAAGGTCGAGTAGTGGCTTGCCGTGCCGACGGACCGAGAGAGGTGAAGGACGGAAGCGAGGCTCGAACCAACAGACCAGAGGGCCGAAGGACTAGCCGTGGTGGCTAGCACTTGGCATCGACAAGTGCGAGAAGACATGGAGGTAGACCGTGTTGACCAAGACAAGACAACGGTCGTGCAAGTAGAGCGCGGGGGGCGTGTATGGAGTATGATACTCGGCTCAAGATTTGGCGACCAACCTGGTGAGGACATGGTGGCACGTGTCGAGCGGCTTCCGAGTTTTGGTCTGAAAACTTAGGGTTTGGTGGTTGAGCCCCAAAACCACCAGTGGACGGTTTTCGATTTTGGGCCTCAATACTTGGGGTTCAGTAGTTGAGCCAAAAGCCATCGGTGGACGAGTTTACGGGTTTGGGCCTCAAAACCGGGTAGAGCTTCCGAGGAAGCGAGGGCGGCACATGACGGAATCCTGGAGGTTGTGTCACGGCGATGGAAAGTCCAGGCAGGAAGCGGGGCTGCCCGATCAAATCGAGGAAAATATCTATTGAGTTGGATTGCAGTGTCTCAAGGCTAGTTAATTCACTCATGTATCTAGGGGGTGTTTTGGAAATGTCCAAACGTACTGTTAAATAAGGATGATGGGGCGCTTAGCACCCTCACCTCTTTCATTCCCTCATTTCCTCCCTCCCACTGTCTAGCTCTCTCCCTCCTTAGGTTCTTGCTCATGAGGTCCCTAGATTGATTTTTCTGGTCAATCTTTGTAATCACTTGAACCAAGTTCATACGGGAATCGGAGGCCCTATCCCTCCATGTGCCATGGTTGATTCACTCTTGTGATTTTGTGTCACATTTTTCTTGTGTTCTTCACGTTCTTGTTTTTGCTCCTCTTCCCCTCTATGTTCATGGCATGAGATCTTTTGCTACGGGGCGTTTCGTTTGATTCCGCTTGAATCAAGTTGTGCTAGGACGTGAGTAGATCATTTCCACCAAAGGAATTACTCGAATCCTAACGAGCACATAGATCGGGCGAAATCAAATTCGAGTTCATCTTTTGAAGCATTTTACTGAGTTCATCCTTCTCGCTTTTGATTCTCTCCAAATTGAGCGATAATCTCCTAGAGATAGCCCGAACTGCCTTGGGATCATGCCCACAAAGTTTGGTTGCAGTTGGCAAAGATTTGGTAGAGATTTTGGCAAAATTTGGGGTAGGTGATTCAAAATCGCCCCCAAATCGCCTCTGTCCCGAGGCTCACGGACTTTCCACGCCCTATTGGCGAACAGTCTGCCGATCGGGGCCAAGGCAGGGGACTTTCAGCTGCTGACTCTGTAAAGTCGCGGACAGTCTGGGACCAAGTGTCGGACTATCTAGGACTAGGTCTATAGCTCGGGAAAAAACTTTCACAGAAGTTGTTTTTCTCAGGATTCAACGGCGGACAGTCCGGGACCCAGGTTCGGATAGTCCGGGACTTGTCCAGGGCTGTTCCAGATTAGTCATTTTTTGGGGATCATATCTACGGACAGTTCAGAGATACTCACGGACAGTCCGCCGTGTCTCTTTCACTAGGGGTAGACAGTTCAAGACCCTGGGTGCGGACAGTCGGGAAATTGCCAGTTTTTTCTGATTTGTGTTGGGCTTTCTGTGAGTTTTTCGCTGACATTTCTTGATCGCTCCGCTGTACCTCAAGGACCCCTCCAACGGTATCCACCCACATGTTGGGTCGTGAGTGCATCATCCTAGTCGAGCGGTTGCTTTGGGCGTGATTTTAGGACAAGGACCAAGGAGAAGTTTTTTTGGCTCCCATTCGCCCACCCCCTCTAGTCACCGTTCTCGGTCCTTCAATATCAAATATACAACTAGAATAAACTTGAAACATAATAAAGAGAAACATAATAATATTAAAGTACCACAAAGTCGAATAGCAAGATACAATGCAAATACCTAACCTCCTGACGACGATATGAAATCTTGAGCAATGTCCAACTCTACTTTTATCTAGCTAGTTCTAATCCTAAACTTGAATTAGAGCTCTTTTCTCTCTAGAAACCCTAAAAGAGGTTATCCATTGAATGGACACCTCTGATCCTCTTGTCTCTCCTCTCCAGATGTTACCAGAGGGTCTACCCCTCTATTTATAGTTCGGTGGGATGAACCATAGCCCTTGGATTGAAACCAATGTTGGTATTTCTTAATGCAAATAGATAAATCCGCAAGCACACGAATACCGCTGTAGCTTTCACCTGTGAGTATTCCAAGGGTATCGATTTCCACGGGGAACGTGAAGTGTAGAGAAGAACTAAGAGCATCCAAGGATAGATAAGATAAATGGGTAGAGAGATTTTAGAGTTTTCTAAGGGGTTTATCTAATCAAAGGTCTACTATACTCTACTTACTTTGGAGCAACAGTACCTTCCCGACTCTCAACAAAGACTGGGAAAAAAGGTAGTTGGGAGAGGATGCCAAAAGCTCTACGAAAACACCAACCCGAATGTGGTGGACTACAAAGGCCTTACAGATCTGTCACCCTTAGGGCTACCACAACTATCTGTAGGATTGGGCGCAAACTCAGGTAATTGCAAGACTAGGCACCACGCCTAACCTATTAACTACTACTCTAGCTCTGCGAAGACTAGAACACTCAATACGAGCGGAGATCCCGTAAATAGAATAAAGCAAGAACTGAAATGAGATACTTAGAAATAATAAATGAAGAACCTGAAGATGGCTCCGAACCAGATGCTGCAAAGGTACAATGTTGAGGAAGATCCGACAGATCCGGCTGCTCCTAGCTCTCTCCTCCTCTCTCTCACCTCTAATTACAACTAGATGAACTAGAACTAGAAGAACTAGATCTAGACAACTAGAGGGACCTCTCTCCTTCTCTATAATTGAAACCCTAGCTTTTGCTCTGGAGAAGAATAATGAGATGAGATGATCCTTAGGGGGGTCAGGGGCCTTGCTTATATAGCTTCCTCAAATGAACGTCGGCCGTCGGATCAAACCGACCTTAGGCGAAGGGTTTAGATTGATCCTCAAAGGCGGTGGAGCATGATCCGCGAACTTGAGCCTGATTGGCTGAAACAGCAGGGCAGGCGCCCAAGGGGTTAGGGCGGGCGCCCTGACTCCGGGCCCGTTTTGCCTCCCGTTCGTTTTGGTTTCTCCTGGAACCTTCTAGAGTAAAGAAAATTGTGCGGTTGATAATTATCTCTATGTCAACATGACATGTGGGCCTTTCCTTGGTATTTCCTGATAACCCCTATAGAAACAGATGTTCACCAAAACTTGTGGAATTCTATTAGTATAAACCCTAATTCTAGCTATTGGTTTCATTTAGATCCTTTTCCTTATTTAGTTGACGGTTAAAATTGGTACTTAATGACCGTCAACAACTCCCCCAAGCTTACCTTTTGCTCGTCCCTGAGAAAAGATGAACTCAATGATGGATCAGGAGTTGCTACAATGCTTTTATGCCTTAAAGGTACACATGCGTTCAAACAAGAATTCTCCTTTGGATTAGAGTAAACTATTATGACTTTCAAACTTACCCATATTACCTTTAACCATGGGGCTTATAGCCATCACTTCGGTCTTGAGCAATTGAAAAGTAGAATGACCAAGCCAAGTACTATGTCTCAAGCTCTTCACTTTACCTTCATCCTGGAGTTTTGCAAAGTTTTCGAAATAAAACTCAAAGTCTCTTTTGTATGACCCTCTCAAGTCTCTCTATATGTGGTATTTGTGGATCCTCACCAAGGCAACAATGGTGTTATGCCTTCTCTCACTCACCCATAACTAATAGGCAATATATGGAGTTCATAGGTGGGGAGAAACAATGCATACATACTTGCAAAGCATATATTGTAAAGTCAAACAATGGATCCAGAGAAACAGGGCATACAATCAAATCAAGATGTGCATGTGTATGGGATATATGGTGGATGTATGAGGGTGGATATGTGGTGGATAATGGTGTATGATGGAAACCTAATTCTATGCTGCTCCTTGAATACATATATACATACATCTCTCTTTTGGAATTTGGAATTTTTGAGAGAACGTGGGCTTGCTTTTTTCACTTTTTTCAGAGAGGTGGGCATATAAGTACCCATTGTTTTGATAGGACACTTGTCCATGTTTTACTCTCTTTATTTATATTTTTTTATTTATTTATTTTTAGCAACCCCAAGTCTCTTTCTATAATAAAACTTTTTGAGAGATGATAATGAGGAAACCTTTGGAGCAGTTATTTCTATGGTAATGAACTATATGGATAGGTGGAGAATTGGGATATTTTTGGTTACTTACTACCAAGGTAGGAGTAGAGCATTTTTATGGTGGATTTGAATGACATATATGTGGATGCGTACCTCTAGGATAGAAGTAGCATATATCAGTGGAGTGTATGTGATCTTGATTTTAAAAGCATGACAAGTCTCTAAGGGTCAACAAAGCTTGACAAAACTCAATGCAAATACAAGTAGTACAAATGATAGTGAATGTTTTCCTAATCTACCATGCATGTATATATGGATGTGGTAGGAATTCAAGCTCTCGTCATACAAAAACTTATCATGTAATATGTTCAATTTTCAAAAGATAAATTCTCCAAAACTCTAGTATTGCTAGGAACAAGATAAATAGCAGCTCAGACTTTTTCATATCATACCTATCAACTACCTAGACTTAGCTCAAGAATTCGCAACCCACAAGTTCCGGTTCAGAGTAAATCTTATGTCAAAACAATTATATCTAAAACTCGGGAGAATTCAAGGCTGAAAACTAGGTACTTGAAAGGAATTACGACAGAGCAACTATTCATCATTTCCATAGAGTTATCTTCAGAGTTCTTCATTTTATTATTAGCAACTTCTAAAAACTTTATTAAGGATAAAGTAGACAACAAAATTTGCTCATATATAAAAAGTATCTAAATTGTGACTTTTGTGATTCATAATTATTTAAGTATGAACCTTCATGTGCTCACATTTTTTATTTAAATTAACCTATGTAATTAATATTTAAATAAAAGTAAACCTAATAGGATAAGGATACTTACCTGGATATATGGGGGGTGCCCCCCCCCCAAGCTGGATGTTAACATAGTCATTCATTTAGACAGTATAGACATACTTCACTTCTCTGAGACTTCAAAGATGATAGTTGATGTTGTTGTACTTCTCAAAGTAGATGAAGTTATCTAATCCTGTCTAGTCTTTCCAAATCCTTCTAAACTCAAATAGACAACAAAGCTTGTGGAACAGATTAAGCGTTAGCGGTAAACCACTTATGCCTTGATTGCCTAGAGATTTGCAGAATTCGAATATTCAAATATATATATATATATATTAGATTTTCAATTTTGTATGCAAATGCAATAATTATTTATGCCTCCACAGTAAATAGTTGGAAGACTTATTCATATGGGGCTTAAAGATTTTTTTTTCTTTTTATAATGCAATGCAGTGCAATAATATAGATATGCTATGCTTAAGATGATTATGCAATGGATTATACTAAGGATGATATATAAATAATGCTAGATATATTTATGGACAGTAAATATGCTTAGAGTGCAACTAATGCAATGCAGAGAAATAAATATGCAGATAACTTACCGAGTTTACCTTCCGGCTAAGGTTCGGAGATTTAGGTCCGTCGAACCGGACCTCTCTTCTAGTTCAAATGTCTTAAGGAGCATGGTCCACTACTGATGAATACTTGGATGTTTGCTCTTCTTGTGTTGGTGTTTCCGATGAAGTCTCTTTCCTCGTCCACACTTCCTCAGTCTGAGGTTTCGCTTTCTCTTTCCTCTGTAGCAGGTGATACATCCTCGGTTGGTGGCACGACTTCTTTCTCAGGAGAACTCTTATCTTTATTATTGAATTGATCTTCATATCTTGTTAATTCTCCCAGATAGTCTGTCCATCCATCCTTGGTGGCTTGTTTCTTCTCTTCAGGAAATTAGAAGTGGGTCTCTCATGATTTCATGGAGATGATTGCACTAGTGGTGTTGAGGAAAGATCTTCCTCGAATGAGGTGGACATCATCTTCATTTCCCATATCTCAGACATTATGTTGATGCTTGATCCAGGAAATTAGAAGTGGGTCTCTCATGATTTCATGGAGATGATTGCACTAGTGGTGTTGAGGAAAGATCTTCCTCGAATGAGGTGGACATCATCTTCATTTCCCATATCTCAGACATTATGTTGATGCTTGATCCAATATCATAGAATATCTTGTAGAATGTACTTTCCATGATCTTGCACTCAATGGTAGGTACTCCTGGATCATCTAGCTTAGCGAGGTAATGGTGATAGAAGGAGGTGATCAAACCCTAAATCGATAGTGTTGACCATCCACACGGAGTCTTCTCTTGGTTGTTGAGATTTATTCCTCCTCCTTCTATTGTTGATGTTGTTCTTCCTTATAGCTGCAGTTGTATCCTCATAGGTGTACGACATCTGAGGATGAGTAGGAACCTTGAGTGTAGGCTTCTTGAAAGTGAATCTCTCCTTCTCATCCTTGATAGTGAAACAGATCTTGGCGTTATCCGTGTAGACGATGGCATTATCTATTCTTATGAATGAGCGTCCCAAGATAATGAGTGCTTTCGCATCTCCGCTTGTTTCTTCAATCACAAGGTTTTACCCGTATGAACTAGTGTTTAACTCGTATGCTGACATATTAAGGATTTCCTTGGGATAGCATAGTGTTTGATCTGCAAGCTTCGCATGATGTTGATACTTGCTCCAATGTTACAGACAGCTCCTTCAAGAACTCCCTTGGGATAGCATAGTGTCCGATTTGCAAGTTGGCATGATGTTGACACTTGCTCCAGGGTCACAGACTACTTCTTCAAAAGTGTAAGCTCCAATGGAGATTGGAATGACAGGTCTCCCTGCATACCCTTTCTTCATTGGTAGGGTGTTTTCCACCCATGCTCTTGATGGTACGGTGAAGAAGTGTCCTGCTCATAAAAACAAGGCAGAGATCAAGTGCATGGGCTCTGCTGGTGGAAAAACACCAATAGAACCAAAAGTTTATTCATTCATCTCTAACCTAAATATATTTGAGCAAGAATGAGTTATATTTTATTTAGCCATGACATGAGTGATCAGATCAGAGGATGAGCATGAATGTAGTATTTCAACAACACATGGCTAATCAAATTGCTTCAACTCATGGAAACATTGTCTAATTCATTTTTACATGATTGAGATTATCATCTTTCAATGTTGGATGTGCAACATTTTAGCATATATAGTTAAGACTGTGAGATCAAGAAGTGGTACTAGGATCAAGCTTTAAAGAAACATGTTGAGATAATCAAGTTGGATCAAGTAAAGTTGCAGCTCAAACATGTTTGGATCTTTATTTATGTGAATACCAGAATCAAAGAAAGGCTTTTAGAGTGATGCTTACTTACCTTTACCTTTTTCATTGGAGAATGATGGCATCGTACCTTCATGGAAACTTCCCTTGATCAACTGGTTGTGCATTAACAACTTGTCTTCTTGTTCCACTCCTCTCTCATCCTCGTTCTTCCGATCTTGAAATTTTTGTTGATCTTGTCTTGAAGTTTTGTTCACCCTCTTCCATGGATTGAGCGGATGTAGATTTTATCATTTGTCACTCGCCTTCTCCTTGCTCCATGGAATTCATCATGATGAATTATCTACCTATCTCTTGTGAAGGTTGTTGAATTTCATATGTCTCTATTCATCTCCAGTGTGAGTTCATCTCAGGACTTCCCAATTTGATATTGAAAGTTTTCCTGCAGGGGTTAGTCCAAAAAAATATCCAATATCTAATCTAGTATACTATCGGTTCAAAAATCAACCTAGACACCACGTCTAATTTGATTTAGGAAGACATTTTAACCTAAGCACTACACTTAAATTAAAAAACCTTTAAAAGTAATATCCAAATACCTTTAAACTAAACACCGTGCATAATTTAAAAGGTGTATGAATATGCTTCAAAACCTAAACATGTACTATAGCAGACAAAGGTAGCATGAAAGTGTTATAGAGATTTACTCAAGTGACGATGAAAGAGCATGATTAGCAATTTAGTAGTTTGAGCATGCCTTAAAGGTAGGTACAAATAAGATGATGTAGCAACATGACAAAAGGTGTTTTTACGATGGGTTATCCCCCAAGCTTGAATTTTGCAAAAATCAAGATTGGATGAATGAAATTCAATGTTGCATAATAATTGGTTTGACATACCTTATGCTTGTCATTCCTTCATTCTTTTTGCTCTATACTTGGAAAGGTTAGTGACAAAAATACCTGAAGAAATATAATCATATAATTCTATGCTCACTTCATAAGGGTAGGCAACAAAAAGGTGAACACTTATGTTAGGATCTGAGAGGTGCTTGTTTTAGGACACTAAACTTGTCCTTGGGAAACCTTTTAAGATGTGTTTTTAGTGAAACGGTTTCCCTACTATTACCTATCTCAAGATTTAATACAATGAGATCTGTAATATTTATGATAAACATATGCATCGACAACCACTCTTTTCAAGTATTTGTAAACAGAAAGCGTGAGGGTGTTGAAGATGTCATGAGTGGTAATAAAGAGACCAATGGGTATGGGAGATGTCTCATATGAGCATGGATTTAAAGAGATAGTTATAGAATAGGTTCCATGCTCATTGATGTCATCTTCCTCTCCAATCTCTATGGTTGATTTTTCATGTAAGTTCAAAATTCCACTTGGATTGGCAACTCTCAAACTGGTCTTGTTTGGGGTCTCCTCTATACTTGGATAATTCATATTTTCAAATGGAGTAAAAACTAAACCAAGACTAGAGAAAGATTTATCCCAAATCATGGCTATACAAGCAGGGCGAAGCTCATAGCCATTTGTAAGAATAGGGGATAAAGATGGTGGAGTCTCCAACAAGTCGCCCTTTGGAGTAGAGTATTTATAGTTTTGGTAAGATGAATATGGTGAGGTGAGAAAGATGGTAAAAAGGAAAAAGGAAAAAGGTAGATGGATGACCATAGTTCGAAACTAGCATAGCTACCGTTCCCTGGCAACGACGCCGGAAAGCTTGTTGATATTTCTTAACGCAAACAGATAAATCCGCAGGCGCTCGGATACCGCTGTAGCTTTCACCCGTGAGTATTCCAAGGGTATCGATTTCCATGGGGAACGTGAAGTGTACTAGAGAAGAACTAAGAGCATCCAAGGATATATAAGATAAATGGGTAGAGAGATTTTAGAGTTTTCTAAGGGGTTTATATAATCAAAGGTCTACTATACTCTACTTACTTTGGAGCAACAGTACCTTCCCGACTCTCGACAAAGACTAGGAAAAAGGTAGTCGGGAGAGGCTGCCAAAAGCTCTACGAAAACACCAACCCGAACGTGGTGGACTACAAAGCCCTTACAGAGTTGTCACCCCTGGGCTACCACAACTATCCGTAGGATTGGGCGCAAACTCAGGTAATTGCAAGACTAGGCACCACGCCTAACCTATTAACTACTACTCTAGCTCCGCGAAGACTAGAGCACTCAATACGAGCGGAGATCCCGTAAATAGAATAAAGCAAGAACTGAAATGAGATACTTAGAAATAATAAATGAAGAACCTGGAGATGGCTCCGAACTAGATGCTGCAAAGGTACAATGTTGAGAAAGATCCGACAGATCCGGCTCCTCCTAGGTCTCTCCTCCTCTGTCTCACCTCTAATTACAACTAGATGAACTAGATCTAGACAACTAGAGGGACCTCTCTCCTTCTCTATAATTGAAACCCTAGCTTTTCCTCTAGAGAAGAATAATGAGATGAGATGATCCTCAGGGGGGGTCAGGGGCCTTGCTTATATAGCCTCCTCAAATGAACGTCGGCCGTCGGATCAAACCGACCTTAGGAGAAGGGTTTAGATTGATCCTCAAAGGCGGTGGAGCACGATCCGCGAAATTGAGCCTGATTGGCTGAAACAGCAGGGCGAGTGCCCTGACTCCAGGCCCATTCCGGAACCTTCCAGAGTACAGAAAATTGTGCGGTTGATAATTATCTCTATGTCAACATGACATGTGGGCCTTTCCTTGGTATTTCTTGATAACCCCCTGCAGAAACAGATGTTCACCAAAACTTGTGGAATTCTGTTAGTATAAACCCTAATTCTAGCTATTGGATTCATTTAGATCCTTTTCCTTGTTTAGTTGATGGTTAAAATTGGTACTTAAGGACCATCAACAACCAACTTAAGCAGAGGCTCAGATTAGATCCATAGGCCAGTGGGGTGCTGCCATATCAAACTTGGGGGCTAAGGCAACCCACCTAGGTCGGGCGGCCTATGGTCGGGGCCAGCCAGGCACACCTAGCAGCCGCTGGGCTCCCACCGTCTTCTAGAGTTCTCTTACACCTTCTAGAGTCTTCCCAACTTGGTTTCCATATTGATTACGCATTTTCCTAATCTGTGGTAGTTATACTTAGATTCCAAATGTTGTTTTTCCTGTTTAATCCTAGGAAAATCATAATTTACCAAAACTGTTGAATATTGTTAGTTTAAACCGTATTCTATAGCGGTGATTACTTTTATACCCTTTTTCATAGTTTAATTGATGGTTTATAATAGGAGTTAATTACCATCAACAATAGTCCTTTGATTGGAAACCTATTACCTTGAGACTTGACATACCCCTATGATAGATCTAATTGGGAGCCTTTGAGCCCTTTTGTGGCCTCATGGCTCGAGTCTGTGAGAGCAAGAAGGGGGCAAGTGGTTGAACCTGATCTTTTGGAGGCCAAGCTAGCTATAGCAGGTGTTGGCGGTCATTAACTACTATTCTCACCCACCAAATAATACATAGAAGAGGTGAAATGACAAATCATATGCATATATACATTTACTATTGATCTAGTTTCACATGTATTTGGAGATTTATGTTTTGTAGGATTTATACACAAATACATGGGAAATCATACGAAAAGGCACTTTTCAACAAAACATAAACGTTGAATTATGCAAGGGAATAAATAAGAAGGCCCATCCTATCCACCACATTTAGGCACGAAACCCTCCAAAGGTCATACAAGCCCATCCAAGAGCCCACCAAATAATTTCGATGGCGAGGGAAGTAGGGTGCGGTTGCACCCTAGGTGCACCTGCACCCCTTCTAGGACCAATCACCACCATCTTCGAATGATGATTCAATGGTGGTTCTCAGAGGAAATTGCATGTGGATTCCCCCTAATATTCCTTTAAAAACATACCTCTAGTGCATATAAATAGATAGGGAGTGCCCCTGCTCTCAATAGCTGTAACGATTCAAGATTTCCTCAAAGGGAAATCCATAGATTATAACATAATGTGATAGTCCCAGGAATACCAAGCTATCACATTATTATTATACAATTGATGCCATAGTCATATATCATAAATTACAAGTTTACAAGTATTACAACTTAGAGACTCACACTCTACTACAACATGATACTAGCGGAAGACGCATGCAAAACGATATCAAAGAAGACACAGCGCGCCAGTGGGTGAAGGCTCCTCCTTCACAGGCAACCTTGAGCGTAGGGCAAGACCACCTAAACCTCCGAATCCTTGTACTGGCCACTGGCCACTGGCATCCAAACCTACTAAATAACTTTCAGTACAATTTGTACTGGCCACTGGCTCCCACCCTATGCTTTTGCGTTTTCTTTGTGGAAAGTGGTATGCAAGGGGTAGAGAAGAGAATCTTTATATGGCTGTTGTTTTCCTATGCAAGTTCATTATTAAGTAATAATAATATAGTAGTAAGTTGTATATAAAATTTTAACACATTTCCCACACATCCATCCCATCCACACACATCTCACCACACACTCTCTAGGCGACAAGGACAACTCCCTCTCCACCTTGTCTCAGCGGCTCATCACAGCCGGATCCTGCAAAACCTAGGGGGAGAAAAGAAGGGACTCATCTCTCTAAAGCAAGCGAGGCGCAGGTCATGAGAAGTCCATAATCGGGGACACGGCTATACGTATAGATCGATCAAATCTGCAGAGTGTGTACACCTGTATCCACAAGATTGCCATCATCGACGTTGTACAACGCCTAGGCTGACAACAGGCTATCTCCCGATCCGGAACGACACCATCCTACCACTCAGTCCTGGGGCTCCCCGATGCACCAGCAAACTGAGACTGGGAGACGCAACACCTAGCCACCGTGGTACTACGCATCTAGGATGGCACGACCTCATCGCCGGCACCACCCACCCTATCACCTAACAACCTGGCAGTAATGGTATTATCATCCCTCATCGTCGTAGGACCTGTCCAATCGACTCAACCCTCACCACACACCCAAGACACACGCCAAGATCTCCCCAGTTATTATCATTATACCAGCACACAGTGCCTAGCCACTCACAAACTATCCTCCACTCAGCATCATATCAATGACATAATGCGAAGTAGAAGTAAGTAAAGTGAGTATCTATCCTAACAGCAGTGTGTGCAGGGGTAAGGTTGCGACAAGGTATAGGCTTTCCAAGCAATCTACCATACAACCTAACAGTTTAATTGCAGAAAGTAGAACACTAGCATCTATGTATATGCATGTCTATTAGGATTCTACGAGGTTGGGTGGGACGTGGCACCTATTTGTTATAGATCCATAATTCATCCACATCCTGTTGCTGCCCATGTCTCCTACCTCCAACGGATCACCGGTCCAATCAACATCACCCTCGATGCAACTACCTCGACAAAGCGACAAACAATGAAGAAAGCAATCAATCTCTAACCAAAATCCAAACCAAAAGGCAGCAAGACACAGAAAGAGCAGCTAACAACAAAAGATACCAAAAGACTTAGCCCTCGCAGTGGTTGTCCGCTTTCCTCGAGCTCAAAAGGAAATAAGAGTGGTTGTCTGCTAAGTATAAGCTCAAGTCACAGCCTCAAAATAGCCACACTTCCCGGGTTGATGGTGTCAACCTGTATGTCTTCAAGAGAAAGGGGCATGGACTCTAGCTTAACTAAGATACACACCACGGCTTGCAGTCCTTCGATTCGGGTGTCATGGAAATTGACAGGAACTGAAAAGGTTGGAAGCGGGAGAGAAGACAAGCTCAACAGGGTTCGGCCATTGTAGACTTCTACCCCACAAGTCACAACTAAGCATGAACAACCAAGAGCGAACAACAACGCAAATCGCGAGAGTTGTGACTTGGCCCTACGATACTTTGGCTTGCACGCCATGGAGATTGGCACAAGAAAAAGAGAATGTGACAAGAGAAATAGGGGAAGGGTTGGCTAGGTCATCCATATCACGTCCTAAATAAAGATGGTTTTTTGACGGTCGATCGAGTTGACCCGCATGGTTCCAAGAACATGAAATAGACCATAGCTTCGCTAACCAGAAGAGAGGTTGGAACGGGGAAATAAAGAAAAGGTGCAGTGGTCTACTTCTCTCAATCCATACGCCATGGCAAAAGGCGAGGCATTGGAAAGGAGCAACACACAAGAGAACACACAACACCCAATCCACTTTTAGGGTACCACGACCTACGTGCATTAAATGGCACCTAGACACTCCTATGGCCTTTGTAGTGCGGTTGTCACCACAAGGACCTAAGAAGCGCCACGGTCTAAAATGGTTACAAGCATACAAGGGGCTTGACAACGAAAGAGCCAAAAGAGGGAATGAGAGAGAAAAGGATCCACCTTCCTTTGATCCACTCGACATAGCATCTGACGGTAATCAAAGG
Source organism: Microstegium vimineum (assembly GCA_022036555.1). Classification (NCBI taxonomy): domain Eukaryota; kingdom Viridiplantae; phylum Streptophyta; class Magnoliopsida; order Poales; family Poaceae; genus Microstegium; species Microstegium vimineum. The sequence goes on from CM039140.1 coordinate 20,810,863, forward strand.
AAAAGAACCAAGAGAGCGACAAATAAACACCAAGGGGAACAAACACACAAAAAAGTATTCAGTTCCTCGGCACTTCGATCATCATGTCATGGCAAAGGACATGAACCAAAAAAGTTGGAACAAGAGAGCTCAATCCATGTCTTACTATGTCGACCAGGATCGAGAAGAGAAGAACAGTCCCTGCATTCTCTCAACCACATGCCATGGTAACAGATGGAGGATGAAGGAATAGAGACACAAGCTCACGGTTCCACGGACCACACCAACCCGTAGGGCACCATGACCTCCGTGCAACGATACCAGCTGTGACGGAACCGCCCAGATTATAAGAGATCAAGTGCTAATGTAGCTGACTTAACTACCATTTAAAACACTTGAGCCCATATAAACCCGGTAGTCCGGAAATCTCGAAGGATTTCTTACATCAACTCAGGATCGCGTACATTCAGGGATACACATTCGAGTGAGTCACAGATCAACCGAAAAATACTTAAAGTACGAAATAAAGTTATTACAACACTTTGTTCCAAATACAAGTAGTACTTACGCCACAACACTTGCGGCCAAATAAAATATTGTTTGAAACTGAACTTGAAGTTTTCAAAAGACAGGGGTGCCCACAATGTCAGGTCCAACAACAGCAAAAGGTGAGCTTGTAGAAGACCTTGCCCAAGGCCTACTCATCTTCTCCGTAGAAAGGACAGAGACAGTGCTTACAATAGCCGATGTATACTTGGCCATCTGCAACAACGGGATAAACCCTGAGTACGGGAATGTACTCAGCTAGACTTACCCGTCTAACTGAAAATAAAGACTCCAAGGATATGCATGGCTGTATCTGGAGTTGGGTAAGCTTTACTTTGCGGAAATGCTTAAAATTAAAGGAGTTTACTTTAATGATGCGGTGAGCAGTCATCTTTTATCCTACTACTTATTTCTAGGTTATTGCAGCTATACTAGAGCACACACTTGATTCTACACAAGCAATATAATAACATATATCCAGTTCCTTCATCAACATTTTAGTAGAACCATTAAGATGTCACATGGAGTTGTACCGTGGTGAAGCTCAGCATAATCCCCCATATCCAGTGGGTGGCGGCAATTCGAATCGATATACACCAGCTGGTCAGATTACCTTTAACACACGCCCATACTTTCCCCGTCGGGTCAGCATTAGGTTACCGCTCAACAAAGTCCAGGTGGTAATCGACGCGGGCTCGCATGGGTCCACCCCAATTGTAGAAAATAGATGGCCACCACGGGGCAGATCATGCCTACAGTCTAGAGGGGTGCTCACAGCTGAGCGAGCTCCGGCCCGGACAGTGTTTACTCGGCTTCGGGGTCGACACTCCCGACGGCCCCTATGTGAAAGGGAGCATTCAAAGATGTAAGAGGGCCACCATCGTGTACAAACCTACACGATCCAACGGACGGACTGCCCCCAAGTCTTGACCACTTGGTGCACTTGCCTTCCAGTTGACCGTATTTCATTACTACCATAGGTTCTTTCCACGATAGCGAATATAGCCAACCGTGATAGTATTACCCACAAGGGATAATACGAAACATAAAAAGAAAGGTAACCATTATTCTAAGCATGCTAAGCGGTTGCTTTTACTTTATTATTAACAGGGTAACAAGGTAGGTAAAACAAGTATCAAGGATGGTAATGCATCAATTTGGGATTCAAAACAACTCCTATTACCTAATGCATCACAGTATAAAATATTCAAGTAGATTAATTGTAAAAACTGGGAGGCTTAAGAATGCTCCGGGGCTTGCCTTGAGAAAAGGTTGAGGGTTGGTGGTCAGGGCACTCAGGAAGGTTAGTGTCGAGCTCTTGGTACTCCTCGTACAGCTCCTGTACCTCCTGGACTTTGGTCTCTGTGGGCTCCTGATGTTCCTCCACGGATCCTAAATGATTGCAATGCATAGATAAATAACTGAAAGGTGCAGGGATGATGTTTGAACATGATTTAACACACAACAGAGATTCTAAGCATACACCCAAGAAAACTACCACAAGGCTACTTAAGGCTCGAGCTACTAGCTAGCAGGATAAACAGGCTATACTTAAACCGAACAGAAACTAGCAACAAGACTTTACTCACTCTAGATAACAACAAACAAGCAAGGCATACCACTGAAAACAGAATAGGAAACCATTTCGGGAACGGGCTTGAGGCACGCAGAGGCACTCGAGGCAACTGACGGGCGTGACCCTCGATTACTCGAGGATGACCCTCGATTACTCGAGGTCCAGCGACCGTCGATCAAAAATAGAGAACGGTGCGGATCGACGTTTTCTCGCCGATGGTGAAGTCTTCGGCGGTAGGATTGGCTGTGCTAGGCTCGGGATGACTTACGCGCATCCACTGGTGGTGTTGGTTGAACTGGCGCGACCGTGAAGAGGGGTCGATGGTGTGCAGTGGTGGTGCAGCTCGGCGCTGTGGTGCGTGAGCATCGTGGTGAAGTGGCGAGCGCGGCTCGAGGGCTAACTGAGCCAGAAAGGCTCTGTGGAAACCTGGCCACGTGCAAGCTCCACGGCGGCGACAATGGCGCACGGCCAACGGTGCTGTGACGACACGGTCGAACTGAAGCTAGGGGAACGGTGTTTTCACCTCGGTTAACTTCGGCGAAGCTTCCACGAAGATGGAGGCGTCGGAGACGAGACGGTGAACGGCGAACGCGGGTTGATCAGTGCGGTGGCGACTCGGAGTCGAAGAACGGCGAAAGGCGTTCCGGTGACTAGAGTCTGCGGCTGAGGAAGAAGAGGCGAGCAGCGTGGGTGCGGGGCAAAAACGAAGGCTAGCACGAGAGGGATTGAGCAAAGGAGCTTGGGTGGTGGTGGATTGGAGAAGAAGGCGATTGCGGTGCTCGGAGCTCTTGGCGCAACGAAGAACAGAGAACTGCGAGCGATTGCGCGAGTGCGGATGAGTGCAAACGAGTGCGGGAGGTGGTGGAGGTATAGGCGCTCCTCTTTGCTTGGTCATGGCCGACCGGCGCTGCTAGAAGGGACGTGACGCGATGGCGCGGCGGTGGCAGCGACGCTGGCATGCTTGCGGCGACGAAACAGAGCCGGACTTGGTCGGCGCGCCGTTAGCGTGGATTCGCGCTTGACTGCGAAAGAGACAAGGCGGGGCGCTGATCGGATGCGGCACTGCGGCGACGTTATTGCGAAACGACGGCGCGGCGCGCGGCAGGGCGGCTGGCAGGTCTGCGGCGGCGAAGCAGGACGTCAGCGGCGGAAAAGCGGAGCCGACTTGGTCCTAGCGCCGTTAACGCGGATTTGAGCGAGACAGCGCGATCGGCGACAGCGATGTCGGCGCAGAGCCGAAGCGGCGGCGATGGCGTGTTCCACTTCCGCGGTCAGGCATCGGCGGCCACGCGGCGGATGACTCCGACGTACGGCTCAGCCACGGTCGGGGGAGTGCGCGCGAGCGTGCGCGACACGTGCGTGCGGTCGAGCGCGCGGGAGAGGGTCGATATCGAGGGTAGGGTCGATCGGCTTGATCGAGCCTTCCGTGCGGGGTCGTTCGCTCAAGCCTCAGTTCGTCATCGAGGGGTAAAACTCGAGGGGTAGAGGTCGATGGCGAGGCGGCGTCGATCGACTGGCCGATCGAGCCTCGGGTTCGGTCGAGCCTCTAGCCTGGGGTCGTTCGCTCGGACCCTCAGTCCGTCATCGAGCCTATCGAGCGGTGGGGTCGAGATCGAGGGGTGGCACTCAGCCTGTCTCGATTCTGATTCCCTTTTCCATTTTCTTGTATAAGACAAAACTAAGCAGGGTAACTAGACAAAACAAACCACACTTTTACTCTAAGCAAAACAAAGGCTAACTAAACAGGTTAAGCACAAGATTAAGCACAAAACACCTATTCAATTCTAGTTTCAAAGCACAAAAACACACACCTGAGATGATAGCATATGCAAACATGAATGCAATGAAATGATGTGCTTAGTGGCTAATGATGATCCTAATGCAAGCTTGACACAGGGTGTCACAAACAGCACAAGGCAATCCCTCGGATTCTTAACAGTACGGTTGTCACTACAAGAACCAAATAGATGCTATGGTCTAGGTGGTACAAGCATACGAGGTGGGTAGGAAAAAGAGAAGCAAAGGAGGTAGAGTCCGATGGTCATTACGAGGGAACTCTCGGCAATGAGCTTCACCTATGATAGTTAGCATCCGTTGATTTCACGAAAGTTGTCCCCTAACTCGAACCCACTAGACTAGGTCACAGAGGGCTCACAACATGTGGATAATACCCACATCGATAACAACATAAACATCGAGTCCTCCATGGCCAAATCCTAGGGACAAGGATAGGAGCAAACGATCATGAACCAATGGGGACAACTAAACACAAGAGAAGGGATCATGCTAGGCATCACGATCATGGCAAGACAAGCTTGCGATCGCCACGCACAAACATGTCGCTCTCTCAACCGGCTCGAAGGCTCGGTCCACAGGCAAACAAACAACGATAACACAAGAACCAACACACAAACCATGACTGACAAAGGAGTAGCACAAACCCATAGCATAGATAGATAAAGACCGGCACGAAGGCATGGCACAGACATAGATAGATAAATATCAAGTATGATAGATGACAGGGATATCATGAGTATATGATGAGCGTGGACATGTATGAACAAGTATTAAAATAAAAGGAGCTTGCCGACGTCAAGGATGGCATCGGCGGGTTCCATAGACTTGACCTTGAATGGAAGAGCGACGATGGGTTGCTGCAAGGGACGACAAAGCGTCCGGGACAGGCATGAACAAACCATCCTGCAGCAGCAAAAACCACGACACGATGGCCGGACAGAGCAGCAGGCCGACGGCTGGTCGTTGCTGACTCGTGTGGTACCAGAAACCGGGAAGGCGTCCGGGGCTCTACTAGATGGCTCATCAAGGTTGTTGCCACCCTGCGGCGGTGTACCACAACAGCAAGAAGGCCGGCCTCAGGCATGTATAACAGCAAGACGGCATGGGGGCTTTGGTGCTGGGAAGCTCACCGTGCGGGGGAGAACGAACACATGGTTGCGGTGGCTGTGCGGCTCACTGGAGCAAAGCGTCGAGGCGAGGGTGGAGACGAAGCGGTGGGCGTTGAGGACAGCAGGTGGGTAGGGGACATCGAAGCTTCGCCAATCGATGCAGCAGCACACACACGACTTTCCTGCAACCGCGTAGAACGCGGCACAAAGGTCGGTCTCAGACACGCACTATAACAAGAAGGAAAAGGTCGAAGCTCTTGGTGCCAGTGGCTCACCAGTGTGGTTGCTGCACTCTAGCAAGATGGAGCATGGAAGGAGCAGCTACACGAAGGGTGTTGGGCGCATCCCTGGCAGGCTGGGTGACGTCGTGGCGTGACGATCACAGGCACGCCGGCAAGGCACGTCGGCAGGGTGCTCGGCGTCGGTGGTGGGTGAGGTGATGCTCCTGGTCACAGACGTCGGCGCGGCAGAGGCCACGGTGGTGGAGCATGGCGAGGTGGAGGCCACCGGTCAGGGTCGATGCAAGGCTCGGCGTCGTGGGGTCGGGTGGCAGGCAGCGGCCGGCTGTGGTCTCCGCCGGCTGGCTGTGGTGCACCGGTCGCGGTGGACGGAGCAGACCCCGACGACGTCGGCTTGACACGGTCGGCAGGGTTGGCACGGCGTCGTCAGAACAGAGTCGGGGCAGCCATGGCAGAGCTCGGTGGTGGCGAGGCGGAGATGCAGCAGCTGCTCGTGGTCGTGGTCATGCCGGCAGGAGCGCTCGGTGGCAAACGCGTCCGCGATGGCCGGACGTGGCGGGGACGGCGTGGGCGGCAGTGGACGACGTGGACGGCATGGCTCCTCCGCGGACGCCGTGGTAGCGAGAGTGGCGAGGACGGCTGGCTACGGCTTCGTCTTGGCGACAGACGGGCTTGGCGGAGCGAGCAGAGCTGCTGCTCGTAGCTGTGCTCTGCTGCAACCGCTAGGGAAGGAGGAGGAGGGACGGCATTGGCGGCGCGTCGGTGGGAGGATGAGGGAAAAGGCGACGACAGCAGCATTTATACAAGAGCGGGTCTAGGTTTCCCGAGGTGCCGAGCATCCTCGACGTCCGTGCCATGGGGCATCCACGCGGCGGGCATTCGGATGGAGGGGCGCGGAGGCCGAGGAGCGAGCGCGCGGGTCGAGGCGCAGTGCGGGGCATGGGCATGGAGCGCGCGTGGGGAGAGCGCGTCCGTGTGCGCGCAGCTTTTCCCGAGGCTAGCGGCGGCGGCTCTTGGGGGGGGGGCAGGCGCGTCGCCCCTAGGGTTTGGGTGGGACTCGGCCGACTGGGCCTTGGGCCGCTCGCAGGTCGACCAACCAGGAGGGGAGGGAGCTGGGCCGGGTCGCGAGGCAGGCCGGATTGCGCAGTGGGGGAGGGGAACGAAACCGGCTGGGTTGGGCTTCATGGTACTGCTGTCAGCTTGCCAACAGAGAAAGAGCAAGGGGAGGAGAGGAGGTGAGGAGGACGGTGAGGGAGAAGGGATTTGGGTTTTCTTATTACGATTTGATGTGATACGGATTTGAACTGGATTCATGTGAAGGGATTCAAAAGGAGATTTAAGTGGAATTGATGTAAAGGATAATAAAAGGAAAAGGCTTCCTTTCATGAGTCGAAGTTCTGAGACGAGTTCAAAAGGAACTCGAGTGAGATTAAATGAGAAGGGTTTGCTATGGACTTGTGCACCCCAACGCGAACAGAGTTACAAACCCGAAAACCATCTCGAGAAACAAGCACTCACTTACAAGCAATTCTAGATGATGCAACGGCTTAGTGGTAAACTTTGCTAGGTTAGCTTGGGTTCGACCTACCGACTACATGCATCACATATATCAATAAAAGTTTCTAAAAGTTTGGATTTTTGGTTGTTAGAAAACTCGGGTTGTTACAATAACACACATTAGAAGGAGCACCTCATCTCTACCTTGTACTTTTATATTTAAGTAGTCATCTAGAGCAAGGCAAAACTATGTTGGAGGGATTCACTCCATGGAAAAGATCCTTGGTATGAATGTCATTATGAGTTCTTCTAAAGTTTTTCTCTCTAATTTTCATTGCAGTTTTACTTATGAACTAGAGTATTGTCTTTATGTAATGGTCTTTGAATATGATCTAGTCTATAATTTACATGTTATGAAACTGGCATATATCACATTGAGCCTAATTATTCATATGATTAATATGAATAGAATTAGAGATAATATGGGGTGGTGGTTCATCATGTCTTTGGGTGTGCTCAAGCCTGATACTTGTCAATCTGTAGGATTGGAATCCCAAGTTGGTTTGAGTATTTTATTCATATATCCACATGCTTGGGTATGGATAGATTGGTGTGTGAATGGCCTTTTCCATGGTTGAGGGTAGGCGGTAGGTGGTGACAACCTTGTGAAAGGACCTAATCCAAGGCTAGAGGGGGGGTGAATAGCCTAAATCGAAAACTACAAACAATCTCAACAAGTTAGATAGCAATATGGCGAAGCTAGGATTGCACTAGCCTACTAAGGGATGCGAAGCCTCCTAACCACAATTTATTTCCTAATATAGCTCTAGGATCACTCAATGCCTACACAATTATACTAAGCTACCTAGCCCAACCTAATATACTACTTGCAAGTATGAAAGAGATAGGTAGGGTGATTATACCGCTATGTAGAGGATTGAACCATTCAACCGAGGAACTCCGAGGTAGCCAAATCAATCACAATGGGAGACAAGGTTGACACTTTGATTTTTCTCCCGAGGTTCACTAGTTTGCCAACTAGCTACGTCCTCGTTGTGTCAGCTCACTCACTTGGAGGTTCACGTGCTAATTGGCATCACACGCCAAACCCATCACCGGGTTCCGCACAACCAACACAAGATGAGGGCACTCCAAGACACGCGCAATCCACTAGAGTTACCTTTGCGATCTCCCGTGGGGAAGGCACAAGAACCCCTCACAATCACCACTTGTGGTCGACGAAGCACAATCACCAAGTTTCTCAAATCCACTCCGCTTGCTCCAACCGTCTGATGGCAATCACCAAGAGTAACAAGAAACTAGCAGCGGTATCAACTCCCAAGTGCCACTAAGATGAACTCACTTCATGCAATGCACTTGATGCACTCAAATCTCTCAAAAGGATAATCAATCAACTAAGAGATGAGTGGGAGTGTGTGTTACAAGCTCACAATGAGTATGTAATATCCAGGTGTGCAAGAGAGTGAGCTTGGGTCAGCCAAACACCTCAAATAGCCGCCTCAAAGGAACTAGCCATTATGCCTTTTCTTCAGCCTAAAAAGAGAGCGTCGGACTACTCTGCGTGACCTACGGACCAATGCACATGGTCCAGAGCTTTGGTCCGACGCCTCCTCAGATCGCCATGTGTGTCTCCAATTTGAATTTAACTGCTGGCTCGCAGGAACACAGCACCATCGGACCACTTGCCATAGTCCGAAGGCCTGGTCCGACGCTTGGTCCGGAGCTTTTCCCTCAGCTTTGACAAGTTACACAGTAAGCACCCTGGCTTCGGACCACTGGTCCGGAGCCTACCACCAGACCATGCCTCCTGGTTCGGAGCCTCCTCAGAGCTTCGCCGATTTCACGCATTGAGTGCCTGGGCTTCGGACCACTAGTCCGGAGCTGACCACCGGACCACATCTCCTGGTCCGGAGCCTGCCTTGTTCTTCTGCCATGCTTGACTGAGCCACCGGACTTTTGCCCGATAGTCTAGAGCACCACCGGACCACCTGTCCGACGCTTCTCTGTGTGCTAGCTAGTGCTAGGAGCAGCCGTCGGACCACCTCCTATGGTCCGGAGCTCCTATGCATAACTGGTCCGGAGCTTCTAACTTGGGAAGAATTCACTTCTCTTTTCTTCCCTTGATTTCATGTGCCACCACCAAGTGTTTCACTGACTTGTGCTCGTGTGTTGGCATATTTTATCAAGTTTTACAAGGGTTGCTCATTAGGATTAGATGCAATGCAATTCATGCTCAACCTAATGGCACTTGATAGTTGTAACCACATTCTATTTTCCCCTCTTAATAGTACGGTTATCTATCCTAAATGTGATCACACCCACTAGGTGTCTTGATGACTAAACTAAAAAGCCCTAGCTTATACCCTTGCCTTGTATAGCTCTTAGGGTCTCCTCCTTTTCTCTTCTTCTCCAAGTGTGAGCCTATGATTTGCTTTCTCTTTAGCCTTTTCCTTGCTCCATCACTTGTCATCTTCACTTCACCTTGGTGTACTAAACCTACTCACACTTAGAGCTAGGTTAGTACTTGGTTTAATCAATTACCCAAAGCACTTAGAGATCTTTCAATCTCCCCCTTTTTGGTAATTGATGACAACCCAATATAAAGATATGAAATATGATTTTGATTTCAACCTGAAATGATTGATACCACTTGGAAGAAATGATCATGAAGGAAGGTGGTCAATCATTTCTAGGTTGGTTTGATAGTGTTAACTCCCCCTACATGTGGGCACTTCTATGAGTATGAATCAAGCTTTGCACACATGCTTAGATAGAACTTTTGGAGGGGTGAACAACTAGCAAACTATGACATGATGCTAAGGTTTTAAGAATAGACCTTTGAAGCGCGATACCAATCGAAGTGCGCCTTTTGTTTCACCCTTAGCAACATGGTTAGCTTGATACCAATTGATTAAACAAACTAAACAAGAAAGTATATCTAGCTATCTTCCTATGCATGCTAGTGATCAATCATCAATCAAGATTATAACTAGTCATGCACCACACAAGCATATCATTTTGAATGAAATACAATGCAAGCAAGCATATGTGTGAATGCACATTCAAATACAACAACTTGTTCATAGGCTTGCTCCCCCTACTTGTGTGTTCAAAAAAATTTTTAATTTTTTTCACTTTTCTCCCCTTCCTTACTTTTACTTCTCCCCCTTGATGCTTTCAAATTTTATATCACAATTTCTCCCCCTTTGTCATACATTACCACAAAGGGTCCACTTTGTTAAAGTATTATCAAGTCAATTCATAAAAGGAGTGGGTGAATATTATTCAATTTAGTTCATTCTAGATCACTTGTCCTATATATTTAACACGGTTTAAACCATGGACAAGCTTTTTCACACATCTTGCAATGGTTATCTTATCCATGTTGGTTAAATACAAGAGCAAATGTTCTAGACTAAACATGTGAGGTTGCAAGCTTATCAACATGCCATATGTTATCACTAGATCAATCAAGTCATAGAAGCAATAGTTATAGCATATGCACATCTAAAACATTTTGTTTTTCATGAATGAGCCAAAATGAGTGATGTCTACATGTTCTACACAAGTCTAGCAAAGGATGAATGCATATGTCAATCAATTGTACCTTGCTATCTTGGAGTAGAGGCATGTCATATAAGTGGGGGTGCATCAACTTATGTTAGAGAAATCCAAGATATTCAACTCATTCCTTAACTTGCAAAACCTCTTTTCATCAAGTGGCTTGGTGAATATGTCGGCTAATTGATCATCGGTGCCCACATTCTCAATGTAAATGTCACCCTTTTATTGATGATCTCTTATGAAATGGTGTCTCACATCTATGTGCTTTGTTCTAGAGTGTTGGATGGGATTGCTTATAAGCTTCACCGCACTTTCATTGTCACATAGCAAAGGAACCTTCTTGAACTTGATTCCATAATCATTCATGGTGGCCTTCATCCATAATAGTTGTGCACAACAACTCCCCGCACTAATATATTCGGCTTCGGCGGTAGAGAGTGGCACACTATTTTGTTTCTTGGATGACCATGAGACTAGTGATCTTCCCAATAGTTGACATGTTCCACTAGTGCTCTTCCTATCAACCTTGCATCCCGCATAGTCGGAGTCCGAATATCCAATCAATTCAAATCTTGACCCCTTGGAAAACCATAATCCAACCTCTTGTGTATGCTTTAGATATCTCAATATTCTCTTTGTGGCCTTCAAATGACTCTCTCTAGGAGATGCTTGAAATCTAGCACACATGCATACGATAAACATGACATCCGGTCTTGATGTGGTCAAATACAGTAGACTTCCAATCATTGACCGATATAGTGTTTGATCAACCATCATGCCACTTGTGTCACTATCCAAATGTCCATTAGTCCCCATAGGAGTACTAATGCCTTTAGCCTCTTCTAACCTAAACTTTTTGATCATATCCTTGATGTACTTGACGTGACTCACAAATGTACCATTCTTCATTTGCTTGATTTGAAGTCCAAGGAAGTAACTAAGTTCACCAATCATTGACATTTCAAATTCATTTGCCATCATCTCCCCAAACTCTTCACAAAAGTCTTGATTTGTAGACCCAAAGATAATGTCATCCACATAAATTTGCAAGACAAACAAGTCACTTCCAATCTTCTTAACCTCTCATACCATCCTCTAGGTGCTTGCTTCAATCCATAGAGAGCCTTCTTGAGCTTGAATACATGGTTGGGCTTCTTTGTATCTTCAAATCTGGGTGGTTGCTCAACGTACACTTCCTCATTGATGTACCCATTGAGAAAAGCACTCTTCATATCCATTTGATAGAGCTTGATGTTGTGAGCACAAGCATAGGCCAATAAGATTCTAATTGCCTCTAATCTTGCCACCGGTGCATAGGTTTCTCTAAAGTCAAGACCCTCCACTTGAGTGTACCCTTGTACAACTAGTCTTGCTTTGTTTCTCACCACTATTCCATCTTGATCTTGCTTGTTCTTGAATACCCATTTAGTTCCAATCACATTATGATTCTTTGGTCTATCCACTAATTCCCAAACTTGATTTCTTGTGAAGTTGTCAAGCTCTTCATGCATAGCATTTATCCAATCCACATCCTTCAAAGCTTCATCAATCTTGGTTGGCTCAAATGATGAGACAAAAGAGTAATGCTCACAAAATGAAGCTAATCTTGATCTTGTTTGAACTCCACTTTGAATGCCACCAATAACTTGATCTAGAGGATGATCTCTTGCTATATTGGTAGGTTGAAGCATTTGCATGTGAGAATCTTGAGCATTCGGTTGAGATGATGATGGACTTTCTTGATGTTGATCTTGCACTTGAGCTTCACTAGTACTTGCTTGATCTTGAGTTGGAGAGCCACTAGCTTCTTCATTTGTAAGAATAGTCACTTGATCTTCATCTTGTACTTGTCTTGGTCTAATGTCACCAATATCCATATCTTTCATTGCCTTGACCAACTTGTAACCTCTTACATCATCCAAGTTTTCTTGTTCATCCTGAGAGCCTTGTGTTTCATCAAATTCCACATCATGCACTTCTTCAAGAATTTTAGTAGATCAGTTCCACACTCTATAAGCCTTGCTAGATGTAGAGTAACCAAGTAAGAAGCCTTCATCACATTTCTTCTCAAACTTGCTTAGCCTTGTACCCTTCTTCAAGATATAGCATTTGCATACAAACACTCTAAAGTATGCAATATTTGGCTTTCTTCCATTCAAGAGCTCATATGGAGTCTTCTCAAGCATTCCATGACAATAGAGACAGTTGCTAGAGTAGCAAGCTGTATTGATAACTTCAGCCCAAAAGGAATGACTAACATTATATTCAATTAACATTGATCTTGCCATGTCAATCAAGGTTCTATTCTTCCTTTCAACTATCCCATTGGATTGAGGAGTGTACTTTGGAGAGAATTGATGGTTGATTCCAAAGTCATCACAAAGTTCTTCCACTCTTGTGTTCTTGAACTCGCTCCCATTGTCACTTCTAACTCTCTTGATAGTTGTTTCAAACTCATTTTGGCACCTCGACAAATGACTTGAAGATATCAAAAGTGTCACTCTTGTCACTCAAGAAGAATACCCATGTGTATATTGTGAAGTCATCCACTATCACAAATCCATACTTATTGCCACAAATGCTTGCATATGTAGTTAGCCCAAAGAGATCCATGTGCAATAACTCAAAAGCTTTGCATGTACTCATAATGCTCTTATTTGGATGAGTGTTACCAACTTGCTTTCTGGATTGACATGAGCTACATAGCTTGTCCTTCTCAAATGTGACATCCTTCAAGCCTCTCACTAGATCATGCTTGACTATCTTGTTCAATTGCTTCATGCCAACATGTCCAAGCCTTCTATGCCATAACCAACCCATGCTAGATTTGGTGATGAGACAAGTTGATAGTTGAGTCTCACTAGCATTGAAATCCACAAGATATAGGTTCTCATACCGAAAACCCTTGAATACCATGTTAGAGCCATCCACACTAATGATTTCCACATCCTCAACACCAAAGATGCACTTGAAATCGAGATCACACAATTGGGCAACCGACAATAGGTTGAACTCAAGCCTTTCTACTAGAAGCACATTGCTAATGCTAAGATCATTGGAGATAGCAATCATTCCAAGCCCTTTCAACTTGCCTTTGCCATTGTAACCAAATGTGATACTATCAAATCCATGGTCACTATCTTGGTTGATTGAGTTGAACATCCTTCCATCACCGATCATGAGTTGAGTGCACCCACTATCAAGCACCCAATGCCTCACTCCGGCTTTGTAATGGACCTACAAGAGATATTAATTCTTTTTAGGTACCCAAACTTGCTTGGGTCCTCCAAGGTTAGTTACCAAGGATTTTGGTACCCAAATGGACTTCTTAGTAGTCATCCATGGTGTACCAACAAACTTGGCATGAACTCCATTAGTACCCTTGGAAAGGACATAGAATGAATCAACCCTCATTGAGGATACATCTTGGTTGACCTTCTTGTTCATGCAACTTTTCTCTAAGTGACCAACTTGCTTGCAACTCTTGCAATACCTACTAGTGTCCTTCACAAAACGAGTCTTGTGAGGGGCAAAAGTGGCCTTGCCTTTCTTGTGGGTATAGCCCAATCCCTCTTTGTAGAGAGATGCTCTTTGGCTACCCAAGCACATAAGCAAGCGGTTCTCACCTCCATAAGCCTTAGCTAAGGAGGGATTGAGCTTTGTAACCTCCTTCTTGAGGGTTTCATTTTCAACCATTAGTGAGGCATCACAAGTGAAACCATCACTAGTAGATGAAGTAGAGGTAGTAGTGCTACAAGAGGGGTTAGTGGGAGCAACAACAATAGGAGTATAAAAGGATTCATCAAGAATATCACAAGTAACTCCCATGTGACATGTTTGAACAACTTCTTTCTTACTTTGATCTAAGAGAGAGGACTGAGCTCTTTCAAACTTAGCGTGAGACTTCACTAGCTTCTCATGGGCTTCCATTAGCCTCTCATGAGATGCTACGGCCTCATCAAGGTTTTGCTCAAGAGACACATTGGTCTTGCGCAATTCCTTGCATTCCTTCCTCTTCTTGTCAATGTATTCCTTAGCTTGATCAAGCATGTCCATGAGTTCCTCCTTGGAAGGCTCCTCATCCTCACTCTCACTTTCACTCTCATTCTCATCATGAGAAAGTACCTTAGTGGACTTAGCCATGAAGCATGATGATGGAGTGTCAAATAGAGAGATCTTATCCCTCATAGTAATGCTTGCAAAAGCCTTCTTCTTGGTAGATGTTTTCTTTTCTTGATCATCATCTTCATCACAAGAAGAATCACTATCCCATGTCACTATGTGAGAATACCCCTTCTTCTTCTTCCTGTCAAAGGCGGGCTTCTTCTCTTTCTTGCCTTTCTTCTTGTGATCATCATCATCCTTGTCACTATTGTATGGACAATGAGCAATGAGATGATCAAAGCTTCCACACTTGAAGCACTTCCTTGGTTCATCATAGTTTTTGGTGGAAGTCCTCTTTCTTCTTGCACCATAGCCCTTCTTCTTCATGAATCTTCCAAATTTCTTCACAAAGAGTGTCATCTCTTCCTCATCAACATCACTAGCACTTGAGCCTTCGCTTTCACTAAATTCTTCAATCTTGGCTTTGCCCTTGATCTTGTGTGATGAAGTGGTTTTGAATGCCAAGCTCTTCTTCTTCTCATCCTTCTTGTCTTCCTTCTTCACATCTTCTTCTTTGTTGTCCCGATAAGCATCTTCGCTCATTACATCTCCCAAGACTTGATTGGGTGTCACGGTGTTTTATCCACCTCTCACAATCAAGGTCACAAGAGTGTCAAACCGGGGAGGAAGACACCTCAAGAACTTGTGAGAGAAGTCCTTGTCCTCAACCTTCTCACCAAGAGCCGTGAGATCATTGACTAGCACTTGGAGCCGATGAAACATCTTCGGCACATTTTTATCATCCTTCATCTTGAAGCTAGCAAACTTCTCCTTGAGAATATATGCCTCGGCCCCCTTGATGGCTTGTGTTCCCTCAAATGATTCTTCAAGCTTCTTCCAAGCCTCATGAGCACTCTCTAGATTCTTGATTTATTCAAACACATTCTCATAAAGAACCTCATGAATAGCACTAAGAGCAATGTCATTGTGTTGCAACTTCTCTTCTTCGGCCGCGGTGGGTGCTTCCTCATTTGCTACTTCAAACTTCTTATCCACCACAAGCCACCAAACACATTTCAAGTAATTGTAGTAAAACCTAACCTGTGGATCTTTTTGCTTTTCCAACGATATGTACATATATAAGTAATTGTCGTTCTGTCAGACCATAATGAAAACGCAATTTCTGTTTTTCTTGAAGACGAATACGATATTGCTCTTTTTTCCTAGAATGGAATTTCCGGCTAATTAACTTGATATGAACGGTCATCTTGACTTTCCAATAGCCATAGTTTGTGCCATCAAACTTGGGTGGTTTCTTCATGTTGTTGATATGAGCCATGATTACACCGTAGGTTGTTAAGCCTCAAAACAATGGTGTCCAAGCTCTGATACCACTTGAAAGGACCTAATCCAAGGCTAGAGGGGGGGTGAATAGCCTAAATCGAAAACTACAAACAATCTCAACAACAAGTTAGATAGCAATATGGCGAAGCTAGGATTGCACTAGCCTACTAAGGGATGCGAAGCCTCCTAACCACAATTTCTGTCCTAATATAGCTCTAGGATCACTCAATGCCTACACAATTATACTAAGCTACCTAGCCCAACCTAATATACTACTTGCATGTATGAAAGCGATAGGCAGGGTGATTATACCGCCGTGTAGAGGATTGAACCAATCAACTGAGGAACTCTGAGGTAGCCAAATCAATCACAATGGGAGACAAGGTTGACACTTTGATTTTTCTCCCGAGGTTCACTAGTTTGCCAACTAGCTACGTCCTCGTTGTGTCGGCTCACTCACTTGGAGGTTCACGTGCTAATTGGCATCACACGCCAAACCCGTCACCGGGTGCCGCACAACCAATACAAGATGAGGGCACTCCAAGACACGCGAAATCCACTAGAGTTAGCTTTGCGATCTCCCGCGGGGAAGGCACAAGAACCCCTCACAATCACCACTTGTGGTCGACGAAGCACAATCACCAAGTTTCTCAAATCCACTCCGCTTGCTCCAACCGTCTGATGGCAATCACCAAGAGTAACAAGAAACTAGCAGCGGTATCAACTCCCAAGTGCCACTAAGATGAACTCACTTCATGCAATGCACTTGATGCACTCAAATCTCTCAAAAGGATAATCAATCAACTAAGAGATGAGTGGGAGTGTGTGTTACAAGCTCACAATGAGTAAGTAATATCCAGGTGTGCAAGAGAGTGAGCTTGGATCAGCCAAACACCTTAAATAGCCCCCTCAAAGGAACTAGCCATTATGCCTTTTCTTCAGCCTGAAAAGAGAGCGTCGGACTACTCTGCGTGACCTCCAGACCAATGCACATGGTCCAGAGCTTTGGTCCGACGCCTCCTTAGATCGCCATGTGTGTCTCCAATTTGAATTTGACTGTTGGCTCGCAGGAACACAGCACCGTCGGACCACTTGCCATAGTCCGGAGGCCTGGTCCGACGCTTGGTCCGGAGCTTTTCCCTCAGCTTTGACAAGTTATGCAGTAAGCACCCTGGCTTCGGACCACTAGTCCGGAGCCTACCACCGGACCATGCCTCCTGGTCCGGAGCCTCCTCAGAGCTTCATCAATTTCACGCATTGAGTGTCTGGGCTTCGGACCACTAGTCCGGAGCTAACCACCAGACCATATCTCTTGGTCTGGAGCCTGCCTTGTTCTTCTGCCATGCTTGACTAAGCCACCGGACTTTTGCTCGATAGTCTGGAGCACCACCGGACCACTTGTCCGATGCTTCTCTGTGTGCTAGCCAGTGCTAGGAGCAGCCGTCGGACCACCTCGTATGGTCCGGAGCTCCTATGCACAACTGGTCCGGGGCTTCTAACTTGGGCAGAATTCTCTTCTCTTTTCTTTCCCTTGATTTCATGTGCCACCACCACCAAGTGTTTCACTAACTTGTGCTCATGTGTTGGCATATTTTATCAAGTTTTACAAGGGTTGCTCATTAGGATTATATGCAATGCAATTCATGCTCAACCTAATGGCACTTGATAGTTGTAACCACATACTATTTTCCTCTATTAATAGTACGGTTATCTATCCTAAATGTGATCACACCCACTAGGTGTCTTGATCACTAAACTAAAAAGCCCTAGCTTATACCTTTGCCTTGTATAGCTCTTAGGGTCTCCTCCTTTTCTCTTCTTCTCCAAGTGTGACCCTATGATTTGCTTTCTCCTTAGCCTTTTCCTTGCTCCATCACTTGTCATCTTCACTTCACCTTGGTGTACTAATCCTACTCACACTTAGAGCTAAGTTAGTACTTAGGTTTCATCAATTACCCAAAACACTTAGAGATCTTTCACCTTGTCCGTCCTTCGCATTCCCCCACGTATGAGATGATGTAGGACTCTAAATTGTCACATGAGGTTGCTGGTAGACTAGTACTCATTGGTCTATTGATCTGTTTTATTCTTAGCACTAAACTAATTGAATAACCTCCATGATCATTAACTACTCTTTGTATGAGTATATTAGATCATGTTTGCTCTACTAAGGTCTATTCTTTTATTCTTTCTTTAACTTTATCCTTAAGGAATGCTTATGTGTGTCCACTATCTTTATTATACCCTATTTTACCCATGTCTAGCAATTGGTTTACTTGTATGTTATTGAGTTCATATCCATCCAATGATCTTGTTCGATTCCAAAGATTTCCTTTGGGAAAATATAAATAATGATACCCTAAATACTTTTAGGTGAAATGCTACAATTAGTATTGGGATTATGCCCTAGAGGTAATCACAGAGATGATTGTATTTCCTTGTATCCATGACATATTATGAGTTCATTGAATATCCATTAAAGACAACCTATATCGATTAGCAACTATATGAATTGTTTATGAAACTCTTTTACTCGTATGGTTATTCTAAAGTTGTTCTTGATCAGAGTTCGTTTGGGGACGCACATGAATATTAGATCGTCACATTATTAGTTGATGACTATGTTTCACAAGTCATAGAAATAGAGATGTCAAACTAATAATGTGGGCATATGTGTAACAAGGGGCTAGATTGACCCAACGTGAGATTGTCTCTATATGTAGCATGTACATTATGTCCTTAGAGCTAAGATTGTCGTATGTATTCAAGATGTTAAACGACCTACTTAGGGACTACCAAACGCTACTCTGTGACTAGCTAGTTGTAAATGTGGTTTTCGGGTTTGTCGGGAAACATGTTGTGAGACATAGTCAACAAGATGGAATTTGTCACTCTCCATATGTGAGAGATATCACTGGACCACTCAAATGATTGGATCAAGAAATGCATGATCGTGCTTGGGTTAAGTGTTAACCTATCAGTTGAACTATATACCGCAAGGCAAGGGAACAACAGGTATGTGGTTTTGTAGTGGTTCGTCTGATATGATCATTGCGTATGCATAGGAGTTGACATGACTTGCTAGAGGCTGCTATCAACTATTGGTCGAGTAGGAGTACTAGGGCCATGTTTATGTGTGCAAGGGCCCATAGGGTCGCACGCTTAAGGGGCTAGAAGCCTAATTCGGGTTGGACCTGAATTAGACTAGGTTTAGAGCTACTAATGGGACTCCAATGTGGGAGCTAGTTAGGATGCCTATATAGGCAAGGGGTGGGCGCGGGGCTGGATTAATCCCACACCTTCTGGCAGCCACCATCGCCCCCCACACTCACGCCTACTTCTTTTCGCGGACCTAGCAGTCCGGAGGCGCAATGCTTCCTCCCTGTACATGTGGGATACCCTCGGAGGTGCTACATCTAGAACAAAAGGACAAACCGCATGAAGGGGATGGATGGACGAATGACCTCGCAACTACATGGCACTACTACGACACACACGACTACATCGAGTCGCTTCTGCTGCACCTACGTGTCTAGTGGTAATCCTGTGATCTATAACTAGCAATAGTTCCCGGTTTATGGGGTACAAATTTTTTTTTCTGGCTAGCGTACCTTCCCCATATACCTTTAGATAGATCTATGTGCTTGAGGATATAATGTAAATCGTAAAGAATTATCTTGTCTATAATTAGCGATAATGCTAATTTCTAGTGATGATGTTAAGAAATGCAAACAACGAGGATGACTTTTGCTTACAAGGGAGGGATTCCCTTCTGAGGGGTTTCCAAGCATTGTTTGTGCACATGGTTGTCGAGGCCAATTGTTGGTGATGAGCCACGCTGCATGAGCATGGGCCAAGCAAGGGTCTAGCAAGCTCATTTATGAACTACCAGCCTTAGGCCCAAAGGCACCCACCATTCTAACTTTGACCTACCATGGGTCATGTGATTGGGAGCATCCGAAGTTTGGCTTGCGGTGGTCTAATCTTCCGGCATGCCACACCCTAATGGGGGAATGATAACTGACCTTGGTGGCTCATGCAAACTTTAGCAACGCTAATCTTGGCATGGAGCATTCTCATAGAATTGATGGACCGAGGCAATGGTGAAGGGAAACTCCATAGGCTTTAGAGATATGAACTAAATGCGGTAGAGAAGCTTGAGCAAGACTTGGCACCAAATGACTGAGGAAACAGTGAAGAGGAAGTGAGACTAAGGTTGATGGACTTGAAGTCTATGTGATGGTTTTGAGTGATCGCTTCATCTATATAGATCAAGCCAAAGATACATTGATCATATCAAGTGGGTTGGTGAATTGTCTTGGATAAGGTTTCTCCTTGCAGGCATCAAACTCTGGAATTTTGATTTGCATAAGGAAAAGATATGAAACATAGGTTGAGGTGTGTAGAGAAGTTTAAGTTAGCAAGGTTTAGGATAGATAGTCAGACTATTGAGGGGGCCAACATGCTTTGCATTATGATTATATAGTGCCACTTGGGAGCTCTAACGTTGAGATACATTTAGTGATGAGTGGAGGAAAAGCTAAAACCTGTAGTGAAGTTCAAACGGTCTTCTTGTGAGAGATCATCTCTTTGTGTTGACTATCTTTGATAAATGTTTTTTGAGAGCGCTAGTAATAACTTTGACATGCTTCAGAGCTCTCCATTATGGTGTTGAGTGGTCGTCCAAAGAATAGGAGGAGATGTGCTAGAAATTGGAGGTTTCTAGATGGTCTCATTCTATCTGGCTCCTATGCCACGGACAGTCCGCTGGCTTAACCTAGGAAACCAAATAGATTGGGAAACAATCTATTGGCAATTGTATGTGAGCAGCATAGTCTATGCTAGGGTGAGGGATAGTCCACCAGCTAACCTCATCGTCAAGCAGGGCTTCTAATCTTTTTGAGCAAAGGATTAAGGATCACGGTGGATAGTTTGTACTCCTAGTGGTGGATAGTATGTAGGTCATCAGTTTGAACATAATGGCTAGTTGTTCACAATGGTGGACAGTTTGGGCCTTGATTTGGACTATTTGGGAGTGTTAATTCAACATAGTAACGATTACTTTTATTAGCTCCTCTATATATAGTGTGTTGACTGGTAAGAGGGCTTCTCTTGGCCATTCTAACAACATACACTTTGAGAGAGCACCTTTTAGGCACATCCTCTCATACTCCTTACTTATGGGCAACATTTGGAGAAGGAGTCTGCTCCACTAGTGCGAATCTTTGCATGAGAGATTACTTGTGGCACTAGGTCATTGTCATGTGATTGTAGTTGCTTGTTACTCTTAGATCTTCTCGGTTCCTAGATGGCTTGGTGATTGTGTCTCCATGAAGCAGGAAAGAAGGTTGTGCAGTGCTCTGCAGTTGGCTTTGTGACGGGCTATTGATCTTATCCCTATTGTGGAAGGAAAAGAGCATCTCTACTAAAATTGAGGCTTGTGTGTACGCCTAGTTGATTTAGCTAGCTCAAAGTTCAGTGCTCACATGGAGCCTACCTAGTGAGGTTGTTTGAAGCTTGCGATGTTGGAACTAACAAAAGGAACGGCAATCCTAGAACTTGCCTCAATTAGGACTAAGTGTCCGGCAAGTCACCAAACCACAAAAAATATCATGTCATCCTCTATTGTGGTTTGCTATCTCAACACAAGTATAGTACATTGAAATATCTTGTACTTCGGTTGTTGAGCTTGTACTTAGTTTTGCTATTTTCCCTGTGCACTTATTCTTGTTCTAGTTGCTTAGACTGTTTGACCTTGTATACTAGATTTATTTAGGTGATCTCTGACTAAGCTTGGTACCCTTAGTTTCTCTAGATCAATCTCTTATAAGTGTGCTAGAAAATTAACATAGAGGGGTGTAGTCGAGGCTAGACCATTAGTTCTCTTCCTCATTTAAATTGGCTAGCTCTTGCGATTAATTTTTTACAAATGACTATTCAACCCCCTCTAGTGCTATCTTGATCCAACACCATGTTAGCTTGGTATCCCTAGCTCATGGTCTAGATAAGTTCATATTCACCCCATTCCTAGATCTAGCCGCCCTATCCATTATGCCACTAGATCTTGTTGTTGATGTTTCTCTAGGAGTATAACGCACCCTAGGTCCTTAAACATTTCATGGACTCTAAGTTGGGTCCTCAAACTAAAAAAGGTGAATATATAGGTCATCAATCTAGTACTAATTCTTAGTTAGGTCCTCAAATTAAAAATATAATCATTTGGATCCTCAATCTACTATTGCACTCGACTAAAAATCCAAAACCTACCACACTAGCACAAACTGCATACATGGTTGTGCCAGTGAATCTTAAAAAATACACTCCCTCTCCATCTTTTTTTGCTTGAAATCCCCCTATGTCTTGGAGTCCACCTCTATATGTTTTGTTGCATGGTGTTTAGCATGTGGCTCTCAACTGCAAGCATAGGTACATGCTAGTGGGTAGTACATGCGCGCGACCACATGGGCATAGGCACAAGACCAGTTCGGGGCCAAATGATATAAAGGCAGAGTGAATGGGAAGGATATGGTGAGGGAGGTTTCTTTCTACAAGTTGCACCCAGCCTCATTCATGTTGGCACAACCACATGGTATTCCTATATTGTACACTAGCATTGGTTAAATACCACTAGATGTACGATATGTATTTCAAATGCTACTACATTATAATTAATAAACAAAGGTGATCAAAAGGTTTTAGTAGAGTCAAACAATCCATCTCCCTCTGAAGTAGTGCTTATATTAATACAAGTTTCTAGAGATAGTGCTAC
Organism: Microstegium vimineum; assembly: GCA_022036555.1. NCBI lineage: Eukaryota > Viridiplantae > Streptophyta > Magnoliopsida > Poales > Poaceae > Microstegium > Microstegium vimineum. The sequence goes on from CM039140.1 coordinate 20,833,408, forward strand.
ATGTCTACCTCTATTAACAAAACAAAAAAAGTTGGCCCAGGTTGTCCAACTGGGGTACTATGGGCCATGATTTGAGTCATCTCGGCATCATTGTGGCATCAATCTGGTCACTACCATGTCATCATACCATCTAGTGTCCCTGCCTCCATGCAAACAATTGTGTTAATAAGCCACACATGTGAAGGAGACAGAGAGCAAGGTTGAGAGGAGAGGAAGATAGAGAAAAATAGTTGCACCAATAGTCTTGAGGTTGAGAGGACACAAAGGGGAAGAGGGGTTGACACCAATAGTCATTATATATCATGCCTGAGCTCTCACCACCTCCTCATGTTGGAGACACTAAGGGTGTGCATTGTCCACCCCAACCACAGCTATGCATCCTTGTGCCTCCTTTGATAGAGATACACCACCAGTCTCGCTTCCACAAACCAAGAACACAGTCACCGCTGCTTCGTCATGTCAAGGCACAAATATCTATTAGCATGTCATCTCAATCTGCCCGTACTACTTCCTTCCTTAGTTGGATTGAGGCCCAGTGGGACTCCTTCGCATCGCTAGGCCTAGTTGTGGGAATGTGTCATTAGCAGCATCACCGTTGTGTGCAATGAGAAGGGAGAGGAGGTAGATAGGTTCTAGGGAGGAGGGAGACAAGGTGGTGGTGAGAGCCATGGAGTAGTCAGAGGAGAGGAAGGGAGAGGAATGAGGTGCTTGGCTCTAATGTTGCTAAGAAAAGAGAGACGAGGCGCTTGCTATTTCTAGTTTCCTAATCTTGTTAAGTATATGACCACTCCAATAGACCTATTGGGCTTTGGGCCTATGTTCTGAGACGACTCTCATAAGAGGTCCATCTCTAAAAATGGTTCGAATTTCTTTGACAAATATATTAAGGAGTCTGCATCAATAAATGTTTTACATATATAGCCGATTGCTTTTGTACTGACTACATAAATAAAGTGAAAGTGTCTGAAGTCATTGGCTATTCTAGGAGGGAATGATAATTTTGGCATTGCATCTCTAGATAAAAGTCCATGTCCCCTAGAATTATTTTTATAGTGACATGTGTTTTTTATGTGAATGAAATTATCTTGTAAAATTCTACGAAAATCCTTACATCACCAAGGAAGTAATGCATTGCAACTAATGTGGCAAGCTATTTATTCATCTTATATATATATCCTTGATTATATAATTTATGTGGAGTATGTTTGAGTTCAATTCTTGGTTATTGTGGACATTGATTAATAAAAGCAATATGACTTTGGATGGAAATGCTTGTCATATTCTTATTCCTTAACCTCAATACTTAGGCACTTCTCTATTTTGATATATAATATATAAGTAGTTTTCATTTTTTTATCATAAGTCAGGTTTTTCATATTTTGTTCAAGTTTATATAAATACATATATGATAACATATGAATATCAAATATAATATTAAGTTATATTTCATTATGCACCCCCTCAATTATTTTTTACATTTCACATTAGCTTTGTCCTAAGTAAAACAATACTATCTTTTACCATCTATTTTTTTTAAAAAAAACCAATAGTTACACAACATATAAATTATATATTACCAAAATACTTCTCATAGTAAATCTAAAATTATAAATCTTATGTTATGAACATATATATTTTCTTTCAAATTGATGGTCAAAAATACAAATATTTGACTTAAGATAAAGCTAATATGATATATAAATAAAAATGAAGGGAGTACATAATAAAATTAAGTTAGTTCATTCAAATACTTATACACTTACATTTTAGAACATAGGGAATACAACTAAAATCATGTAGCTTTGTACAAGAGGACTTCAAAAGTTTATGTTACATTATTACTTTATTTCATAGTGAAAGGATCTTAATGCTGCCTCGATGGGGGATAGGCGTTTCTAAAACTTAACACCTATAAATGTGAAAACGATTAGTGTTGGAGTTCCAAATCAAATTAATATACAATGATCAGTCAACCATAAAGTATATGAACTATATATCAAATAAGCCAAATGAAAGGTCTAGGAATGGCTAGAGGAGGGATGAATAGCCTATTACAAAATCTACAACAACACTTAGGCAAACTTGTTAGGATAAAACACGGCGTAAAGCAAGTTTGTGCTAGCACTACGGTTAGGCAAGTCACCTATCAATTCTAGTTACTAGCAAGATAACAACTAGAGCACTCAAACTAGCTAGCAACCTAGAAAGCTCTAAACAAGGCTACACAAGCTAAAAGAGCTAAGCTACCTTACTCTACTTTGCAAGAATATAAAGAAAGTAATACAAAGCTAGAGTTAGGAGGGTTATATCGACGCGAAGAGAATAACCGATCAATCAATAGATAGACAAGAAGAATCCTCGGTAGAGAGACAATGAGACACAATAATTTTTACCGAGGTTCACTTGTTTGCCGACAAGCTCGTTGTCGTTGTAGCGATTCACCTACTTGGAGGTTCACGCGCTAATTGGCATCACATGCCAAACTCGTCACCAGGTGCCGCAAAACCAACACAAGATAGGGATCCACAAGCTACGCGCAATCCACTAGAGATGTCTTTTGCGAACTCCCGCGGGGAAGACTCAAGAACCCCTCACAATCCACCGATCGGAGCCGAAGACAATCACCTTCCTTCGCTCAACGATCCTCGTCGCACCAAGTTGTCTAGGAGGTGGCAACCTCCAATAATAACAAGAGCTCTCGCGATGACGACGATCACCAAGTGCCACTAGTATGCAATCAATCAAGCAATGCACTTGGTTCACTCAATCTCTCATGAATATGTCAATTATGTCAAGAGGATGATTGGGTGGAGCAATCTCAAGCAAGCACAAGTGTGTGAGTGATGTAGGAGTGCAAGAGAATGCCCCATGGGCCAGACAAACACACATATATAGCCCTCTCACAAAGACTAGCCGTTTCCACCCAAATTCCTCTACTCTGCGTGCCTCCGGACACAGTTTTCACAGGGGGTCCGGACCATCAGCCGCGTCCGGACCCTTCACTAGCACAGAGGCAAAGCCTCAGTTTCCACCTCCGGATGCTGCCTCTGGACACGCGCAACGCGCCATCTGGATCAATGGTTGCGCATCCGGTCAGCCTGCCGATTCAAATGGCTCTTTCACGCCTTCGCCTCTACCTGCAACGCGTCTCCGGATGCAACCTTCTGTCCGGGTCAGCAAAGAGCTCCCAAGAGCCTCAAAACACTTCGGACGGCGTCCGGACTTGCGCGTCAAGACGACCAACAGTGTCCGGACCTTTGTCCACAGAACAGCCTCACCTAGGGTATGCCTCCGGACGTGCACGTAATGGTCCGGACAGGCTTTACCCTAGCATCCGGACTAACGTCTGGACCTCTTCTTGCTGCCAAAACCAGCCACCAACTTCTCCAACCTTCTTCCAAGCTTCCAAGGGCTAACACTAAGTGATCTCAACCCTTGTGCATGTGTGTTAGCTTTTAGTTCACAATTATCTTGGAATTAGTTGGTTGTTTCACTTGGTTCAATTGATTTTAAATGCAATGCAAAAGAACCTAGTGGCACATGATAACCGTAATCAAACACAAGAGCTCCCTCCTTGATAGTACGAGTATCTATCCTAAATGTGTCACACCCTCTATGGTGTCTTGATCACCAAACCGAAAAGGATTCCTATTTCACCTTTGCCTTGAATCCCTTTTCCATTTCACCTCCATGCTAGAGCCCTTGCCATCATCACATTGATCCATTAGCTCCATCACATGGCATGTACCAACCTATCTCATGATTCACACTTAAAGATCAAGGTTAGTACTTAGGTAGGTTTCAACAATTACTCAAAACCAAACACATGGGGACTCTCAATCTCCCCCTTTTTGGTAATTGATGACAACCTTTCCATAAAGATATGAAATATAATCATTTTGAACTTGAGTCAATTGTCCAAGCATTTTAATCAAAGATTTTAGATTTGGACAAGTCACACAAATTTGGTTTGGTAGTTATTAGCTACCCCTACATATGTGCATCTAGAGTTTGGTTCAAGTTTTGCACATATGCATGGATAGACAATGTGGGAGAGTAAATAGATACCAAAAGATGCTAAGGTTTAAGAGTAGACCTTTGAAGCGTGATACCATCGGAGTGCGGAAATAGAATCACTCTTAGCACCATGATAAGCTAGAGGTCAAGTCAACACTAGAAACCCCGTGAGATCAACATTAAAAGCAAGGTTTCTAAGTACCACTTGAAAAAACACAAACACCTAGCTTACCCTCCTATGCATGCTAGTTGATCAATCATCATTCAATTTATGTCACTAGCAAGCACCACACAAGCATGAATATTGAATTTAATATACTTGTGCAACAACACATATGAGGATGCAAGCATTCAAATGCAACAAAGTGTTCATGAGCTTGCTCCCCTATTTGTGTGTTCTTTGTTCGTTTCAAAATTGATTTTTCATTTTCTCCCCTTTATCTTTCAATTTCTCCCCTTAAGCATATCTCCCTTTTGGTCAACTTTTATATCTTTTCCACAAATGTCTCCCCCTTTTCCATCCAATTGACACAAAAAAAGAGGGACCGATTGTAGATATTCAAGTTTTACTCCCCCTTAGTGTGAGATAGGGTGAAAGATTGTTTTCAACTTTGGTTTGGTCTAGACTACTTGCCCAAAACATTTAAATCGGTTTAAACCATGCACAAGCTTCTTCACACATGCTAAGATGGTTATCTTGACCATGTTGAGTTAAACATTGAAGTTCATAGTCATAGATCAAACACTAGGATTGCAAGCACACCAACATGTCATATGCTACCACTAGATCATATCAAGTCATGGAAGCTATAGTGGCACCATATAAGCATCAAAGTCATTTTGGTTTTCATGAATGAGCCTAGAAGCATGAGTGATGTCTATATGCTCTACACAAGTCCTAGCAAAGTATGCATGAATGCTTTACAATCAACTTGTACCTTGCTTTGTTGGAGTAGAGGCATGTCATATAAGTGGGGGTGCATCAACTCATGTTAGAGAAATCAAGTATGTTCAACTCATTCCTTAGCTTGCAAAACCTCTTTTCATCTAGTGGCTTGGTGAAGATATCGGTCAATTGATCATCGGTGCCCACACTCTCTATTGAAATGTCCCCTTTCAATTGATGATCTCTAATGAAATGATGCAGACATCAATATACTTTGTTCTTGAGTGTTGAACTGGGTTGTTGGTTAGCTTGATTGCACTTTCATTATCACATAGCAATGGCACCTTCTTGAATTTGACTCCAAAATCATTCAAAGTAGCTTCCATCCAAAGAATTTGTGCACAACAACTCCCCGCACTAATGTATTCGGCTTCGGCGGTAGAGAGTGCCACCCTATTTTGCTTATTTGATGACCATGAGCCAAGTGATCTTCCAAGCAATTGACAAATGCCCGATGTGCTCTTCCTTTCTATCTTGCAACCTGCATAGTCCGAGTCGGAGTATCCAATTAACTCAAAGTTAGATCCTTTAGGATACCACAACCCAACATTTGGTGTATGCTTCAAATATCTCAATATCCTCTTTGTGGCCTTCAAATGACTCTCCCATGGAGAAGCTTGAAACCTTGCACACATGCATACAATAAACATGACATCCGGTCTTGATGCGGTCAGATATAGCAAGCTACCAATCATTGATCTATATAGCTTTTGATCTACCATGTTGCCACTAGCATCACTATCCAAGTTTCCATTTGTTCCCATTGGAGTCCTAATAGACTTTGCTTCATCTAGAATGAACTTCTTGAGCATGTCCTTAATGTACTTGCCTTGACATACAAAAGTCCCATTCTTCATTTGTTTGACTTGAAGACCAAGGAAGTAACTAAGTTCTCCAAGCATAGACATCTCAAACTCATTAGCCATCATGTTGCCCAACTCTTCACAAAACTCTTGATTGGTTGATCCAAAGATAATGTCATCCACATATATTTGCAACACAAACAAGTCATTTCCAATCTTCTTGGTGAATAGGGTAGTGTCAACCTTGCCCATAATGAATCCCTTACGATATGACCACGCTATCAAGCACTCCGACCACACCAGCCCAAGACTTTTGATAATTGAAATACAGAACCCCTTTGTTCAGCTATGTGCTAACAAACCTTGAGAGTGATCTCTACCCATTTGCTCTTGTGATTTCCTTCGTGGATTTACAGAAGCGGCGGCTTCATCCTCTCCCAATTGGTGCTCCTACTCCCTTCAAGGTTCTCCTTGATTGATTGTAGGTTGTGTTGGTTGGTTCTTTGAGAGTGTGGTTGGGCGAATCCTCGATTCAGGTTGCCGGTTAAAGACGGTGGTTGGCTTCAAGTTTTATTTGTCAGGTTGCACTAGTTATCACTGCTTGCAGCAAGTTATCTCGGCTTCTTTGAAGCTAGTTATCTGGATTTCATCCTACGTCGTGAAGATTGGGACATCGTATCACATCATCTGATATCAAAGCTTTCATTACCACGGTGGGATTCTTTACCCTTAGCTACATATATTATTGTTTCATCCTATCCACCAAAAAGCCTAAAAATTGTTTTAGTACTTTGTTTCAATCTGTTATTTTAGTGAGTTTTGTTAAGTTTCAGTCCATTAGAGTCTTTGTTTTAGTTGCTGATCATTACCATTTGTGTGTTCTTCGAGCTTCTTTTATATATCTAAAAATCCCCACAAAAAGAAATTATATCTATAGCCTATATCATCCTTCGTGATATCTTTGATACTATCAAGTTTTAGCTACTAGTTGTGTTTTCGTTGTTATCTTAAGTGTGCAAGTATCATATCTGAACCCTGTGTTTTGTTCTATAGAAAAAAATAGAAGAAAGAAAAGCGAAAAAAATTAGAATTGAAAAAAAAGTGTTGAGAAACCTTGAAAGATCAGTTGGTTTATGTGCACAAGTGCTCCAAAATTTTCATATCAGTTGTGCAACCAGTTTGCTATCCCTGTTGGTGCAAAATTTTGGTTAGGTCTGATTGCAACACTTGCATCGTAATCATTGTTGGCACAAATTATGGACTACTTTTACATAGCTAAAATGTTGCCACCAACCTCAGGATCAGGGATAAACAAACACATCATGAACATAATTTATCAAATAACTAGTTCTACATGTCCATGAGTGTTTGAATGTAGGAATGAAGAAATGAAGCAAAGGAGAGCCAGTTGGGCCCACATAGGGGGCCGGCCGACCACCCTATGGACCCACCAGCTCTCCCCTCTCAGCCATGATCCAAGAGAGGCACTCTAGAGTGAAATCCATCCATTGGATCACTTTGTGTTTCCTCTCAATGGCTCACAAAGATAGCACATGGATCCATGGGCCCACACCTAGGAGATAAACATGAAAACCACCTCAGAACCAGCAATTAGCATCAATGACAAGTGGGGCCAGCATCAGGACAATAGAGGTGGGCCAGAGCCCCCAAGGGGGGATTGGCCAAACACCCACTTGGGCCTACAAGGCCTCCACTTGGCCCCTGACCAGTGGGGCCACTTCCAGGAGGTCAAAGGGGACCCACCTGCCATAGGGCGGTCGGCCGACCACCTCTATAGGTCGGTTGACTCCCCCCAACCGCCATATGCATGGACACATGGTGGAAATCCACACCACACACCCTCGGTCGGTTTCAAGTCGGTTTGATCCAAGGGTGGAGGTTTGAAGCTCCTTAGATCAATGACGTGGCACCTCCTCCATCTCCTACTATAAATAGAGGGTCACACCCCCTCTCTACACATGGTGAAGAAGCCTACAAGCTCTATTCCTTATATTGTTCTAGGAGTTAGTCTAGAGTGGGAGTTAGAGTTGAGTCGAGGTGTGCTCGGGATTTCTGGAGTTGTCTTCTAGAGTCTGGTATAGCTCTTGTATCTTTCCTTCTTTCTTTGTAAGACTTTACCTTTATCAATATATTATCCTTTCTCTCTACTTTACTTAGTATTTACTTTGAGCATTACTATACTAGATATAGTCTTGTTATATCCTATAGCTCTTTAATAGCCTTTACATCAATAGTCAGTGATCCTTGTGACCTTTCCTGTATGTGATCATTGCCTATCATAGGGTGCTTTGATTATAGATCGTAGTCAAAGTAGTAAGTTGTGTGTAAGCGTGGTGCTTATACATCATCTTATCCTTGGTTATCGCTTGCTGCACAGATTGTTTGTGGTAGCTAGCAAGAGGTGACAGCCTTGTCTAGTCATTGTAATCCACCACGTGTTTTTAGGCAAGTTCTTTAAAGGTAAGGCCCCCATAAGAAGAGGGCGCGGTCCGGTAGGAGTTTTTTCCTCCTACTGATCTATCCCCTCGCCTAGCATACTTGTATTGAGGAGACAAACTATAGTGTTTAGACTAGTTAATTAGCTAAGTATATTGAAGTAGAGTGAATTGCATAGGAGTCCCTTGTACTGTCTCGTTGTCCTCCTACCTAGCTGTTCTATCTAGTCCGTTCTAAGTATCATTTACCTTGGCTTATTCATTCATCAACCCCTTCCTATCACATTTATCGTTTACCCCCCTATACTAGTTGGTAATAAGTTGAGGTACTCTCTAGGATCTCTATCTAATTATCATTTCTAGCCCATCTTTCCCTTGGGAAAATATAAATTATGATACCTTGGAATACTCCTAGGTGAAGTGCTACAATGGTATAATCTATGCGCTTGGGGATTTATCCAATAGTCATAAGAAATACCAACAAGCATTTCTGGCGCCGTTGCCGGGGAAAGCTTAGTCTAGAAATTTTAATTAGACTGAATCCAGAGGTTCTCGTTGACTTAGTTATCAATTAGTCATAGGGGCTTACCCCTGTCTGTGTCTTCCTCTCTTGTGAAGCCAGATAGTTTATGAGTGGTTTCCAACTACCGGGAAACTACTTAGAAGATCCCGAGCAGCTGTTGAGGAGAACTAGACGTCGTCAAGTTCCACCTCAGAGGTTCATCTCGACCCTGAATCCGTTCGAGGAAGGAGGCTCTACACCACCACTCAAGGAAGCTATGGCCCAGAAGGCGATCTCTGACTTCTCGGCTCCGTCAGCTACCCACGTAGCTCAGGGACCCGAGGTCAACTTTGGGGATGCCACCTTCGAGCCCGCTTTGATCCACATGGTGCAAGGCAATCCATTTTGTGGGAAGCCCCATGAGGATGCCAATGCTCATCTCCAGCACTTCATAGAGTTATGTGGCACTTTCACTATCAAGGGAGTGAAGTCTAACGCCATTCGCCTTCGTATTTTCCCATTCTCACTATTGGGAAAGGCGAAGCAATGGTTCTACGCCCACAAAGAAGAGGCCACTACATGGGAGAGGTGTGCTAACGCATTCCTCAAAAGTTCTTCCCGACGGGCAAAATCAATGCTCTTCGTGGGAAGATCTCAATCTTCCAACAACAATCTGACGAGGCAATTCCCGAAACATGGGAGCGTCTCTAGGAGTACATTCATGCCTATCCTCATCATAGGATAGACGACTGGCTCCTCATTCAAGGGTTCTACCATGGGCTGACTAGCATGGCCCGTAGTCACCTTGATGCTGCCGCTGGAGGGGCATTTCTCCAACACACAGTAAGAAATGCCAAGGACCTCATCAAGAAGATGGTAATCAACCAAGGATGGGGTGAGGAACGTCTCCAGCCAAAGAGGAGAGGTATGCACACTATCAATGAGGTGGACATGCTCTCTGCCAAGATGGACCTCTTGATGAAGAAGATAGAAGAAGGTTCCAGGAAGGAACAAGAGACCATCTACCCCATCGCCGCCGCACAAGCTATTGAAGCTGATTCATGGTGCGAGGTGTGCGGGGCGAATGATCACTCGGGCAACAACTTCCCCGAGACGTCGAAGGAGGATGTCAACTTCATCAGCAACAACAGCAACAACAACAACAATAATGGGTATCGACCCCAACAGCAAGGAAGCTGGAATTCACGCCCCTTCTACCAAGGTAATGGAGGTAATAGCAATTACAATAATTACAATAATTCTTATAATAACCAGCCTTCATTAAAAGATCTTGTTCTTGGGCAATCTAAAATTAATGATGGTATAAATAAAAAGATGATTGCCACTGATAAAGTTCTTGAAAATTTTGGTGAGAAAATGGATAGCTTCACAACTGCCATGAAAAATCAATTGATCTTTAATAAAATACTAGAAACCCAGTTAGCTCAGTTAGCAATAGCTATGCCATCCATAGAACAAGGTAAAATTCCTAGAAAACCAGAGGAATCCATTGAGCATGTGAACATGGTTACAACAAAGTTCGGTAAGCCTCCACTTCGCTCCTATTGGGGCTATCTTCTCGATCCTCCCTTCATCATGAAGAAGAAAGATCCAGGCCACCCGACGATCAAGTGCTCAATCGGATAACAGACTTTCCACACCACCTTCTACGACCTTGGATCGGGTGTCAACATCATGTCTAAGGTAACTTATGATAATTGTTAGGAGGACCTTTGGTCCCTACATATGTTCGCCTGCAGATGGCAGATCAAACCATCCGGTTTCGTGAGGGACTCACGAGGGATATCTTGGTGCATCCAAGATGAGTACATCCCCACTGACTTCATCATCCTGGACATGGGAGCCAACGTGGAAGTTCCTGTCATTTTGGGAAGGCCCTTCCTCAACACCACCAACGCGGTCATCTACGTTGGATCGGGCCAAATCCACTTCCAGTTCCCAATCACAAGGTAAAATGTGCTTTCAATGGTTATAAATCTAACAAACAGGTAAAAGCACAACCACCAAAAAGAAGAGTTCGAGCCCCGCGTCAAAAGAAGCAATACCCGGAGGCCAAAATCAAAGAACTCAAGGAAAATGAACCTACCAATCCAAGGCAGGTTTGGAAAGCAAAGGAGGTGCACACCTCACGGTCTCCGCCTCCGGAGTCATCAAGTGCACCCGAGGAATGAACAAGAAGGAGAGTCCTACTCCAAGGACTTAAAATCAAGGAGCCTTCACCGAAAGGTAAGTTGGTAGTTATCTTTTATTTCCTCTCTTTCATTTAGTTCAAACCTTTAATTTCTTTCATACTTAAAATTTAGAAGAAAAAAAAAATAATGGATAGATTAAAGAAAACTTGAGAACTAGATTAGCATTAAAATTTGACAAAAGATAGGGCCATAGGGGGTCGGCCGACCACCCTATGCACCCTACCTTGGCTTGTTTAATTAAGGAACATGTAGTTTATCTTTATAAAAGAAAAAGAAAAAGAAAATGAAGACTAGGGTGGTCGGCCGACCATCCTAGGATCCCCTTGTTCATCCATCTTTCTTCCCCACCATCCTTTGTCCAAGCATCTCATGATTTGAGTAGTGAGACTTTCAAAAATCATATTTATCTTTAGGGGACACCTCTTTTGTCTTGTCATGCTTTAAAGCACCTAAATCACTTTTGGTTAAAGCATGACACATCCTTGTCCCCCACTACTCCATGTCCAAAGTGGGGAACCAACTTTCACTTTCACTTTCACTTTGTCATGCTTTGAAAAAGAAAACACATCACTCACTTTCAATCAAAGTATGACATACCTTTGTCCCCCACTACTCTTTGTTTAAAGAGGAGAATCTTGACCACTTTAGCTCAGCTTTTGACCACATCACATAGCATCTTTCACCTTTCACCAAGCACTAGAAAAACATTAGTGGAATCCCCACTTTAGGGGGTCGGCCGACCATGCTTTGGTCACCTCCTCTCCCTCTTTTGCTTTGTGTAAGGCATCCACCAAAGTGAGTGATCATGGCCCCCAAGGGCATGCCCAAGGGGTGGTCGGCCGACCACTCCATGGCACCCCCTTGGTGCCATTCCTCTCCCCTATAAAACCCCATGCAAGGAGAGCTTATTTCCTCACACCTCAACCAGAATTCAGTTCTAGCTCAAGCCTCTCCTTGCCTTGCTCTCTCCTCTCTTCATACAAGAGAAGTTCTTAGCTCTCAAGAGAAGTAGTGTTGCTCTCACTAGTCCACAAGGAGATATCTTCTCTTAGCTCAAGCTTCTCCCCGCAAGGCAAACTAGGAAATCCACTCCACACACATATCTTCTCCTAGTCTTGCCCTTGTGTCCTTCTTCCTCTCTAGAAGATGAAGAATCCAATAACATCCGCATTCAAGAAGATGAAGCAAGCTATGAGTAGGACCTCATCTCATCGCTCCCACCCATCCGAGGATAGTTCCCAAGGAAGAAGAAGGGGAGGTTCTGCCCGATACACTTGGGAGAACATCCAAACCGAAGAACATCCTCAGGAAGAGGAAGAAGTGCCAACAGAGGTACCTCATATCGAGGCATTCATGGTGCCTCCGATGAGGACCAATGATCAACAGAGCGGTCTTTGGTTCGACCAACCAGGGTACCAAAGGTATCTCTCTCTTCGGGGTCGATCTTTCGAGCACACAAGGATATTGGATCCGAGTCTCCTCTCCAACGCAGGTATGACCAACGAATTTAACACTATCTTTTCCACACTTGGTTGGTCTAGATTTTGGCAAGTAGAAGAATTTGGAATTGAGTTGCTTACTACAGAATTCTTATGCTCTCTCCAAGTCTCTAATGTTGGAATTTCCTTTCACATGTTTAATCACAGTCATAGCTTAACTTGGAGTCATCTAAATGTTTCTCTTGGCTTTGATGAATCATGCTTGATTGATTTAGACCTTGCCATGCGTAGATTTAACAAGAGGAAATTTTGGTTCTCTATCTCTGCTCTTAATAATCGCTCAAATCTCAAACCTGAGGAAATTCATAATCCTACTCTTTGTTTCATACATCTTTGGATGAAATTGACTTTGTTTCCTAGAAGTAATGATGGCTTGATAAGTGACATGGAATTAAAATTACTTTATGACATGGTTAACAAAATTCAAATCTCTCCTGTAAAATGCTTAGTGGAATTTTGGCAAAGTTCAATTGAGAGTAATGAATCTTTTCAATTCACATCTTTAATTACTTGTCTTGCTGAATCTATGAACTTGCTAAATGGAACACACCCCTTTGTTTACATCTCTGCTCCTATAGCTGTAATCTCAGAAGAATGTCTTACTTATGCTCAAATGTTAAAAAGAGATGCCAATGGTGAGCTTAAAATGATTTACAGTGGCCATACAATTGAGGTGCCTCTTCCAAATAGGCAACTTCAATTGTATAGGACCCGTAAGCTAACCCTTGATTTAGATCAAGGCATTGGGCAAAGAGGTTTTGTAGGTCCAGACAGGAGAGCTCAGGAGGGGCTACACTTTGTTCATCTTGAGCAAGGTGGTCCTTCCCGAGGAGCTGTTGGCAAGGAGGAAGACGATACATCTTCCGATCCCATGCACACTTTTAGTGGCATGCCTCCTCGACCATCACGTCCACAACGAGCGCGAGCATCCTTCTCGTCCACACGAGAAAGAGAGCATCGTGAATTGCGGCAACAATTCGATCATCTCACCAACACATTTGGTGAGCTGCGTGTTGAGCACGATGAGACAGCACGCATCGTCCAGCAAACTGCCGAAGACATTCAAGCAATGCAAGAAGAACAACATCGGCATTGGGACCTATGGCGGCAACAACATCCACATCCGCCGCATTATTGAGCAAAAGATAAGCTTGGGGAAGGTTCTCTCCCCCACTAAGGTAAGTTTAATTTTAGCATTTATATTTATGCACTTCCTTGCTTGTATTTTCTTTGCATCTAAAAAAAATCTGCATATGAAAAATAATAATAATAAGACTTTCTCTACTCCACTCTCATATGTTCCATGAAAAATTAATATCTCCTATGGAAATGATGAATAGTTGCTCTGCTAAGTGTTTCTCTAGTACTTAGTTTACAACCGGGTACTTCTTTAAAGTATGGATTACTTGGCTTAAAAGAAACCATCATGAGCCTCAAACTTTTGTGGGTTGCAAATGCTGTAACTAAATCTAAGTTGTTGTGAGACATGATATGACAAGGTAATAGCTGCTATAATATTGTTCCAAACAAGAATGACTATCAGAGTTTTATTTATTAAAATGATAAAAACACTTCTTCTTCCTCAATGGTGAAAAATTTCTACCATAGCCATACATGATCTTTCATGATATAAGCTTTCTACATAAGCTGCTTACTTTGTGTTGAGTTTGGTCAAGTTTTGTGATCCTTATTGAGAGACTTATCATGCTCCCAAGATCAAGATCATGTACACGACACATATACATGCTGCTTCTACACTGGAAGTACGCAGAAACATATCTTACATTTACACATAGTTCATACTCCATGCTCTAGTAGAAAAATCTCTCTCTAGTATGTTGCTAGTAAACGAGACATAGACTATGCAAAATTATGAAAAACTCAAGGGCATTCAAAAGTCCCAGATTTTATGAGCATTCCAAAGCTCTCTCTAAAAAAAGAGAGCATATTCAAAGCTCATAGAAAAATTAAAAAGATAGCTATGTCTCAAAATAATAAGTTAGGATAGAGAGATCTTATAAAGGATTATTGTTCACCTGCCATGTTTCCACACACTTGCACATCTTGATCTAAGAGTATGACATTTCTCTCCTTGTATCCGGAATTTTACTTTACAATATATGCAAGGTAAGTTTGCTACATCTTTGATCCCTACCTATAGCTCCACATAAGCTTTAGAGCTAGGATGAAAGAAGGTGAACTCTGATATATGCCTTGGTGAGGAATCATACACCTTATGAGTGACTCAAGAGTACCATTTGAGGAACACTAAGTTTTTCTTTTACAAAATCTTGCAAAACCTTCGATATGAAACTTGTGAAAGAATGAGAAAACTAGTGCTCAAGTCAAGTTGTTCTATCTCTCAACCTCTCAAGACAAAGGATAAAGCTATAAGCCCCATGAAGGACTAAGGTAATATGGGTGAGTCTTTATTGCTAATTTTTCCATTCAAAAGAGAAGTATGATTGTTGTAGATCTAGAACTCTTGAAATATGAAGCATAGTAGCAACTCCTGATCCATCGAGCTAAGTTTGATTGTTTGCTCGGGACGAGCAAAGGTTAAGCTTGGGGGATCTTGTTGGAACAAATTATGGACTACTTTTACATAGCTAAAATGTTGCCACCAACCTCAGGATCAGGGATAAACAAACACATCATGAACATAATTTATCAAATAACTAGTTCCACATGTCCATGAGTGTTTGAATGCAGGAATGAAGAAATGAAGCAAAGGAGATCCAGTTGGGCCCACATAGGGGGTCAGCCGACCACCCGTGGGCCCACCAGCTCTCCCCTCTTGGCCATGATCCAAGAGAGGCACTCTAGAGTAAAATCCATCCATTGGATCACTTTGTGTTTCCTCTCAACGGCTCACAGAGATAGCACATGGATTCATGAGCCCACACCTAGGAGATAAATGTGACAACCACCACAGAACCAGCAATTAGCATACATGTCAAGTGGGGCCAGCATTAGGACAACAGAGGTGGGCCAGAGCCCCCAAGGGGGCATCGGCCGACCCCCCACTTGGGCCCACAAGGCCCCCACTTGGGCCCTAACCAGTGGGGCCACTTCCAGCAGGTCAGAGGGGGACCCACCTACCATAGGGTGGTCGTCCGACCGCCTCTATAGGTCGGTTGGCTCCCCCCAACCGCCATATGCAAGGAAACATGTTGGAAATCCACACAACACACCCTTGGTCGGTTTCAAGTTGGTTTGATCTAAGGGTGGAGGATTGAAGCACCTTGGATCAATGACGTGGCACCTCCTCCATCTCCTACTATAAATAGAGGGTCACACCCCCATCTCTATACATGGTGAAGAAGCTTACAAGCTCTATTCCTTAGATTGTTCTAGGAGTTAGTCTAGAGTGGGAGTTAGAGTTGAGTCGAGCTGTGCTCGGGATTTCTGGAGTTGTCTTCTGGAGAGTCTGGTATAACTCTTGTATCTTTCCTTCTTTCTTTGTAAGACTTTACCTTTATCAATATATTATCCTTTCTCTCTACTTTACTTAGTATTTACTTTGAGTATTACTATACTAGATATAGTCTTGTTATATCCTATAGCTCTTCAATAGCCTTTACATCAATAGTCTATGATCCTTGTGACCTTTCCTGTATGCGATCATTGCCTATCATAGGGTGTTTTGATTATAGATCGTAGTCAAAGTAGTAAGTTGTGTGTAAGCATGATGCTTATGCATCATCTTATCCTTGGTTATTGCTTGCTGCACAGATTGTTTGTGGTAGCTACCAAGAGGTGACAGCCTTGTCTAGTCATTGTAATCCACCATGTGTTTTTAGGCAAGTTCTTTAAAGGTAAGGCCCCCGTAAGAAGAGGGCACGGTCTGGTAGGATTTTTTTCCTCCTATTGATCTATCCCCTCACCTAGCAAACTTGTATTGAGGAGACAAACTATAGTGTTTAGACTAGTTAATTGGCTAAGTATATTGAAGTAGAGTGAATTGCATAGGAGTCCCTTTACTCTCTCATTGTCCTCCCACCTAGCTATCTTATCTAGCCCGTTCTAAGTATCTTTTATCGTAGTCTCTTCATTCATCAACCCCTTCCTATCACATATATCATTTACCCCCTATACTAGTTGGTACTAAGTTGAGGACCTCTCTAGGATCTCTCTCTAGTTATCATTTCTAGCCAGCTTTCCCTTGGGATAATATAAATTATGATACCTTGGAATACTCCTTGGTGAAGTGCTACATCGGTATAATTTGTGCGCTTGCGGATTTATCCAATAGTCATAAGAAATACCAACAATCATACCCCTTATTTGCATCAATTCTGAAATTTCTTTGCGCGTATGTGATCATTTTATATCTCATTCCTATCTTGTGGTCAGCACTAGGCAGGGAACTTCTAGTTTGGATTGTTATTTAACTTTACAACAACTAGAATTCAGATTGCATTCCTTGTTTATTAATCCCCACCAAGCTCCATATACAAGCCATCGTAATCGGTACTCTAATCTTGTATTCGCTTAACCATCATTCTTGGTTACCACCACACTTTTGTTTCTCTGTGATCCACAGTAAGGAATTCATAAGAGCTTTGGTTGGTAAGAGAGGTGAGGTTGTGTGATTCCACATATATTTTCCTATTCCATATATTCCACATATATTTGTTGCAAACCATCACTAACTTGACAGGAAGATGGGTTCTCGCGTTGAGATTGATGATTGTGTCACCATGGCACAATTCAATGAGATGAAGCAAAGCGTGGAGACACTAACAGCCAATCTTCAAGCTCTTATGACTAGGTTGCAAGAACCTCCTCCTGAAGATGCAAATGCAAGTCACCATGAAGAAGAAGTTGAAGTTAACGAAGAACAAGTTGTTGCTTATCTTGCAAGAGAACAGTGAAGACGACGGAGAGACCGTGTGGTTATAAATGCAAGAAGGCCCCCACTCCCAGGTCATGGAAATGGTGGTAGAGGTGCTGGTCATGGAAGAGAACATGGACTAGAAGAAAGTGGGACTGACGAAGAGGACGAATAAGAAGAGGTTGAACAGCCCCATCATGATGATCGTCGTTACCAAGGAAATCGTGGGCGAAATCAGCCCAATGAGGAGAGGTTTGGCAAATTAAAATTCACCATGCCCAAGTTTGAAGGAGGATCTGATCCTAAAGCATATCTTACATGGGAGTTGAAGGTGGATAAAAATTTTCACTTGCATAATTATTCTGAGCGAAAGAAGGTTTCCATGGCTACTCTTGAGTTTGATAGCTATGCTCTAATCTGGTGGGAGAAAATGTTGAATGACAGAAAAGAAGCTGGCCAAGGTGATGTGCGTTCATGGGTTGTAATGAAGAGAGAATTGAGGGCACGATTTGTTCCCAAACATTATCGTCGTGATCTTTTTGACAAGCTACAGAATCTGAAGCAAGGAAGTCTCAATGTTGATGAGTATTATAAAGAGATGGAGAAGGCAATGATTAGAGCCAATGTGTATGAAGATGAAGAGCAATCAATTGCACGTTTTATGTCAGGGCTGCATCGCAACATTCAACGCATTGTTGAATTTCAGCAGTACCACAATCTTGTTGAGTTGGTACATCAAGCTAGCAAAGTTGAACGCTAGTTGCAGCAGGATATCAAGTCCAGTAGAGGAGTATCTTTTAGCACAAAGAGTGCAGCAAGTGGAAGCAAATTTACCCCAAGAGGTAGTGAAAATAGAGGTACATTCTCCAACACAAGTGCTAGTGCAAGATCTAGCAATTTTGGAGCTTCTAGTGGTAAAGAGTTGGCTACTCCAAATGAGAAGAACAAATCAACAAATACACCATCTACTTCAGTGGGTTCTACCTCCAAGAGTAGTGGAATTCAGTGCTTCAAGTGTGGAGGCCGTGGACATGTTGCCAGAGAATGTCCAAATAATCAGGTGATCATTGTGAATGATAATGGAGAATATGCATCAGCTAGTGAAGAGGAAGTTGAGGAAGAGAATGTAGAAGAAGGCCATGAGGATAAGGAAAACAGTGGGTGTGAATTTGATCAAGGTGTTGCTCTTGTATTTGCACAAGTTTTGAGCATCCAAATGAGAGAAGCTGAAATTGGACAGCGACATAATCTTTTTCAAACCAGAGCAGAAGTGCAAGATAAAGTAGTAAAGGTGATTGTTGATGGCAGGAGCTGCCATAATCTTGCTAGTCGTGAGATGGTTGACAAACTTGGGTTGAAGCTACAGCGACACCCTCATCCATATCATGTCCAATGGTTGAATGACTCATTAAGATTGGATATAGAGTAAAGGTTCCAATCAAGATTGGAGAATATGTTGACACAGTGGAGTGTGATGTGGCACCCATGTCGGTGTGTCACTTGCTGCTTGGAAGACCCTGGCAATATGATCGTTATAGCCAACATTGTAGGAGGACAAATCAGATCACTCTCTATCTAAAAGGGAAGAAGTTTGTACTCAAACCTATGACACCTCAACAAATCATGGCTTAGCACTTATAAAAGAAATCTGAAATTGATCCAGTGAGTAAAGAGGGAGGAGAGCAAAAGAAATTGAATGCCATCCACAATTCGGTGAGTGAGAGCCACAAGCCAAATTTGAGAGATAAAAAGAAAGGAGAGGGAGAATATCTAGTTATGTTAACCACAAAATCTGAAATGAGAGAAGTGAGGAACAACCTAGATCAAGTGCTCTTTGTACTTGTGTGCAAAGACATTTTAATCTTAGCTAACGACATCACCTCTCTTCCTAGTATTGTGTCTCATCTTTTGCAGGACTATGAAGATGTTTTTCCAAAGGAGACACCAGCTGGACTTCCTCCAATTCATGGGATTGAGCATGAAATTGATCTCATTCCAGCGGCTGCACTCCCCAACTGACCACCATACCGAACCAATCCTGAAGAAACTAAGGAGATCCAAAGGAAAGTACAAGAACTTCTTGATAAAGGTTTTGTTCGTGAAAGTTTAAGTCCTTGTGCTGTTCCTGTGATCTTAGTACCTAAATAAGATGGTTCTTGGAGGATGTGTGCTGACTGTAGAGCTATAAATAATATCACTGTACGCTATCGTCATCCTATTCCATGGTTCGATGATATGCTTGATGAATTGAGTGGTTCCACCATATTTACTAAAATTGATTTACGAAGTGGTTACCATCAAATAAGAATGAAAGCTGGAGATGAATGGAAAATTGCTTTTAAAACTAAATTTGAGTTGTATGAATGGTTAGTTATGCCTTTTGGTTTGACTACTGCTCCTAGTACTTTTATGAGATTAATGAACCATGTCCTGAGAGCTTTCATTGGAAAATTTGTGGTTGTTTACTTTGATGATATTCTAATTTATAGCAAGTCTTTTGAAGAGCATGTAAATCACATTCAGTAAGTCTTGGATGAGCTTAGAAAAGAGAAGTTATTTGCTAATCTTGAGAAGTGCAGTTTTTGCACAGACCATGTTGTATTTCTTGGCTTTGTCGTTTCAGGAAAAGGAATAGAAGTGGATGAGACCAAGGTGAAAGCCATCAAGGATTGGCCAACTCCTACGAATGTAAGTTAAGTAAGAAGTTTTTATGGTCTTGCTGGATTTTATAGGAGATTTGTGAGAGATTTTAGTACCATCGCTGCTCCTCTGAATGATTTGACAAAGAAAGGTGTTGATTTTAAATGGGGGAATTCAAAAGAAAATGCTTTTCAAGAATTAAAGAAACATTTGACTGAAGCACCGTTACTTGTTCTTCCTGATTTCACTAAAACTTTTGATGTAGAATGTGATGCTAGTGGGATTGGGATAGGAGGAGTTTTAATGTAGCAAGGAAAACCAGTAGCATATTTTAGTGAAAAATTGGGAGGTGCTCAACTGAATTATTCTGTATATGACAAAGAATTGTATGCCTTGGTGCTTGTGCTTGAAACATGGCAGCACTACTTATGGCCAAGAGAGTTTGTTATTCATTCTAATCATGAAGCTTTGAAGTACTTGAAGGGTCAAGCTAAGATGAACCGTTGTCATGGAAAATGGGTTGAGTTCATAGAAAATTTTCCTTACATTGTGAAATATAAGAAAGGTAAGGACAATGTGGTTGCTGATGCTTTGTCTCGAAAGAATGTATTGTTGAATCAGCTTGAGGTAAAAGTTTTGGGTCTTGAAAGCTTGAAAGATATGTATAAAAATGATCTTGAATTTTCAGAACCTTATAATCATTGTCAAGATGGGAAAGGTTGGGAAAAGTACCATGTACATGATGGATTTCTGTTTAGAGCTAACAAGCTTTGTGTCCCAAATGAATCGGTTAGATTGCTTTTGTTGCAGGAATCACATGGAGGTGGTCTAACAGGACATTTTGGACAAAAGAAAACTTATGAACTGCTAGGTGATCATTTCTATTGGCCCAAGATGAGGAGAGACGTCATCAGATTTGTGGAGCATTGCGTCACCTGTCACAAAGCTAAGTCAAAACTGAACCCGCATGGCTTATACACTCCTTTACCTGTTCCTAACATTCCTTGGGAAGACATAAGCATGAATTTTATTTTGGGATTGCCTAGAACTCAGAGAGGAAGAGATTCTATTTTTGTTGTGGTTGATAGATTTTCAAAGATGGCTCATTTTATTCCTTGTAACAAGAGCGACGATGCTTCACATGTTGCTAATTTATTTTTCAGGGAAATTATGAGACTACATGGAATGCCCACGACCATTGTATCTGATCGTGATGTCCAGTTTGTGAGCTATTTTTGGAAAACATTATGGGCAAAGCTTGGGACTAAGCTCTTGTTCTCGACCACTTGTCACCCTCAAACCGATGGGCAAACTGAAGTGGTGAATCGTACATTGTCAATGTTGCTGCGAACCATGGTGAAAAAGAACATGAAGGTTTGGGAGGATTGTTTGCCTCATGTAGAATTTGCTTACAACAAGGTAGTGCACTCTACCACTAATTTGTGTCCTTTTGAAATTGTATATGGGTTCAAACCTATTGCTTCGATAGACTTGTTGCCCCTTCCTTTGCAGGAGAGAACTAACATGGAAGCCTTCAAGCGTGCTGCATATGTAAAGAAGATACATGAGAAGACCAAGGAAGTAATTGAACTGAAGGCGACACGCAAGGTTGTAAGTATGAACAAACATCAAAAGAAAGTGTTATTTGAACCAGGGATTTGGTGTGGATTCACTTGCGCAAGGATCGCTTCCCAGATAAGCGCAAATCCAATTTGATGCCACAAGGGGATGGTCCATTTCGTGTTCTTGCAAAGATCAACGACAATGCATACAAGATAGATCTTCCAGCAAGTTATGGCGTGAGCAACTCCTTCAATGTTGCTGACCTATTACCATTCACAAGTGAAGATGCTTTAGAGTCGAGGACGACTCCTTTTCAAGTGGGGGAGTATGATATGACCACGCCATCAAGCACTCCGACCACACCAGCCCAAGACTTTTGATAATTGAAATACAGAACCCCTTTGTTCAGCTGTGTGCTAACAAACCTTGAGAGTGATCTCTACCCCTTTGCTCTTGTGATTTCCTTCGTATATTTACAGAAGCCGCTCCCAATTGGTGCTCCTACTCCCTTCAAGGTTCTCCTTGATTGATTGTAGGTTGTGTTGGTTGGTTCTTTGAGAGTGTGGTTGGGCGAATCCTCGATTCAAGTTGCCGGTTAAAGACAATGGTTGGATTTGAGTTTTATTTGTCAAGTTGCACTAGTTATCGCTACTTGCAGCAAGTTATCTCGGCTTCTTTGAAGCTAGTTATCTAGATTTCATCCTATGTCGTGAAGATCGAGACATCGTATCGCATCACCTTAGAGAGGAGAAAGTCCCTCAACCTCTCATAACATGCTCTAGGTGCTTGTTTCAAGCCATATAGTGCCTTTCTTAGCTTGTACACATGGTTGGGTTTCTTGTCATCTTCAAAACCGGGTGGTTGTTCAACATATACCAATTCATTGATGTACCCATTGAGAAATGCACTCTTCACATCCATTTGATATAGCTTGATGTTGTGAGCACAAGCATAAGCCAATAGAATCCTTATTGCTTCTAGCCTTGCCACCGGTGCATATGTTTCTCCAAAGTCAAGACCCTCTACTTGAGTGTACCCTTGTGCAACTAATCTTGCTTTGTTTCTCACCACTATTCCATCTTGATCTTGTTTGTTGCGAAAGACCCATCTAGTGCCAATAACATTGTGATTCCTTGGTCTCTCAACTAGCTCCCAAACTTGATTTCTAGTAAAGTTGTTGAGCTCTTCATGCATAGCATTCACCCAATCAATATCTTGCAAAGCTTCATCAATCTTGGTTGGCTCAATAGATAATACAAATGAGTAGTGTTCACAAAATGAAGCCAATCTTGATCTTGTTTGTACACCTCTTGTGATATCTCCAATAATATGATCCAAAGGATGATCCCTTGCAATAGATGTTGGTTGGAGTATTGGAAGTTGATTGCTTGTACTTGGATGGTCATTGGATTGAAATGATGAACTAACCTCTTGTTGATCTTGAGTTGGAGAGGATGAGCTAGCTTGATTGCCATTTAGTTGCTCATTGGATGGAGCATGCACTAGGAGGTCATTGTCTTGCTCTTCATCCACTTGCCTCGGCCTAATGTCCCCAATATCCATGTTCTTCATTACATTGGTCAATGGTTCACCTCTCACATCATCATGATTGTAATTTTCATCTTGAGAGCCACTAGTTTCATCAAACTCCACATCATGTACCTCCTCAACTATGCCATGAGTAAGATTCCATACTCTGTATGCTTTGCTTGTAGTTGAGTATCCAAGTAGAAATCCTTCATCACATTTCTTCTCAAATTTGCCCAATCTTGCACCTTTCTTCAAGATATAACACTTGCAACCAAACACTCTAAAGTATACAATATTGGGCTTTCTTCCATTCAATAACTCATAAGGTGTCTTCTCAAGCATCTTGTGGCAATAGAGTCGGTTGCAATAGGAGCAAGCCATGTTGATAGCTTCAGCCCAAAAAGAATCACTCATATTGTACTCACTAAGCATAGATCTTTCCATATCAATGAGTGTCCTATTCTTCCTCTCAACAATCCCATTTGATTGAGGTGTATACTTGGCCAAGAATTGATGTTTGATTCCATATTCATCACATAGCTCATCAACTCTTGTATTCTTGAACTCACTACCATTGTCACTTCTCACTTTCTTGATAGTTGTTTCAAATTTATTTTGGCATCTCTTGACAAAGATCTTGAATGTATCAAATGTGTCACTCTTATCACCAAGAAAGAATACCCATGTATATCTAGTGAAGTCATCAACTATCACAAAGCCATATTTGTTTCCTCCAATGCTTGTATATGCGGTTGGCCCAAACAAGTCCATATGCAAGAGCTCAAATGGTTTGCAAGTACTCATCATGCTCTTAGTAGGGTGAGTGTTTCCAACTTGTTTGCCGGCGTGACAAGAGCTACATAGCTTATCTTTCTTAAAGATCACATCTTTCAAGCCTCTAACTAGATCATGCTTGACAAGTTTGTTCAATTGCCTCATCCCAACATGACCAAGCCTTCTATGCCATAACCAACCCATGCTAGATTTGGATAGCAAGCAAGTTGACAATTGAGTTTCATTAGCACTGAAATCAACCAAGTATAGATTCTCATATCTAAAGTCTTTGAAGATCAAGTTAGAGCCATCTACACTTATGATCTCTACATCATCAACTCCAAAGATGCATTTGAAACCAAGATCACAAAGTTGAGCTACGGATAGCAAGTTGAAGTTCAAGCTCTCTACTAGCAACACATTGGATATACTCATGTCATTGGATATTGCAATCTTACCAAGCCCTTTGACCTTGCCTTTGCCATTGTCACCAAATGTGATAGAATCAACCCCATTGCAATCATTTGGCTTGATAGAGTTGAACATTCTTGAATCTCCGGTCATATGTTGAGTGCACCCACTATCAAACACACAATGCCTCCCTCCAGCTTTATAATTGACCTACAAAACAATTCCATTCTTCTTAGGTATCCATACTTGCTTGGGTCGTCCAAAGTTAGTGACTAAGGACTTAGGTACCCAAATGGCTTTCTTCTTTGAGCTCTCATTGGGTGTACCCATCTACTTAGCAATCACACCTTTCTTTCCCTTAGTAAGCACATAACTATAATCAAAGCGAATAGATGCATGTGTAAATTTTATCTTGCTTAGATTTAGTTTGCAATGCTGCTCAGCATGCCCTACTTGCTTGCAACTTGAGCAAAACTGACCATTGCTCTTCACAAAGCGAGGCTTTGGAGTTGCAAAGGCCGCCTTGCCTTTCTTGGGGGTATAGCCAAGTCCCTCTTTGCAAAGGGAGAACCTTTGGCTACCCAAGCACTTAAGCAAGCGGGCGTCTCCACCATAGGCATTGCCTAAGGCTAGAGTGAGCTTACCAACCTCCTTCTTAAG
This sequence comes from Microstegium vimineum, assembly GCA_022036555.1. Lineage (NCBI taxonomy): Eukaryota > Viridiplantae > Streptophyta > Magnoliopsida > Poales > Poaceae > Microstegium > Microstegium vimineum. The sequence goes on from CM039140.1 coordinate 20,858,259, forward strand.
GGTCTCATTCTCAACCATTAGTGTAGAATCGCAAGTGAAGCCATCACTAGTATAAGAGGTAGAGTTAGAAGTGCTACAAGAAGGGTTAGTTGGGGTGATGATGATGGGTTCATAGAAATATTTATTGATTATGTCACAAGTTGTTCCCATGTTACTTGTTGAAGCATGCTCTCTCTCCATTTGCTCAACAAGAGATGAGTGAGCTTCTTTAAGCTTATAGTGAGCTTTGCCAAGCTTCTCATGGGCATCCTCTAGCCTCTCATGAGAAAGATTGAGCTCATCAAAGGATTGCTTGAGAGCTTGGAGCTCTTTCCGCAATGCTTTGCACTCCTTTCTCTTGATGTCAAAGTGAGTCTTAGCATCTTCCAACATTTCAATTAGTTCATCTTTAGTGGGTTCATCATCATCATCACTAGAGTCACACTCATCATCGGATTGTACCTTAGTGGACCGAGCCATGAAGCATGTCGATGGAGTGTCAAAGAGAGAGATCTTGTTCTTCGTAGCAATGCTTGCAAGAGCCTTCTTTTTGCTTGATCTCTTCTCATCATCACTTGAGTCATCATCACTTGAGGAATCACTATCCCAAGTGACAACATATGAGCCTCCCTTCTTGTTCTCCTTGAGAGTCATCTTGTTCTCTTTCTTCTCCTTCTTCTTACCCTTGTTCTCATCTTCATTGTCACTATGATGAGGGCAATCCACAATGAGATGATCCTTGCTATTGCACTTGAAGCATCTTCTATCCTTCTCATTGAACTTGTGTGAGTTATTCTTCCTTCTTGCTCTATAGCCCTTCTTCTTCATGAACTTGCCAAATTTCTTGACAAATAGAGCCATCTTCTCTTCATCATCATCACTATCACTTGAGCACTCATCATTTCTTGATTCATCACACTTTGCTTTGCCCTTAGATGATTATGTGGCTTTGAATGCCACACTCTTCTTCTTCTCATCCTTCTTCTCCTTGTTTTCTCTCATCTTGTCCTTGTCGTCTCTAAAGGTGTCATCGGTAATCACTTCACCAAAAACTTGGTTTGGTGTCATTTTATCCAATCCACTTCTCACCAATAGAGTGACTAGCATCTCAAATCTTGAGGGAAGGTTCCTCAAAAATTTGAAAGAGAAGTCCTTGTCCTCCACTTTCTCACCAAGTGACTTGAGGTCATTAACAAGCACCTCAAGCCTATTAAACATTTCTAGCACATTCTCATCATCCTTCATCTTGAAGCTACCAAACTTCTCCTTCAAGATGTATGCCTTGGCTCCCTTCATGGATTGAGTCCCCTCATAAGACTCTTCAAGCTTCTTCCATGCATCATGAGCACTCTCAATGTTCTTGATTTGCTCAAAGACTTCTTTTGAGATTGCATCATGGATGGCACTCAATGCAATGTTATTGTTTTGGAGCTTCTCCTCCTTGGCCACGGTGGGTGCCTCTTCATTCACGACCTTAAACTTTTTATCGACCACCAACCATACCTTCCGGTTGATTGATTTGATATGGGTGGTCATCAATGCCTTCAATAGCTATAATCGGTGCCATCAAACTTCGGTCGCCTCTTCGTGTTGTTGATGAGAGCCATTTTAACACCGTCTGATGTTAAGCCTTTGTATGACGGTGTACTAGCTTTGATACCACTTAAAAGGTCTAGGAATGGCTAGAGGGGGGTGAATAGCCTATTAAAAAATCTACAACAACACTTAGGCAAACTTGTTAGAATAAAACACGGCGTAAAGCAAGTTTGCGCTAGCACTACGGTTAGGCAAGACACCTACCAATTCTAGTTACTAGCAAGATAACAACTAGAGCACTCAAACTAGCTAGCAACCTAGAAAGCTCTAAACAAGGCTACACAAGCTAAAAGATCTAAGCTACCTTACTCTACTTTGCAAGAATGTAAAGAAAGTAAGGCAAAGCTAGAGTTAGGAGGGTTATACCGACGCGAAGAGAATAACCGATCAATCAATAGATAGCCAAGAAGAATCCTCGGTAGAGAGACAATGAGACACAATAATTTTTACTGAGATTCACTTGTTTGCCAACAAGCTAGTCCTCGTTGTAGCGATTCACCTACTTGGAGGTTCACGCGCTAATTGGCATCACACGCCAAACCCGTCACCGGGTGCCGCAAAACCAACACAAGATAGGGATCCACAAGCTACGCGCAATCCATTAGAGATTTCTTTTGCGAACTCCCACGGGGAAGACTCAAGAACCCCTCACAATCCACCGATCGGAGCCGGAGACAATCACCTTCCTCCGCTCAATGATCCTCGTCGCACCAAGCCGTCTAGGAGGTGGCAACCTCCAAGAATAACAAGAGCTACCGCGATGACGACGATCACCAAGTGAAACCAGTATGCAATCAATCAAGCAATGGACTTGGTTCACTCAATCTCTCATGAATATGTCAATTATGTCAAGAGGATGAGTGGGTGGAGCAATCTCAAGCAAGCACAAGTGTGTGAGTGATGTAGGAGTGCAAGAGAATGCCCCTTGGGCCAGCCAAACACACATATATAGCCCTCTCACAAAGACTAGCCGTTTCCACCCAAATTTCTCTTCTCTGCGTGCCTCCGGACGTAGTTTTCACAGGGGGTCCGGACCATCAGCGGCGTCTGGACCCTTCCCTAGCACAGAGGCAAAGCCTCAGTTTCCACCTCCGGACGCTACCTCCGGACGCGCGCAACGCGTCGTCCGAACCAATGGCTACGCGTCCGGTCAGCCTACCGATTCAAACTGCTCTTCGTGCCTTCACCTCTACCTGCCATGCGTCTCCGGACGCAACCTGCTGTCCGGGTCCGGACTCCCAACAGTACCATCCGGACCCCAGCAGAGAGCTCCCGAGAGCCTCAAAACACTCTAGACGACCAACTCCGTCCCGACCTTTGTCCACAAAACAGCCTCACCTAGGGTATGCCTCCGGACACGCACGCCATGGTCCAAGCAGGCTTTACCCTAGCGTCCAGACCTCTTCTTGCTGCCAAAACCAGCCACCAACTTCTCCAACCTTCTTCCAAGCTTCCAAGGGCTAACACTAAGTGATCTCAACACTTGTGCACGTGTGTTAGCTTTTAGTTCACAATTATCTTGGAATTAGTTGGTTGTTTCACTTGGATCAATTGATTTTAAATGCAATGCAAAAGAACCTAGTGGCATATGATAACCATAATCAAACACAAGAGCTCCCTCCTTGATAGTACGGCTATCTATCCTAAATGTGATCACACCCTCTATGGTGTCTTGGTCACCAAACCAAAAAGGATTCCTATTTCACCTTTGCCTTGAATCCCTTTTCCATTTCACCTCCATGCTAGAGCCCTTGCCATCATAATATTGATCCATTATCTCCATCACATGGCATGTACTAACCTATCTCATGATTCACACTTAGAGATCAAGGTTAGTACTTAGGTAGGTTTCATCAATTACTCAAAACCAAACACATGGGGACTCTCACCAAGGATCCTAGAACCTACACCACAAGGATTATCACAGAGAATGAATAAATTTGGCGCAAGAAGCTAATACCAGACACGTCTGGTACTAATACCGAACACGTCTGATATACACGAGTTTTGCAAACCTTTGCCAAATTTGTTCCTTTTGATTCCAAAGCTCCACACAAGTTGGAGGAACCTATTGGATGATTTGTAGATCACAAATAACCTGCACACAAGCTCAACTAAACAAATGGATCATAAATATCAAATGAAATGCAATTAAGAAATGATATTTATTTTACCGAAGTTCGGGTCCCTGCGGATCTTACTCTACATTGAGCGGGTAATGGTCTTACGGAAGTTCAGGTTGGCAATTCTGTCATTTACATAGATTTTAAAACAAAAGTTTTGGTTTCTAAAAACCATTTTTGACTAAAAACAATTTTGTCAAAATTATTTGCAAATGCTAGCGACAATCTCTAGTTATGCCCAACTTAGGACTAACTGGTGGCTTAGTAAGTACTAACTTGGGGTTGCATCATATTTTCATTTCCTTGTCCCTATGGGGTGCTATGTATGGATGCCATTCATTTGAGTGGTAATGTATAGATCAATATACCTCTACGTCCAGGCTAAGGTATGTGCTTATGACCACATATTCTACCATGTGATTAAATGCTAGAGGTAGCCTTCATATATGAATTAGCCATATATGTTGATAGAATTTTAATTTCAGTAATGCATGATATTCATATTGTTGGGATGGGCTGAAGTGGAATCTTCTGCAGGTACGCTAACCTCGAAAACATATTGAGTAGATAACGACTAGTTATATATCGTGAGAGTACGTGTTTTACCACCGATATAGAACATAATTGCCGCCTCAGGTTGGCAATTTTGTAAAGACGAATAGGACGAGAATGCATCATGATGAAAACTATTTATGAATGACTATGTTTACCTTAAGATATATTGTTAAGAAAACTAAAATAATTTTATGATAATAAAGAAAGAAATGTTGCTTGACACATGTCCTTTTCCATTACGAAACCCTAAACTTAAATCTTGGGATGAGATTTCTTTTAGGGTGAGAGGATGCCACACCCCTGGTGTTTAATTACCAAAAATGACATATCATCATATGCATAAGCATGGAATACATGTGATTTCTCATATTGAAATGCATTCAATTAAAATAAATTTTATTTAATTATGTTATTTATATCTTTGTATGCTTGATCACCATGTGATGTTTATAACCAAAATGGTTTTCTTTATTGTGTTTCCCAATTACTTGTATATGTTGAACACATGTGATGCATACAACTAAAAAGAGTTTCCTTGAGTGAGCATAGGATTGCCAGAGTGTTTTATTCCTTTATGAAAAGAGTTTAAATCTAGTTAAGAGAATTTTGAAAATCCTTTTCGAAAACCCTATTTAAGGGGGGTTAAAATGTGACCTAAACATGGAATTTAAAAATTAATGATAATTGGACCTTGAGTGTATTAACTTTTTCTAGAGCTTTTCAAAACTAACAAAAGCTATGTTGAAAGTTTTTCAACTTGTATTCAAGTTTTTAAAGTAATTGCAAAAAGGGTGATTGATTTTCAAGTTTAAATTCAAATTAAAAAATGGATTTCAAAAACTAAAACGAATTTGACAAAATGTGTATAAGAAAAGTTGTAGAGATCTTCAATTAAATAAAAGGTTGTTTTTGGAGTTTTTCAGGTTTTATTCAAAAATCTTGAGTAATTTAAAAAGGGGGGAAATCAATTTTAAAGCTTTTTTCAAATTTAAAAGTAAATTTTCAAAATTAAGCAGAATTTGAATATGCTTCTTTTATAAAAGTTGTAGGGTTTGACAAGTTGAGAAACTTTCATATTTTGATTTTTTCAAGTTCTGTGGAAGATTTCAATGTAATTTGGAAAATACGTGTCAGGGGCATCTTTGCAATTTTTTTTGAACAGTGTTCAGGGGGAGGAATCCGCCGCCGCGGGTGCTGATGTCACGCTGGCCGTTCCGCAGCTTCTCGCGTGCCACCGAGGGCTCCAGCTATACTTGGCCATAAGGGACGGCCTGGCCCATGATACGACATTTTGGCCCAGCCCAAGTACGGCACGGCACGACCCGGTGGGCGGGCCGTGCCTGGGCCACCACCTAAGCATGTGGTACGGCACGAGCACGATCTGATCTAAGAGTCGGCACGGGAGCGGCCCGGTTATTGTGATTCCAACGACTAATTTGGTTAAAATGACTTGTTAAAATAATTTGTGATAACTAATAATTGAGGTGTGACATGTTAAAAACGATGAACACTTGTGAGAATTTTGAAGTATTTCTCTCATGACGGGCCATGGGTCGGCCCGGCACGGCAAAATGGCCCGTGGGTCGTACCTTGGGTCGACAGCTAGGCACGAAACACGACCAGGCACGACCCGGCCAGGCACGAAGCACGACCAGGCACGACACGGGCCAGCACGGCACGGCACGATGGCCATCTATAGCTCCAGCGCAAGCAATCAGCATGCCTCCACGCGTCGGTGCGGACCTTTCC